>CM053789.1:574556072-574913572 GCA_028749045.1 Cupressus sempervirens | reverse complement strand
AATTTTTCATCCTTCAGAAGTCCATAGAGAATCCCTTCTTTCTCCAACATTCGCAATTCCTCCAAAATCCGAACCAACCGAAACCTCCAAGTGACTAGAAGTACTTGTAGAAGCATATGAGCATGTAGAAGCATATGAGCTTCTCAAATGCTTGTAAGCTTTGAAGTTTGTTCAAACACACTAGGAAAGCCTATATTTAAAGGCCTCTAAGATGCATCTAAAATGTCTCTAGAAACAACCAGAAGGTGTTGACAACTAAGCATGAGCCTTCTCCAACCTTTTAGATGAGTCACAAGGTTGTAGACACCATGTGCTTAATTTGTGCACCAACTCCTGTGTTGTTGACAACACGTGCATACTTAGAGTGCAAACTCCTATGTTGCCTACATGACAACTCCCGAGAATTCACAAACTCTTAAATATTAAAATAATGCACAATAATTAATTTAATATTCACTTTACTCTTTCCAATTTAATTTATTAATTTTTAAATCTCATGCACTAACTTTAATAACTCCACTTGTTTTATATTTATATTTTAATCACATGCACACGTCATGCAATTTAGAATCTTTTAATAATTTTAATATCTTTTCCACTTTTAAAATTTATTTTTCGAAACTTAATTGCTAAAATATTTATTAACTTAAGTAAATATTATCACATTCCAACTTTAAAATTATAACTTTTATCTTCAAATTTAATTATTTTATTTAATTAATTTTCTAATTAATTAAATAAAATAAATATTAAAATACCATATTAATTTTCCATTAAACTAAACCATTAATTAAATCTTTTAATTAGGCTTAATTAATAGAAAATACACCAAAGATTCATAAAATAAAATACGAAAAACCCACTATAGAAAAACACATACAAAATCAAACCAAAAGGGTTAATATCATGAATTACGTCATTCGATGCATTCAGAGGGTACTCAACTTAGATACTTGTCTTAATTTTTAATTAGGACAAATGGCTTAAAGGGTTGGGATTTGGACTTGAGAATTTATCTCCCCCCTCTTACCATTGAGATAATGCGATAGGGTACACTCATCCTAGCAATTCAGGGAAGTTGATACTTGGTACCTGCAACCTACATAAAAATCATGCATGTACATACAATATATATATATATATATATATGCTAAGCTAAACAGGCAATGGTAGAAAGTGGTGCATCGTGTAGATTCCGACTAGCAAGTGACTATGACTCGCTTCCTTAACACATTAGAAATACCATATAGAAAGAAAACATACATGCACACCATACACATGCAAGTATGAGGTAAGTATCCATAAAAAAATACATGTGATAATAAACCATCTAACTAATCATCATCAATAACTGAAAATAATGTAATAATTATCATGCATACATGAAATGTAGAGTTTAAGTAATATCAACACATATCAACTGAATCCATAGCACAATATTGGATAGTCTCAAAACAATGCTACTAACCATCAACATAAAACTAGCCCTAAAAGAGTTCGACAATGATAACAAAAATGCGACCTAGAGGTAGGCACTACAGTTAGATTTAGGCTTAGATCCACTACCATCTAGTTGAGACATGATGTTGTTGCTACAATAATATAACATAAAAATGTGTCTACAATAGAGTAAATAACATTTTCAAACACTAGGGGTTCTTTCTTATCAAGTTTTTCATCAAAATAAAATTTAACAAATTTAAAGACTAAAGCAAATGTAAACAAAATGAAAACCAAAATATGATTCATGAATATAATTATTTGTAGACAATAACAAAAAGAACCATAACTTACCTCTTCAATTTATTTTTTCTAAAAATGGAAATGAAACTCATGTAAATGTATAAGCATCCTCCAAATGCTCCTTTTATATCCTCTCAATGCTTAGATGCAAGCTACAAAATGGTATGAGAAATTAACTATTATGAGAGCCAACCAATTTTCTAATCTATTTCCTAACACTTCAATACTCTTCTCTCAAGCCTTTTTTCTCCCTTATTTGAGTTTGCAAGTGATAGAATGACCTTTTTAGGTCTTATACATGATATACATACCCAAAAAAGAAAGATAATTATTCTTATTTTTTAAAAACTTTTAAAATGTTGGTTAAGAATAGAGTCATGCAAGAGGGACATGCTAATTCTTGTGAGTTTATGGACTTGGTGAGCCTAGTCAAAACTGGCCTAGACTCAACCAAGTATGAGGCAATAGACCACTAGCCTTTAGAAGGATGCCTCAGTTCAAGACTTGCTAAAGTCCATGAAAGACTCACCAAATCTTGTAATGTTGACTACACACATATATGTTTCCTTTCTTTCCCATGCTTTTGTGATGTGAACTTGTTGTTTTCATTTCAAGGTTCTCCAAAGACAAGAATACCACAATTACATAAAGTACCACTATACAAGATAAACTTAAAAAATTCTAAGACATCTCATTATTATAATCAAATACAACCTCTATCAGATTTCATTAGCTCTATTACTTATATTCTTCCATTGTTATTTCACATTTGCCTTGACACCGAGGGCCCAAATAACTTACCTCCTTGTATGATTGATATGCAAAACACTAAAATAGAACAAATGTATCTCTTTCTAATAATTTTCTTCACATATCATGTTCATATTTATTTTCTTCCTTTAATAGGTTTGTATGACCTCATAAAACTTTCTATTACATGTATTCCTTTGTCCATTTTTTCCTCTATAAGATGATAGATGCAACAATGTTCTAACTAAGTAACTCTAGTTCAAATTGTTTTTACACTTCAACAACATTTTCACACATACATAAATTCATGTGGCCACTTCCTAAAAAATTCTAACAAGCTAAATTCTCTCTAACTACGTGTTTTTTCTTACAACCTCGCCTCAACAACACAACTTACAATATAGACATTAGTAGACAATGAAATGGTCTTTCATTTGAAGGTGAATATTTTATTATTTATGGATCAACAATCAACAAATACCTCAGCATTCAAACTAGAACACAAATTGTCTATGTGAACCTTTTCAATTCCAATGGCCAAATGACAATAACAATGAGCATCAACAGTACCTTAATAGATTTTCTTTTCCATGGATCACATTTCATTTCATCGTACCACTAATTTCTCAATTAAAAATAAAAACAATACAAGAGAGTGGATGCAAATTGTTGCATTTCTTTAAACGCTTAAATTATAATGGAGATCACCAAATCTATTTGTAAGGAACTTAAATTAATACTCAAAATGACTATCCTTCAACTAATAGATTCTAATTGGAATTATTCAATTGGATCCTTTGGAGAAATTGGCACAAGCTATCAAATCAACAAAGGCCAACTTGATGTATATATCAAAGATGATGATTTGTAAGAAAATATCATCCATGGTTCACTTCTAAGCACATGCAAATATCTTTTTACTTCTATCTCACTTTATATTCTATTCTCACATGCTAACTACTAGTTACCCTAACATTATGCACTAGATATTAGTTTTTTAGGTTCCTATCTAATGTAACTACAAAATCATGTGGGATATTTTACAACTACTTGTTGGAATTCTTTAGAATAACTGAATGGGGGGGGGGGGGGTGTGAATTAGTTATCCAAGGTCCAAATTTACAAATAAAACTTTTCATAGGTTAGTGAAGCCATATCCATAAAACATATTCATGCATGGAACCATTAGATCATATAATCACTTAAACTTTGTAGGTTACTATCAAATCAACTTTGTAGGAATGTAAGCATGAAACATAACATATTCAATAACAGATTTGACACAATGATTTTACGTGGAAACCCAATTTGGTAAAATCCACCACTAACATGCTACTCATTCTCACTCTTCTAAAGTGATGCCCTATGAAAGGCTAACCTATTAAAGGTTACAATACACACTATTAAATGTGACCTAGTTAAAAGATTTCAATCACCCTGTTAGGAGTGAGCCTTGTTAGAGGAATTTAGATCATTTACTTGGAATGTCACCCAATTAAAGGATTTACAAATGATTGTTAGGTTTAATTTAATTTAAAAAGATTTACCCTAGACTAGTATAATGATTAGAAAGTAATAGTAAGGCTTGATCTGATAACAAATTACAACTCACTTTGCAAATTATAGATCACTATTTCAATCCTCTATTTTGCTTGGATTTCACACACTTTAGCTCTGATAGCTTGTTAACCCTTTAGAATCCATACCCTTAATTCTTCTTGCTTTGCTTTCCAATAGTAGTCTCTTCTATTTGGTCTCTGAATGAAGCAATACCTTAGACCTCTTGTCTAAATTAGGTTCTCCAACATTGCTCAACCTTGCTTTTGACCAACTATCTCTATAAATAGAAAATTAGGATCTTTTGTCGTTCATCCTCTATTGTCTATTTTAGGGTTAGGTAGGATTCAATGAATCTACCCATCTTTTCATTTTAGTTCTTCTAGAAACTTCTCCTTTAATCCTCTTTGAATTCACCTAAAAAATGGGTTACCATGAATTCTGTGCCAACAACTCATCATAGTTATCTTTCACATGCTTCACAAAATTCAAGAAAATAAAATAGTCAATTCATATTCATCAAATCCATGATTTAACATGAATATTGGCACTCAACATCAATATGATGTAACTCGGCTTCCATACCATTCTTCCACTTAGCATGAACTAGATAACTAGACAAGCACTAAAGTTTACTGGTGCTTGACATCAACTAAATTTTACTTAGCTTACACTATATCACTCGACATACACTGAAATTTGTCTTTTCTTAGCTCTAGCTAATTTTTTGCTCAGCTTGGACTAACTTTGCTTAACACCTATTGTCCACTTGGTCAAGCTTGGTAGACTTAATTCTTCTTGTTCTTGTAGACTTAATTAGTGTATCCAACCTTTGCAACCTTAAGTAGATAATCAATACACTATATCATCACTATCTTAATTGATCTTTGTAATCCTTTTTCATACCATAACTTAACCTTTTTTCTAGGTGCTTTTGTTATCTCATTTGATCAAACCATCCTTATCAATCAAACAAATGATGGCACTCAAATCAACTAAGCAGTTGTCTTACTAGCAAGTAACAAGTATGACATTAGTGACAAAATAATGATTGAAACACATTCTCATACTTGTATCAATCTATTTTCAACACTACTACCATCAATAGACATGCCACTAATCCTCTTGAAAAAGATTGTTTGAAGTGGTCTGAAAGGTTCATGCTCTATCTAACCATCACAATCCTCTTTTGTAAGAAATATAAATGATGAGTGCACAAAACCTTAGCTATGAATATTGGATAGGTGCAACATCCAAGAAATTACATAACTCTATTTTTCTCTATTTTTTTTTCTTTGTATTGCAAGTTGCACCCATCTCTTAACTTGATGTAGACCATATTTACTAAATTTGTTTTGCAAATCCTTGCAAGATTGAAGATAATTAATGCACATTTTCCTATATATGAATTATGTTGTAGCACATTCAAACACTCATTTCCCTTCAACACTTTAGTTACCATTGACTCAATGTTTTTCAAGAATTGCAATAAAGATATCCAAACTTCATATTACCGTAAGTTGATTTCCAGACAAGAAAGAAATGTTCATTGCACTTTACACTACAATCCACTTAAGATATTCCTAATATTTGTGAGGTCTCACCCCAACCTGTCATAGCATAGATATTTTACTTGCATTTTGATATTTGTGATTTTGATATTTTGATAGTTATTTGAGACTTCAATGGATAATGGCTTGTTTTATCTATTGATTTTGACATTTCAGTAGTGTTTTGCATTTATGATATGTACTAAGAACTTGATACTATGTATGGGATGATTGAACAAATATGGATGCAAGTTTACACATGGTAGAATAGAATTAGAGTATGATGTGATGTGAAATGTTAATTTGATTATGATGATTTATGATTTAATCTGATATGTAGATAAATATTAATTCGATTATGATGATTTATGATATGTAGATTTTGATATTCTTACATTTTGAATGATTTATCCGAAATGATTAGGAAAGGAAATTTAATTGAATTATGTTAATATGGATTACTTAACATTTGAAAGTATATGCATATATATATATATATATATATATATATATATATATATATATATATATGTTATATGACCTCCTTGGACTACTAATGCTCGATTTTAATGTTTAGGAAGTGGAACCATGAAAATTTTTGGGAGAAACAAGTTCCAAACCTATGTGAACACAATTTAACCAAGGCAAATCTTTGGAAGATTCAAAAAAGCCTCATTGTGAAACTATTTTGCTTTGTAAATGTAAGTTTTCTTGTATGTGGAAATTTTTTATCACAAAGATGCATTAGAGACATGTCATGAGGATGTGGAATGTGCTTTTAGGTGCCACTTGACACTTGTGGATTTTGTGTGTAATGACATGTCATCTAGGGTTTTGGTCATGGTGGCATTTTACCCTAAAACTAATTACCTTGCTAATGATTAAGTAAACCCACTTGACAAGGGATAGGATGGGTCATAATCAAAGGAAATTCAAAATTTGACTTGAGTAGGGTTTTGAAGGGTCATTAGGTGGTCCAAAAGTTTTTTTTGTGTGAAAATAAGCCACCCTTATGATAATATAAACATGTTAGGGATCTAATTTTGACGATGTTAATACCTAGGTAGCCTAGGAGACCCCTTTACCCATGCATTCTTCCACCAATTTGAAAATGGAGTTGTCATATGAGCTCTTCCCCATGTTCCCACTAAGTCAAAAATAAAAAACTTAGGGGGAGACAAGTTTGTAAGAGGAAGTGGCTTAGTGTTTTTGCTAAAATAGTTAGTAGCAAGGTCTTTTTAGGGGGTCTTGGAAAAACTAGTGGGGTGTTCACCCACTCTCTAAGTTTAGAGACAGTTAGGGTTTTGGAGGAAGACTAAGGGAGCTCTACAACAACTATCATTTCCTTTAGCTTGGACCAAGGTTGGTGTTCAAACCATGACCATTTTCTTTCTTTTAGCATTGCATAACGAAACTGAAAGCATGGATTACTTGCTATGGGTCATGCATTGTATTGTAAATTTTGGTACTGTGTTGTGATGGTGTGAATATGTATTGTGTTCATGTAACTTTCTTGGCTTTCTTTCTTGATCTTCTTATTTTTTTAAAAAAATTTGAATATCAAGTGTTAATGGCTATGAAGGCTTCTCTCACCCTTAGGAGGGAAGAGAAGTCTTGGGTGAAGGGGTTAGTTGGGTTCAACATTGTAGTGGAGAAACTCTACCTCATGATGAGGAGTTTTTCTTTCTTTCATGGAGTATGGGCTCCATTGAAGCCATATGCCTTTGTTGTTTTGGAGGTATAAGTGTATGTGTAAGAAGGAGGAGATTTTGTGATAGCCTTGAGAGGAAAAATAATGCAATTACATTATGATTTTGTGTTATGGATATGAAATTCTCCTCTTTGAAGAGTTCACCTTCACCCAATGTGTTATTGATTCCAATGGTGAATCAATGTGCAAACCTTGGAAGGGATTGTTATGTGTTGTGTTGTATTTTTTTCATGCATTAGCAAATGTTGTATGTGTGTATCTTGTTTGGACTTGTTTCCCTTACTCAGTGGGTGGCTTCATAGAAGCCTAGGATGGGAGATGATCGTCCATGGTTCCAAGTTTTGGAAAGATGGTTCCTATGAAGATATTAGGGTTTTAATCTTGGAGATGTTGAAAGTCAAGTGTGTGGAGAGACTAATCCTTCCCATTTAACCTCCAAATATGTTGTGATGGTAAGTTCCCCTTTTGGTCTCATTATAACGCAAAAAAAAAAAGTATTACTTCGTATTGTATATTGTTGTAATTGTGTAAAGTGGAGTCTTGAGAAAATTGTATACAGTTGTCTTTGTATGGAAATATTCATTGTGAGGAAAGATATGTTAAAATTTGATGATCAAGCTTTTGCACATATGAAGATTTTTGCAATTAGTTAAAGCTAAGTCTTATGAGGTCTTCATATAGGATAATCCTTGTAACAATTATGCAAGGTAGATTTCGTAAAATTATTGTAAGTTTCACATTATTGATTTGATGTAATATGGAGAAGTTAAGTAATGATACATTCCTTCCTATGTTGGTCTATAAATCAATTGGTAGAAACATTTCATGGTTTATTGTGAGGGAGATTTTATGTTGATATAGTTGACTCAATTTGAAAACATAAGTGATTGACTTATAAGATCATATGTTATGAAAAGAAAGCATTATATTTTTATAGTTTATTGCATATGCTTAAAAAATGATTTAGATGTTAGAAAGAAATTTAGTGTCTGATTTTAACTCATTCCTTGGAAAAATTTCAACTCAAGTTTGTGCATGTAAGTGTTTAAAATTAAAGTCATATAATACTAATGCATTAATGAACTATAGTATCACTAACCTATCACTTAGAAAACTCTCTAAATTCCATAGTAGGGGAGACAAAAAAAATTTCAATGTAATTCACACTCTAAATCTATAAGAAAAGATAGTTGTAGGTGCACTTCACTTCTCTAAAATTTGTATGAGGGAAAATAAAATGTGTTAATACTTATTTATAGACCAATATTTTATTCAAAGAGCATATACTCATTATCTTTTTATAAAGATACAATTAAATAACCACTTTAGAGAAAAAGAAAACAAGATAATAATATATTAACCTAAGGACCTACCTAGGTACCTAATCCATGTCTACTCGCCTTGGGATGCTCTTTAAGACTACACCTTCAATTGAAATCACATGAGTGAAAGTGTTTCTCACATATAAGATTGTACCAAATAAAAGAAAATATATAATCAAACACTTGAACCAAACCCAAAAAAAATAAAAAATACATGTAACCAAACTTAAACATTGACAAATCTATATAATCTAGGTGTCCCCTTTAAAGGTGAAAGGATACCATTTTCAAACATGGAAAAGGGGGTAGTGGTCCCCACTAGGTGATCTTACTTTTGCCACACCTTGAGCTCATGTGGAAGGCAATGATGGTGACCCTTTTTGTTCTGAGATGAGTCAGAAAACCCTTCTCCTAGGTGCCTACTATTTGGTAATGTAAAAAGGTTTATGTTTTGACATTGCGCCCAACCATCTCACACCTAGGGAGGATTAGTTAGGTGCTTGGGAAGTGGTCCATGTCAGATTTGCGATGTTCTAAGTCACCTCCACCTTGGGATCAATGCTGCCCACCTTATTATGTTGTCTCCTAGGTGTCCAAGGAAAGGATGGGACCCTTGTCACCCCACTTTCAAAAGAGTATAAAGGGGCACATAGGCCTAGGTCTTAGGAAATTCACATGGGAGAATGTGGAGTTTAGATAGGTGCATTTTCATGTAAAGAGAGGTATTGGGTAGAAAGGGTATGTTATGTTGTTGGGGTAAGTATTAATGTTTTTGGGATTATATTTTAGGGTAATGAGTTAGTAGTTAGTAAGATTCTGTTAATTGTTTTTATGGGATTGTTAGTAATGTTTTTTTTGAAATTAATATAGTAGATAAAGGCACGTGTTAGTAGAGAAAGTTAGGATTAGTATGAGGGGTGGTAGACCTTAGGAAACTAATGATGAACTTTAATTGATAATCAATTATACATAATTAGTAAATAAAAATAAATAATAAAATAAAATAAATAAAGGAGTAGTATGTATAACAATTTTTTTTGGTAATAAATACTCCAATAAATAATCTATGTTGCATACATAAATCTAATATATGAAAGGATGTTAATTATAAGGATATAAATAGTGGTATACATGAATTGACACCATTAGTGCCCTGATGTTGTGCTCCCTATATTAACAAATGTGGGCATTGTAAGCCTTCATTAAATTCATGAGGAATAGTAGTTAGAATACATGGTAATACATTGTAATAAAGTAACAGAAATAATAATAATAGTAAATAGTAGATAATTATTTTAAAAACCTGGTTAGTAGTAATTGGTTGTAAGAAATCAAAAAGTTGAAGTTACTAAAGGATAAAATGTAAGAAAATTCATTAAAATAGTTATACCCTTGTGATAATAAACTAGATTGAAATTGGGCATAGAATGTAACGAGTTAGGGTTATGAATATATATGGTACGATGACTTGAAGACAAAACATCTATGATAGTTACAAACATCTTCACATTCATGTGCGAAATGTCTTAATTTTAAGGATAGGATGTGAATTTTGAAATGACACATCATCTCCCTCTTATGTCTTCAAATATTGATAGAAACTAATTGGTCCCCCCTTGAAAACTTGAAATACAATTTTTGCACTAAACAAAATTCTTCCATGTCATTCAAAATTAATGACCTATTAAAATAACATTATGATATTCTTGAGGAATATGAGCTGATCCACCCAAAACACCCCATAGTTTGATAGAACATAAATAACAAAATATATGTTATGCATCATCCTTTAGTTCAACTTTCAAAAAAAAAAATTGTTGGTTGTGTTTTTCCTTTTTAAATTTAGGGCATGACAAAATATTTCACCAATGGTATTTATGTTGTGCTAATTGAAATAATATGCTACTTTCACATTAGTTTTCAACAATACTATTGTAAATGTTGTTAAGCATTAAATGTTTTATACTACAAAGCCTTGAATAGTTATTGATGAAAATACATTTTATATAGTTATCAATGATTATACATGTTATGAATCAGTAAATTCTTTTGATCACCAACTACAACTTTGTTGTATTTTGTATTTCACTTTTGTATCCATTGTGAGTTAATGATTTCATCATGAATTTTTGAAGAGGTAAACAACATGACATGTTGCATCATTTTTTGATCAATAGGTAGTTAGAACATATTAATTACCTTACATAGAGATAGAGGTTGTTTGCATGAAATCTAGATTATAGCTCAGTGCAAAAAGAACTCATAAAGAATGCTCAATGTGTGTTTGTCCTTCATTAATCATGAAGATATTTGATGCTCTAAAGGGTCTTAATTTTTTTTAAAGGTATTTGATATAAGGAAGAAATATCAATTATATTATTGCAATAGAATATAATATCAAAGCTCAAGAAGTAGAACTACTCGCTTATCTTCATTTTTCATTTCTAGGATGTGATGGAAAAGTCAAGTTGATTTTTATTTTCTCCACTTTGATTTGTTCGTCATCTCTATTTCTTGATTATCTTATGCATGATCTTATGAAGGATACAGTTCCTTCTACATTGAAGGGTAAAGGTTTGATTTTAAGAATGAAATAAGTGATTGTCTTGAAATGGCAGTTCTAATAATACATGTGGTATTTAATCTCTTTTGTTAGTTTTCTTTCCCTATATTTTGTAATTTGAGGGATCTCTTTGGGCTATGACATAATATTTGTTAGGGTAAAGACATTTATCCATGTCATCATATAGACACTTTGTTGGCATTGTCATTTCAATAGTATAGTCTTAGCAATTGGCTAGAGACACTACCCCATCCAAGCTATATACTTAAACAATTTATTCAAAAATTACTATTAACTTATTCAAAAATAATTATTACAATCCTATGACATCACTCATAATAATTTCCTCACTATGATGATTGGTAATCTTCTATCTTTTCCTAATAGGATTATATACTAGAAACACTTCTCCTTGAAGGTTGATTAAATATCTTCCACTACTACATTTGTGCTTGAATTGTGATTGCCCAAGTGAAAATACCATGAATTGGCTCCTGTCAAATGGAAGTTAGAATTTTTCTATCACAAATTGTGATGACAAGGGTGTCTATCACAATAGTGACAGATAAAACTATCATAACTTTGAAGAAGGAAAGGGAAAGAGCTCATATTCATGCCATCCCAATTGCGACAATAAACTATCACAACTATGATGACTTAAGCTTTTAATCGATAGCCACACTTGCAATGGGTATGTGACAACTGTGCTGTGGGAACGAAAACTATCCATCAGAATAGGCCGCTACAAGTGTGACGGGTATGCAACAACTGTGTTATGGAAACTATGACTATCGATTAGAACAAGATGTCATGATTGAAAAAAGTATTTGAATTACTAAGAAAAAATTGTTGCTTTTCTAATGAGGTCCTTTTACTACTGAGAAGATTATCAGTTCTTTTTTGCAATAGTGAAGATCAGTTATACATGAAAGACTTATAAATTCAATGGGAAGATGTTCTAAGTAAAAAATACCATGGGACATCGAAATCTATTTTTTTAATATAACCATACTATAGATGATTTTTTTGAAAGTATAATGATTAGTGGCTTACGCCTTTTTTTCTAGTTGGCTTTGTGAATAAGATTCTAGTGTTCATCTACTTTTGAAGACCATAGGCAAAAGGAGCCAAATATGTGTTTAGCTTTAGATCATCTTGAGAGTGGAGTCATTTGAAACTATCCCAGAGGCTACATGACCAAGTTAGACATGGAAAGCTCAATAACTTAAAATAGCTAATTAAAGATCTCTAACAAAAGTGGAATCTTGTTGGGTTTTTTAGCTCCACTTAATGTCATATGCATATGAATTGAGATTGCATATTGAACAATGACATAATTTTGCATTGCTTGAAACCAAGAGATTCACATAGTTAGTTGTCATGCATTCATAGGTTAATGTTGATCTTCACTTGGTTTCAAGAACAGTTTAATATACTCTACTAATCAGGGCCAACCACGTAAAGGTCGAAGCTCATCCCACCCCCCGCCACCCTAACATATAAATTCCCTGTTAATATCTAAAATCTTTAAGAAATGATCAATATCTAAAGTACAAAAAAAGGTTCCAAACCTACAAAACTGACATCATTTTATTATCTTCTAGTGCATGTCATTTTTTTGTTTTATCCAAAATAAGATTCTTCCCCTTTGAATTGAGAATGCATGTGCAGATGCATTCTATATGCATGAACAATAGGCGGAGATGAAAAAATGTAGGATAATTACATTCATTTAATAGGTCTATTAAGTTTTTAAAATTATAGACCATCATAAACATTAGACTCTAGTTGTTATAACTGAGAGAATGTCCTCATCAAGCCAACACATAGAAAATCTTGATTTCCTTGCATGCTAAGGACATTACCCTTTCCTATAAGAATAAAAGTTACATTATTTGTGATGGTCTATAACTTAAAATACCTAATTAAATACCTCTAACAAAAATGCAAACCTATTGGTTTTTTTCAGCTCCATCTAATGTTGTATGAATATATGAATTGAAATTGCATATTGAACTATATCCTCCCTCTACATTTCCTGAAACCAAGAGATTCACATAGTTAGTTTCCATGAAATCATAGGTTAATGTTGATCTTCACTTGGTTTTGAGAATAGTTTAATATTCTCTACTAATCAGGGGCAACCATGTGAAGGTGGAAGCACATAACATCTAAATTCCCCGTTAACATCTAAAATCTTTAAGAAATGATCAATCTTTAAAGTACCTGGAATGTCCTCATCACCTCCTACTACTCTCATAGGATGCCCATCTTCATTTCTCATGAACAACTCATCATAATTCCCCCATAACATCTGAATTCCCTGTTAACATCTAAAACCTTTAAGAAATGATCAATCTTTAAAGTACTTTGAATGTCCTCATTGCCTACTACTCTCATAGGATGTCCATCTTCATTGCTCATGAATAATTCATCATAATTCTTTAGTGACTCCTGCACATCTAACATAGGTACATATAGGAATGTCCTCATCACCTCTTGCATAAAATGAATCCAATATTACAAAATGCCTCCTAAGAAATAATAGTTCAAGTAAAATAAGTACATGAAAAATGAGAGAGAAAAAAGGAATATGTAGATACTTAAATTTGTCCTAAACACTATATTAATTGATTTAATATCTCCCTTGACACTATAATTATTTATTTATTAATTAATTATATTTGTCATGTTCCTCTACTTATTTAATTAAATTTATTAAATTAAATAGGTTCACTTTCTTAAAGTATTTAAATTTAATTTAAATGCATCCCCTCTAATGTGTTAAATTTATTTAATGCATAGTGCTCTATAAATATCCTTTTAAATAAATTTCAATTTATTTATTTCCCTATAGCTTATTAAATTCTATAATCCTATGATTAAATTAAATCCTATTTAATTTAATCTTAATCCCACCTAAAGCCTAGCCTACCACCCATCACTCCCATCCTTCTAAGCCTACCCACTAGTTAATCTCACTTTATTATCCTAAATACCCTCTTAAAAACCTTTTAGCCCCTAAGTGGTTACTCACACATTGTGAAAGCAACTCAAAGCCCAAGAAACTCCACTTTCATTAATTCCTCCAAAAAGCCTCTTAAACCCTTGTCCCCCTTTCCTTTCTCCAAGGTTTCTCACACATATGTGAGCACACCTTGTGCCATCTTAATCATAAAAGACTTATATTGACCTTTGCATGGCTCTCCCCCTTAGCCTATGTGTTTCCCTTGTGGCACCTACGTGGATGCCACATAGATGCCACCTCCTCAAGGTCTCCCTCAAACCTATAAATAGATCCCTTGTCTCAATCATTTTTAATCTCCTTCATTGCATTGTTATCATGCTAGTATAGTGTTAGAGCTTTCTTAGATATTTTCATGTTTAGAGCTAATCTTTGGTAGTGGTTAGTATGCATTGTTTCAATTCCTAGTTCTTACACATTTTCATAGTAGCATAGCATTGTTAGTTTATTTTATTATATCCCATTTCCACATTCACATCCTTTAGAATCCTTTAAGGTTGGCTTACTCATAACCATTTCTTGAAGGTATTCTATATACATTTAGTATAGATTCATATTTGCAATATTGCATTCATTCAAACAATTTTAAAGAGATTCATTAATAGTTGTATTTGAGGAGAGCACATCCACATCCCTCATTATTGAGCACACCAACAAGGCCTCTTGTGGGCATCCTTGTTTTGCTTCGAGGTTGCATGGGAACTCTTGTCTTTCAGTTGCATTAAGTTTAAAAACTCAAGTAGAATTAGTTTTATTTTGATATACTTAATTCTTTGATATACATGTACAACTAATGTTTTCTTGTTTATGCATGCTCTCGATAGGTTAGATTTTCATGCATGCATTTTAGCATGCTTGATGGGATCCACGTCCCTATTCCAAGAGAAATTTTGTCAAAAAACTTAGAGTTTTTTTCTAGAAAAATTGTGCATTATCATATTTGTTAAGACACAATATCATCTGCATAAACACTTCGTCATCTATGTAGATCCTCGTCTCTGTAGTTTGGCATCTCCGAGTTTTGAAATTGAAACCATCTAAAAATTGAAACCAAACTTTGTTTTGTTGTCTCCATGTTTTGACATATTCAAGTATTTAATTCTTTCATCTATGTTATGGGCAACTATAGTTCTAATGTGTAGTCATCTTTATTAAGTATCATCTTCACATTTCAGAATCTCAAGTTTTGTCGTATGTGTTGTGGGCGGTGATAGTGTTGAAGTATTGTTGTCCTCATTTTTTGTCATCTCCACCTTAGGTTCTGTCATTTGCATTATGGGTGGCTACAATTCTGTCATCTTAATTTGTTATCATCTGTGCTACTTTTTGGTGTCTGTGATTTCCTGATGACTCCTTAGATTTGTCGTCTATGCTTTTTTTGGTAGCTACAAGTTCTATCATCTGCATGGTTTGGCATCTCTACTCTGTTGCTGTCATCTACGATCGACCAAAGTAAGTATTTGGTATTCACTATTTCTTCTTCTTTCATTTGCATTTTACTTTTAGTGGTTCCATAGGATATGGTCTATTCTAAGTTGATTTACATATATAAAAAATAACAAAAATAGTTAAAATATTTATTTTTCCATAGTCAAGTATTTATTTTGGAGATTTTGGTAATGCTAATTAAGTTGATTATTTGTAGCATTATAAATTGGAGCATTCTAGAAACAACTAATCATGTGTCTTGTAGGTTTTCCTTAATTTTTTTTCTATTTCAAAATGAACTTGAATACTTAAAAACTTGTCTTTGAATGCATGCTACACTTAATCGGATAAGTCAAACACACTCTTGAATGACTAAACTTAAAACAAGAAAATCCAATCTTAAATGCATAATCAATTCAACAAAAACTTTCATTTGGATGAATGTTGTTAAAACAAAAATTTGAATACCTTAAGGAAATTCACAAACATTTTTTTTTGGAATGAATGCATAGAAGTCAAATACACTCTTTAATGTATAAAGATCAAAGAGAAATGCTATGATACACATTTCAATTTGGGTTTAAAATGAATCTCATCAAATCTTGAATGCTTAAGATTCAAAGATCATTGCAATGAATATTTGGATTTGATGCTTAAAATGAACACTCACTCAATCTTGAATGTAATAAAAGAATTTTCTCTATTCCTATCAAAAAATTTATGTTGATGCCATTTGATTTATTTTTGTTGATGAATTCTCAATTTATTATGTTGTCAATGATGTCAAGTTGAAAAGAACATTGTATGCTATAAACATGAGTGTCTTCAAGAATAGATTACAAAACTTAAAGCTCCATTGGAAAAGAACAAGTGTTTTTTAAACCCAATACCACTTATGTATTCACTCCTCTCACACCTTTGGGTGATCTTGAGTGCACAAGAAATAAGTGGTCTTATTTTTATTTTTAGAAGGCCTACTTGGGGATTGCATCACCCCTTGGGATGACCTCAACTTTAGCAATCTAGTAGAGTATAAATATCAAGAGGTGAATCAAAAGACACCTCTCTTGGAAGTAAAATCTTGTCACTCTTGGCTAAGCTCCAAATAACTTTATACCTTTTTGGAAGTGAAGGTGGAGATTATGGTTACCATCTCCTCCCAAATATGTGGGTATTATTATTTTTTCTATATATTTGAGCCTCATGTACCTTGTGTATATCAAGGACACCCATAGTTGAGCTTGTATATCCTAGTCAAAACCTTATATGATTGTTGGTGTTTTTGATGTTCTTGAGTGTTTGAAACCCTTCCCATTTGAAGGGGACACACCATCTAAAATTTTCTTGTATATATTTCATTGTATTCTTTGCATGTTATGTTTCAAAAAATAGTAATCCAAAAACATTTCAAAAAAATAAAATAAATAAAAGAAACTCTTGTTTTCCACAACACTTCTTATATTCATCCATTTCATCACACTCTTCAAAATATCAACCCTCCTACTCATTTCCTCATTTTCTTAATCATTAAATCAAATTCCTAACCTTCCTTCTAATCATGATTCAATATCCACATCAAGATCCAATTCCCTCATCCAATGATTCATCCTCATGATTCTTAATCATTGCCTTCTCAAATTCATTCCTTTCTAATCAATTCCTAATTCAATCCATTTACATCTTCATTCAAAATGAATCTTTCTAATTTCATCTATTCAAATATTCTTCTAATTCATTTTTTCATAAAATCTTCCACTTTGGACATAGGAGCACCATAGTAAACCTTGGACTTTAATCCTAGCTATCTTGATTGACTCAAATCAATATCATCAATCATCTTTCTCCTTAATAAAGATTCAATCCAATCTTTAGGTAGAAATATCTTTCCAAAGTGTGATATTAGAGCTTCATCCTTAAGAAAACTTATGATAGTTGTACTTTCTCACTTGGGATCATTTGTCCATCACCTAGTATTGAGTCATCTATTATATATCCTATTCCAACTTGGGATCATTTTTCCATATCCAAGTGGAAGAAGATATCATCATCCAAATCCAACATCCAATTGTTTGAAATATCATAAGGTTTTTATCTACATAAAGGTTATCTCAAATCTTCATCCAATATCAAATCAAATCCAATCCAATCCAATCTAAATCCAATCCAAATAAAATCAAAATAATGTCCAAAATTGCTCCTAGTTCTAAGGTCATATTTCATACATCATCAAATCTTTCACAACTCCTCATCTAAGTTCATGGATAACAATTGGCTTAACCAAATGGTTGATGATCTTCAAAGGCAATCTGGAGTTATATCTCCCATTCAAGCTACGTACCAAGTCAATCCTCAAAATTTCATGTCCAATCCTAATCCATCTCACATTCCTTATTCTTCTATCTTTGACAAGGGAAATCCACCTCATTATCCTTCATCCACATATGATTCACCTCACAAGGTACATAATTCCTCAAACATAAATTCCATTGCCCAAGAATTTGAGGAAATCAAGAATTATGTCCTTAGCCTACAAAATGGGGGTCAAAAGCAAAGTTGTAACTGCCAAAACATATGTTGTCCTCCCCCATGTTTCCAAGTACATAATCCTCATGTCCCATCCAACCCAAATCCTCCATGTAATTCCCCATGCTTTGAGTTTAATTTCCAAAACCATCATTGTTGGAATTTTTTTCAACGTTCCCCTTGAGATTCATGACAAGGGCTTAACCACCTCTAGTGTACTATAAGTTGAGTGGTTGTATTGAGAATTGATAGATTGATCTTTTGGTGCAATGACAACCCCACTTTAACAAGTGGTATCAAAGCTTGGTCATAGGCTTGAATCATCAGACCCTTGGGTAACTATGACAGAGAGATTTTTGGAAATTTGTTTAGCACTCCCCTTAGGATTAATGAAAAGGGCTTAACCACCTCATATGTACTATAAGTTGAGTGGTTGTATCAAGCATTGATAGATTGGTCTTTTGGTGCAGTGACAATCCCACTCTAACAATCATCCCAATCCCCTACCCATGCTTCAATCACCACACAATCTTAATCCTCCAAAATCAACATCATCCCCACCTTTTAATAAGTATGTCTTTGTCCCAAAATCATTGGTAAAAAGCTTATCTAAGTACAAAACTAAAAATAAAGTGATCTAATCACTTAAAGTTATACATCCAATGCCATCTCAAGCACTTGTTCCAAAGCATGCCATGATGGATTCCTTTTCTCCTCTAGATCCAATCAATTCCCCATCCCATAATTCCCTTCTCCCTCAAAATCCATTTATCCCTCTTAATCCCTCTCATTATCCCCTTCCTAATCAAGATCAAGACATTGCTCTATTTCACCCATTAGTAATTCCCCTCCATCTCAAGAGTTAACCTCCACTAACCCTCCACTTCATGAAGATGTTCCTTCCACTCCATCCACTAATACTCCTCCATTTCAAGATCAAATCACTTCATCTCATGGTTCTATTCCCTCCATTCCATTATTCAATTCTATTCCATCTCATGATCCAGTCATTCTACCACATAATCCTCTTATAAGTCAAGATCAAAGTACCCCTTCATTTGCATTTCATGATCCCAATCCATCTCAAGATCCTTTTATTCCTCATAATCCCTCTCATGATCCTAATCCTCCAAATGATCTTGTCGCACCTATCCAATCCACTCATGAACCCCCTATACATGGACTCACATCTTCTATTCAAAATGATAATTATCCCATTGAATAAATAATGTCTCAAGATGTTGGTACACCTTCCACTCCTTCCAAATCCAAAATTCCTCCATCCAAACCCATATGTTCCCATCATCCATATTCGAAGACCATTTTGGGACCTTACATCCATAATCTGCTTCCTTCCTCATTTCCATCCATTTTAGATCGTTATGTTTCAAATCCAAACCCTTCATCCCTTCCATCCATTTTGAGTCCCTACATACATCAATCCACAATATCCAATTCTTCCACTTCATCCCCTCATGCTCCTAATAAAGATCAACAAAGATACACATCCTTGAATTCATTCTAATTTTCACCATCCATAATTTCATCCATAAGCTCTCCATCCCATTTATCCTCATACACCTATACCATGGCCAATGGAAGCAACTTGCATGCCAAAGATAGAGAAAATCAAGCCAAAAATCTATAAAAATCCAAGGATCAACATGTCTGCTCTAAAAGACATGTTAAAGAAAAGAAAAATATGATCCAAAACAAAATCCAAAGGTCACAAAGGTTAAAAATAAAAAGTACAAAAATTATGTGGATTCCAAAGCTACTTAATGAAGCAATGAATCTGAAAGAAAGATTCAAAATGATATCCAATTTCGCTAATCCAAAGGCTTACCTCATTCATAAATCATCGAAGCTTGCATTTTCCAAATCCATTTTGGGTCCTTATATACCCAAATTGAATATCCTAAATCCATCATCTCCTTCATTCATTTTGGGTCCTTATATCCCAAAATTCAAACTTTCTCTTCCATATCCTCCAAAATTTCCTCCTTTCCATCACCCTTCAAGATGTGTGCCAATGATGATATTTCCACCTACTTCATCCACTCATTCACAATTCCTCCCTACCACTCCACCCCCTTAATCCAAACTTTTTCATAAGTACTTGACCTCCATTTACTAACTCATTCCATCTTTCTTTTCACCATTCTACCAACATCTATGAGAAAATAGTAAAAATTCATTGAAATTAAAATAGAAAAAGAAAATAAATATCAAGGGATACCATCCATGTATCTAGATGCTTGAGTCCTCCCTTTGTCTCCAATGTCTTCCAATTCCACTTATCCATTCATTCACTTGTCCTCTTCCACTTGCATTCTACACTGGGGGCAAGCTCAATCCTTACCACACTGCCTTATATATCTTCCATATTTTCATTTATTGTTCATCATCCTTTTCCAACTTTGATCTTGACTATCATTTTCCTTTCATCCATCTAGATGCACCTACTATATCCCTTTCTCATTACCCACACATTATCCTACATATTTCCATCCACTTTCACATATTTGATCTTCACATCATATCCATATCTTCTATCCCATAATCCTTGTCATGTTCAAGTTATCCATCCTCCATCCATAATCCTACATAATCCCATTGTCCTTTCATATGTCCTTGATCTTGATTATCCCATGCATTTCCTCTATTTTATATTCATACCCTCCCTCTTATGTGATGTATTCATATCTCTTCTACTTTCATACCTTTTCTTGAGATTGAAACTAGAGGAACCAAAAAAAAGAAGAAATAATAATATCCATGTATTCTTTGGAAACAATTCACGAACCTCCATTTCCTTCATGTGTATCCTTTACGCATCATCTTTTTATTTCCATTCATATTTTCCCACCACATTTCCTTCCATTTTCCTATCCTTGGTATGGGGCATTTTAACTCCTTTGAAACATGGTCCTTTAATCCCCATTATCTGCTACCATATCCTTCGGTCCCCTATATTCTTTCATCTTTCATTTCATCCATTTACCATTCCTTGGTTCTCCCTTGTCATTGGTTCTAATCTATTCCACCTTCCATCAATTTTTTACTTCTTCCAATCATTTTATACAAATTAATTTCCATCTTATCTAAGTATTTTTTTTTCTTCTAACCCAATCTTATCAATATCATTTAGATCATTCAATCAAATTCTTCTATCATTTGATCACATCTTGTCCAAATTCTGTTGTTCATCATCTCTTCTCATGCCATTGAGCTTCACCCCATCACACTAAGCTTATTAAACTAGTGATTGCAAACAAAAATTACACAAATTTACATTAAGGCTACATGATTTGAGAACCTTGTTCCTTTCACACAATTTCTAGCAAACAATCACAAAAATTTCAATACAATTCAATCAAACACTCAATTTTTTCCTTAGAGGTTCCATCTTTCCTAAACATGCTTAACAAATTCACCATCCGAATAAAGTTCATGGCAAGAACTATGGACTGAATGACTACGTGGTCATAAGGTATCATTAGAATGACTTAACCTGATTACATGAGTCATTTTGTGATATGAACTTTTTTCATGATTCTTTAGCACAACTATGTCAGTTTTGAGTTATGGTTATGTAGTACTCTTTGGGGGCAATAGGTTAGCACACTTCCCATCAAGATTCTTGAAAAGACTTTGGGTGTGCCCAAACCTCTCTAATGTGTATCTGTCATTTGTTTCATCATAGTTATGAAATATACATTGTGTGGTAAGAGTCTAGTCCATGCAAAGGAACCTTGTCATCTATGCTACTATAGTATTTGATGCATAACTCCTCTTGTAATATAAAACTAGGGCATGCTCTCCCATATGAACACAACTAAATCTCGTGAATTCATGTAGTTAGGACGCATTTAGATTCATTATCTAGTTAAATCATTATCCAATTCACCCTACTTCATTCCAGTCTTACCGACAAATCATGCAAGGTCATCTTCTAAACCTTTTAATTTCCCTTTCCTTCCCATGTCTATTTTTGAGAAAATGGGGAAAAATATATTCCTCTTTCACCCCATTTCCTCGAGGGGGCACCCTCCTCCATTTTTGTCTCTATGACACAACTCTTGTGACTCCTCTCCTTGCTGGGGCAACCTGTATTTTTTTTCTTTGATGTAATGTCGTCCCAACACTACATCAAAGAGGGGCAAAATGTAGACACTTAAAATTATCGTTTAACACTATATTAATTGATTTAATATCTCCCTTGAAACTATAATTAATTATATTTTTCATGTTCCTCTACTTATTTATTTAAATTTATTAAATTAAATTAAATAGGTTCACTTTCCTAAAGTATTTAAATTTAATTTAAATGCATCCCCTATAATGCGTTAAATTTATTTAATGCATAGTGCTCCATAAACCCCCTTTTAAATAAATTATAATTTATTTATTTCCCTCTAGTTTACTAAATTCTATAATCTTATGATTAAATTACATCCTATTTAATTTAATCCTAATCCCACCTAAAGCCTAGCCTACCACCCATCACTCTCATCCTTCTAAGACTATCCACTAGTTCATCCCACTTTATTATCCTAAATACACTTTTAAACACCTTCTAGCCCCTAAGTGGTTGCTCACATGTGTGTGACCAACTCAAACCCCAAGAAGTCCCCTTTTCATTAATTCCTCCAAAAATTCTCTTACACCCTTGTCCCCCTTGCCTTTCTCCAAGGTTGCCCATACATGTGTGAACACACCTTGAGCCATCTTAATCATAAAAAACTAGTGTTGACCTTTGCATGGCTTGTCCCCTTAGCCCATGTGTCTCCCTTTTCACACCTATGTGGATGCCACATAGATGCCACCTCCTTAAGGTCTCCCTAAAGCCTATAAATAGAGCCCTTGTCTCAAGCATTTTTAATCTCCTCTGTTGCATTGTTATCATGCTAGTATAGTGTTAGAGCTTTTTAATAGATTTTCATGCTTGGATATAATATTTGGTAGTTGTTAGTATGCATTGTTTCAATTATTAGTTCTTGCACATTTTCATGGTAGCATAACATTGTAAGTTTATTTCATTGCATCCCATTTCCACATTCACATCCTTTAGAATCCTTTAAGGTTGGCTTACTCATAGCCATTTCTTGAAGGTATTATACACACACACACACACACACACACACACACACACACTTGCATTTATTCATATGATTTTAAATGGATTCATTCATAGTTGTGTTTGAGGAGAGAACATCCACATCCCTCATTATTGTGAACACCAACAAGACCTCTTGTAGGAGCCCTTGTTGAGTTGCTCCAAGGTTGCATGGAGACTCTTGTCTTTCGGTTGCATTAGTTTTAAAACTCAAGTAGAATTAGTTATATTTTGGATTTACTTAAATCTTTGATATACATGTAAAACTAATGTTTTCTTGTTTACATGTGCTCCCAACAGGTTAGATTTTCATGCATATAAAGTCTACTTACCAATAGGTGTTGCCATCACATCTATGGCCATGCTACGTGTTGAGTGAGTTTTATTATTTTTCTATTGTGCCAAGATCTCTCTATTTATATACATACATACATACATAGACACATACATATGTGTTTATGTATGTATACACATACACACATACATATACAAAGATCACAAGGGCATGTCGATGAAATCCTATATCTCCATTGATCTCCACAATCCATAAGATCTCTTTGTATATATACATACATACATACATAATTACATAGTGTATGTATGTATATAGACACACATATATATACATATTGTATGTAGGGAAACTTAACCTATTGGGAACAAGAATAAACAAGCACACATTAGTTGCAATAAGCATTCAAGCATTCAAAATAAAACAAACACAATTAATGCTATGCTTGAGTTTCACAACTCAAAGCAACCAAAAGGAAAAGTCCTCATGCAACCTCAAACAACTCAAAAAAGGCACCCATGAGAGGCCCCATTGGTGACTTTTAGATTGGAAGGATGTTGGTGTGCTCTCCCAAAAAACAACTATTTGAATCCCAAGGTAAGAAATGTAAATGAGAATGAATAGTATGCTAAATGAGTGGAGAATACTTCAAACAATAGCTATGGAAGTAGCCGTGCTTGACATAATTCAAAGGATATGGAGGTGCATGCAAGAAAACAAACTAATCTAATAATGCAAGATGAAATGAAATCTATCAACTACTAAGAGTTAGTAACAATGCAACAATGAAAATCACTAAGAGCTCTAGCAACAAACTAACATGATAACAAATTCATATGAAGGAGGTGTAAAATTCTTGAGACAAGAGCTCTATTTATAGGCTTGAGAGAGGCCTTGATGAGGTGGCAGCTATGTGGCATCCACATAGGTGCCACAAGGGAGACATGTAAGCAAGTCAGGCAAGTGGTCAACATTCAAAGTTTGCTCACACATGTGTGAGAAAAATTGAAGAAAGGAGTGGGGGACAAAGGTGTAAGAGGTGTGGAAGACATGAGGGGTGTGGGAAGTGTGAGGGTTCCTCATACATGTGTGAGCACACACTTAGAATTAAAAAAGGGTTTAGCAAGGTGTTAAGTGAGATTAAGTAGTGGTTAGGCTTAGAAGGATGAAAGTGATGGTTGTAGACTAGGTTTTAGGTTAGGTTTAAGATTAAATTAAATATGATTTAATTTAATCATAGGTTTAGAGAATTAATGGATATGGAGGGAATTAAATAAATAATATTTATTTAAAAATGAGATTTATGGAGGATCGTGTATTAAATAAATTTAACACATTAGGGATGGAAGTATTTAAATTAAATTTAAATATATTAGGAAAGTAAACCTATTTAATTAAATAAATTTAATTAAATAAGTAGAAGAATATGATCAATATAATTAATTAATAAATAATTAATTATAATGTCAAGGGGAATATTAAATAAATTAATATAGTGTTTGGGATAATTTTAACCATCTATATTTTGCCCCTCTTTGATGTGATGTCGAGATGACATTATATCAAAGAAAAGAAAATATAGGTTGCCCTAGAAAGGATAGGAGTCTTAGGAGTGGCGTTGAAGTGACGACAGAGGAGGAGGGTGCCCCCTTATGAAAATTACACAAAAAATAAATTTTGGAGAATTTTCACGAAAAGGTCTTTGGAAGAAAGGAAATGAGAATAAAAAGGAGATAAATGAAGACTTTGCATGACTTGTGGAAAAAAAAGGGGACTCACACAGCTCAAAAAAGGATCATTTGCACATCTAGAGAGTAGAGAACTAGAGCAAGGATGGACCCCATCGAGAGATTATAACTTGGCGAGCGCATCTGGGAGCACTAAAGACTAGTAGAGATGGGTCCATCGGTGAGTCGACTAGCCGGCCTTGTTGAGTTTTTATTTTGGTAGGTTAGAGAGCATTTAGTGCACCTTAAATAAGACAAAAATGTGGTTGGGGCAGAGACTGTAATGTGGTTGGGGAAGAGATGACAGTCTCTGCCCTATCGACTACACAAATGACAAAATAGAGACTGCGAGGTCTGTAGAGATGATAGGATCTATCCTGTCATCTGCGTAGATGACAAAAAGGGGATATGGAGGTCTGTAGAGATGACAATATACATCCTATTATCTATGCAAATGATAAAAAGGGGAAGGCTGGGATAGAGATGACAATCTCCCAATTGTCATCTCTGCAAATGACAGAATAGCAGTCACTAATAGGAAACTGATGTCTGTCCTACCATAGGAGATGCCAAAAAGGTGTCTTTGTAGACTATCATTTGCACTAATTGGCATCTACACTAATCAACATCTCTGCGGATTGTCGTCTACGTCGATCAACATCTACACAAATCAATGTCTACACCAATTTATGTCTTCATTAATTGGGACAAATCAGTGGAGGGTAGGAGAGGATGCCCCATATAGAGGGTGGTCATAAGGTAAAGGAAATTGACCATCTACATGTCTATGTTGTAGGAGGAGAAAATGGTATTCTAGTTGAAGGAGTACTAACCTCTAACCATGGTTTTGGAGGAGAGATTGCCAACGGCCAAGTGGGAACACGTATGGCTATGCGGACTAGAGCATGTACATGAGTGGCCTGACCTATGAGCTCATTTAGCATAGTTGTCAGTGCTAATCAAGCGATGGCATACTCTAACATCTAGCTTCCATCTACCTACTGGAGAGATGATGGTGATGCTATTTGATGTGTGGTGTATACTATGAGTGCCCATTCGGGGGATGTATCCTGAGTATGTGCTAGAGGGTATAGATCCCTTTCTACGAGAGTGCTTCGAGAGGTGATGATAGAGACTTCCTATTCAGAGATCATGGCTCACATGGAGGGAGGCACTAGAGCAGAGATTGCCCTGATTGGTCATATATCTGGCATCACTTATTTGGAGGATGATGCCAAATCATGCTAGGTATGGCTTTCCTATTGGATGGACACAGGTGCTTAGCACCCTACTCAGGATGATGGTGTCATGTACTGTTGGGGCCAGACCATTCTAGTGGAGCTATACCATGATCTACACATGTGTGCCTACAGAGCATAGAGGACTATAAGGCTAGGGTTGACACTATTGATGATACGATCATTGGAGCACATCGGTGTCACATAGCCAATTACTAGATGGGAGACTTGATGGCTTGAGGAGCCTTTTACATGCAAGTATAGGCCACCCATCTAGTATACCTCCACAAAGTCAGTGGGATTTTGGTACAGGTGCCTAGATGGGATCATTATGTTTGATTGGACCCCTTATGATGGTGTAAAGTGATGGGGCAACAAATTGGCAGCTGGCAAAGAGGATGACTTAGAGGATCAGAGGTATCTCCCATATACACAGATAGACTATTGGCTCATCAGGAGGTCCATGCACATCATTATGAGATATATGCCCTCTAGGGTGCAGAGATAGTTTGGTAGGGTATAGGATGTAGTTCCTAACAGGTTTCTATACCCTGTGGTATCACGCGAGTATGACAGGTTATGGGGTCATGGGACCAACCTGTGATTGGTGAGGATCTCCTGGTGATCTATGTAGCTAGTGCCCTAGATTCATGGTCAAGATATAGGTGATGCAAGGATGACACTAGCTTATTCCCAGTGGTGGACAACACACTAGCCAATCCATTTGATAGTGCCTGGAGCACCACCACCAACAGAGCAGGCATAGGGAGAGGGTGATGGTACAAGAGATGGTGGATAGCCAATGATGATTCCATTGCCAGTACAAAGGGCATAGGAGGGATTGCAAGGGTGCAGAGCCTGTGCAAGGAGGGCACCAACACAGAGGCCACCACAGGGGCCATAGGTACAAGTGCCACTAGGGCCATAGGTATAGGTACTGCCAGGGCCATAGGTACAAGGGCCACTAGGGCTAGATGATGTAGACATGGTCAGGGTAGAGCAAGATAGTCTCTAGATGGAGGCTTCTTGACTCTAGGGTGAGACACAGATAGAGTGGGCATGGGTAGATAGTGCACAATAGGCCCTGGTGGCACTACAGGTAGAGGTGTATGCACAAAGGGCTAGGGTAGATAGTGCATAGGAGGCTTTGGCAGTTTGTCAAGCAGAGACACGGGTAGTTTGAGAGGCAACCTATTATAGGTCCTTGTATCATGATGTCACGCCTACTGACTAGAGGAAGCCAAATTTCCAAGAAGCCTCAAGCTCATGGACTATAGGAGGTAGGGACAAACTAGAGTAGTCTATGGGACAATGCTAACCTCCACAAGGTGGGGGTATGAGGGGGCTAGGACTTCATAGCTAGTTTCCTAATTTTGTACAGTGAGCAGTTTTGACAGAGGTGCAGATGTAATAGGTTTTTGATGATGCATATATACACGATGACTCTTCTATGATTCTTTTGTATACAAACTATATACACATTTATTTTTTGATATATATATATATGACATGATTCGATGGGCCTATGTGTACATGGATGATGATTGTTTATGCATATGATATCTATGATGTGGATATTGACATTTGTGATGCAAGATGTGTGTTATGTGATGTTGCCTATGATTGTTATATGATGCCCAATGTGTGGATGATGCAGGTTTGCTAGTGACTATGAGATGTATGCATTGTGTTATTTTACATGTATGGATGTACTATATGTATTGTGAGATGTTGTTATGATGTATATGCCACTAGATATGATGTTTAGAATGTATGCATGTATTGAATTAATGTAATGAACTAATGATGTAATCTAATAATGAATAAAATACCTAATGAAATATGACAATGAATATATCCTAAAATGCTAGTAACTAATAAATGCAAAGTGAAATGATCAAACCTAAAATGTAAATATGAAAACGTAACATGAATGAACCTAATGAATGGACATGTGTCAAAATTCCTCACGTGTAAGAACCAAGTAGCGTAGCATAGGAGGGGGAAATAAATAGGACCCTTGTCTCAAGCAGGCCTCAATGAAACCCTATAATACATGAACCTAACTACATGATACCAAGGGATTCAATCGTGTTTATATGAAAGAGCACACCTTAGTTTGATTTTGCAAAAGAGTTTATGCATTTTATGCTATAGAAGCATAAATGACAAGGCTCCTTTGCATAGACTAGAGGCTTTGGAACAATAGGTGTAGTTTGTATAGTCATGATGGAACAAATGTCATATATGCCATGGAGAGGTCTAGGTACTCCCAAAGTCTTTTTAGGGATCTTTGGTGGAAAGTGTACTAACCCGTTGCCCCCATTGCGCAATGCATAAACACAACCTGAAACTGACACATATGTATTAAAGCCTCAAAAATAGATCATATCATAAACAACACATGTAGCCAATGAGAGAAATTTAGGTATTATCAAAATATGGAAGATCAAGGTGCACCATAAAAAGATTCACTAACACACAAATGAAATCAACCAAAAGAGACCTCATGACCAAGTAGTCATTCAGTCCACAGTTCCTGCCAAGAACCTTAAAGCCTAAAGGTGAATGTTGTAATGCCACATATAGGAAGGATTCATCCTATGCAAGTTTGTTTTGTGTGATGTTAGTTATCACAATTTGTTTGGTGGAAAGGGCTATGAAAAGAACAAGTTTCTTGGATCATTGAGTCTCAAAGTTGATGTTGTTTAAGTCCTATTGTAGTAACAATTGTGGGAAAAGCTTAGTGTAATGGGATTTGAACAAGCACTTGATGAGAAAATGCCTCATAGACCAGAGGTCTTTGGAAAAAAATGTGAGTGAAATGAAGCCTCATAGACAAGAGGTCTTTTTTATTGGATGCATGAAAAGCGTAAGCTAGATAAGACTTTTGCACAAAAGGAAAGATGAAATGGTGGAATGGGGTGAAGTGAAATGAGCCTTATAGATAATGGACTAAAATACTTTTTTTAGGAACATTTTATGAATTTTTTGGATTTTTCTGATTTCTTTGTATTTTTGTGGGACTATAACACCACTATACAGGAACTGCAAGACTCAAGCATAGAACTGCTTGAGATGTTAGATATTTATAGGCTTAGGGAGTGGATCTCCATCTAGAGTGGCAATCTAATATGCCCTACAACCATATTTGACTACACTGATAAACAAACCAAGCCAATTAGCTTCAAAATTTCCTTTATTTTCACAATTCTGGAGATTCTTCATGTTATGCTGCAAAACTAAGTCACCCACCTCAAATTCCCGTGGCTTGGCTTTTTTGTGATATTGAAGCTAAAGGTGATTTTGATACACATGAAGGTGGTTTAGGGCATTGAGGCATCTCTCATCAAGGAGTTGTAGCTCTTCTAAGTGAGCAACTTGATATTCTTCTTCAGACATTAGATTCTTGAGAGAGATTCTGAGGGAAAGGAGCTCAATTTTGATGGGTAAGATAGCTTCAAAACCATAAACAAGGGAAAATGGAGTGGCTTCTATGGGGGTATAGATGAAGGTATTGTAGGCCCAAAGGGTGGGAGAAATTTGGAGGTGCAAGTCATAGACAACTGCATCAACAGTTTTCTTTAGGATTTTCAAAATGGTTTTATTGGTAGCTTCAGCTTGGTCATTGCCTCGGGGGTTGTATTTAGTGGAAAAAAGTTGGGTGATTCCAAATTTCCTACATAATGTGACAACCTAATTTTTGGAAGGTGTTCCATTATCAGTTATGATATCTTGAGGTATACTAAAATGACAGATAATGTAGTTCAAGATGAACTTCAAAATTTGCTTTCTGGTGGTGTAGGTTAATGGGATAGCCTCGACCCACTTTGTGAAGTACTTAGTGGCGGAAATAATGTAATTGTGGCCATTTGCAGAGTTTGGATATACTTGACCAACAAGATTGAATCCCCAATGGGAAAAGGTCCATGGGGTAATGGTGGGTTGGAGGTCTTATGCGGGGGTGTGTATCAAATCACCATGTTGTTGACAAGGAACACATCTCTTCACAAAATGATAGACATTTGCTTCCATGGTAGGCCAATAGTAACCCATTCTAAGGAGTTTTTTTGATAATGTAAGACCACTAGAATGGGCACCACAAATCCCTTGGTGGACCTCTTCTAACACCATTCTAGCTTTTTTTGAATTGAGACATCGAAGGAGGGTTCCATCGAAGTGTTTTTGGAAAAGTGTATCACCTAGGATAGTATAGTAGGCAATGCAATGGATGAATGTTTTACTTTGATTTGGAGTGAGGGTTATGGGAATGGTTTTGTGACATAGATAGGCAAAAATGTCAGCGTACCATGGAGACTCAGGACCAACAATCTCACACACCAACTCTGAATCCTTTTTCTCATAAGCAGGAATAGAAAGATTCTCAACAATAAACTCACACTTAGGACTCTATTCAAGCATGGCAATCATGGAGGCAATGATATCCATAGCATCTGCTACTTTTTTATTAGCCCTTGGTATTTTCTGAAAGACTATATCTGAGAAGTTTTGTTTAAGATCCTCAACCATTCTATGATATGGCAGCAACTTTTCATCCTTTGTGTGGTATTCATCTGCAACTTGTTTAATGACCAATTGCAAGTCCCTAAAGAAAAGAAGGTTTTTGATATTCCATCTGATAGCCTTATGTAGCCTTGTGACTCATCCTTCATACTTAGCTATATTGTTTGTGCAAGGGAATGATATTTTATAAGGCTTAGGAATGAGGTCTCCTTGTGGTGTAACAAACAAAATTCTAGCCCTTGATCCCTTTTATGTGAATGAACCATCAAAAAATAACTTCCAGTGTCTACTAGGGGTAACAATCATAATTGTGTCATCTGGAAAGTCTGCTACTATGGGATGGTCTCCTAGAAGAGGAGCTTCAACAAGCTGATCTATAATTAATTGTCCCTTAATGACCTTGCGCTCTTTATAAACAATGTCAAATTCGCTAAAAATCAAGACCTATTTTGTAGCTCAACCAGGGAGGGAGGCTTTTGATAACAAATATTTGAGTGGATCTATCTTGCAAATGAGATGCATCATATGATTAAGCATATAATGGCATAGTTTATGCATACAAAGACTACTGCCAAACAAGCTTGCTCAATAGCAGTGTAATTCAACTCATAGCCAACTAATGTTCAACTAAGATAGTATATAATTTGCTCATTACCATTTTCATCTAGCTATGCCAAAAGGGCACCTAAGGCAACTGAAGTGGCTGGAATGTATAGGATCAATGGTCATCCTACAATTGGAGGGACTAGAACTAGAGGATTAGCCAAGTATGCCTTAATTTGTTCAAATGCTTTCTGACATAGGCAATCCCATTGAAACTTAGTGTCTTTGCAAAACAAATGTTGAAGTGGATGGACCTTATTTGCTAACTTGGCCACAAATTGTTTGATGGACTATAACTTTCCCTAAAAACCATAGAGTTGTTTCAATGTGGTAGGTGGAGGCATTTCCATGATGGCCTTTACTTTGGTAGGACCATTTTTTGTGGATTAGGGCACACTTTATATTTCTCCAACCTTTCAAAAATGGTGGTGAGCACATCAATGTGGGAATCATGTCTCTTTGATTTTCCTAGGATATCATCAACATAGTCCTCCATTATGACATGTAGAAGATCATGGAATATTGTTGTCATTGCACATTGATAAGTGGTGTCAACATTCTTCAAGCCAAAGGCATGACTTGATAAAAAAAGGTTCCCCATGGGGTGGTAAATGCCATTTTATGTTGATATTCTTTTGCAATTTTGATTTGGTTGCACCTAGAGAAACCATCCATCAAAGACAACATCTCATGTCCAATAATCAAATCCACTATGATGTCTATGTTAGGAACTGGAAAATCATCCTTAGGACATGTGAGATTTAAATCTCAAAAATTTGAACAAACATGGATGCCCCTAGATGCTTTTCCTATAGGAACAATGTTGGAGACCCACTCAGGATAATCAATAGGGTGGATGAACTTTGCCTCTAACATTTTTTGGAATTTTGCTTTGACTAAAAGTGCTACCTTAGGATGCATTTTGTGCAACTTTTTCTTCATTGGTTTAATCTTGGGATCTACTGTCAACTGACGCACAACCAAATCTGTGTCTAAACAAGGCATGTCTTTGTATGTCCATGTAAAATTGATTTTACCTTTTTTTCAAGAATTCAATCATTGCCTTTTTTTCTTCAGAACTTAAGGTAGCTGCAATATAGGTGATTTGTGGATTATCCTCTGAACCCAAGTTTACTGGAATAGTGTCCTCATTCAAGATAGATGACTTTTCTAGTGGCAAAGATCTAAATGGAAATTCAACCTCTCCCTCTTCTAGTGCCTCTAGGAGGTTTTCACCAGAAGATGCATCCTTTATTTTATCTTTTTCTTCATCCAAAAGTGCCCTAAAATAGTTTTCACTAGAGGATGTTTCTTTTATTTTTCCATTTTGATTTTCTTTTACACTTTTGCAACTAAGAGAGTTGACTTGGCTACTAAATTAGGCTTCCTCATTGTATTGAATTTCATGTTCGTAGTCTTGAGGATTTTTAAGGCCAAAGAGTGCCATCACTACTTCATCAGAGTTACAAATATCAAGAGCTGGTGGTGTATCTTGAAGATCCCAATCTATCATGTCAGGGTTGGTGAGAGATAGGTCAGCTATGGTAATGGCATGAATATGGTTATCTAGGTCATCCTCAATGTATTGGAAGGGTACTTCAAAGAATTCCTCCTCTTCAATCTCAGAATCAAGGTCAACCATACAATAGTTGTCAACAAAGGACACCTTGGGTTTAATGGAGCCCAAACCACATCCTTTAGGATAGCTATTAGCCTTAAGGGGTTGTCTAATTTCATCTTCTTTAGGTCCAAGACCAGTATCATGATATCCCATGTTTTTGATAATGGGAGGGGCCTTAACATATTTATCCTTGGGGCATTCCATAGGTTCATCTTTTCCATCAAAATATAGCCAGTATAGAATATTAGATTATATATGCTCATAACTAAGTGAACTCCAATGTTCAAATGTCATCTTGTTAAATGTCGTCTTGTTAACATGCATAGTATCCTTGTTGGTAGGAGGTGATAATTGTGAAGGTTTTCCAAAGGAATGGGAGGAGAGTGGTAGCTATCCAACACACAAGGCATTTTCAAACTTATACTCTCCCATTCCTAAATCAATAAAAGTAACCTTCTTCCCTGTAGTATTGACCTTAGTATCTGCCACCTTTTCTTTTCCTTTGTGGGAATTGGATTCATTGTTGGATAACTCTAGCACTATTGTGGAAGGTGATTTTGTTATTGTGAGAGGCTTAGGTATAACCTTAGCAAACTCACTGATTGGGAGAGGCTTAGGTATAAATTTGCTAGTGCACCTTCCAATCTTTTCAAAAGGCAAAAGGTGTGGGATCACCTGGAATTGTGACCTCTCTTTCTTGGTGAGGAAATTTCAAACATTGATGGTAGGAATATGGTACTACTTTTAGTGTATGTATCCAAGGTCGACCAAGTAAAATGTTATATGGCAAATCCAAGTCTAGGACATGGAATTTAGTATTTATGACCACTAGACCAACCTTGAGTGGTAACATGATAACTCCTTTTGATTCTCTTTCTCTTTCATCATATGTTTTGATTTTTATCCTTTTATTGACATCTACAAGGTCCTCTAGAAGTCCCAAGAAATGAATCATCTTCAATGTACAAACGTTTAAATTGGATCCATTATCTATAAGGACTCTTTTTATCTTATGTCACTATATAAGGACTTCAATGTGGAGCGACAAATTATGGTGGGGATCAGGACCTTGGAAATCTTTGTCTGTAAAGAAAATGTGTTGTTGTGTGGCAAGGTTTCTAATCAAGGTGGAGAATTGGGAGGCATTAATGTTTTCAAGAACACGAGACTTTAAAAGAGTAGTCTCCAAAATTTCTTTGTGGATGGGTGATGTGGTTAGAAGCTCTGGAGAGGATATGTGTGCAGAGTCTTACCTAATTGGGACAACACATCATAGTGAGAAGCGAGCCTTTGTGAAGTGGATGGTGCAGCAGGCACATGTGGAACTGATGGATTAGTGGGGTTAGGAGTGGTGGCTTTCAAAGTGATTCTTTCCCATTGAGTGGTTGCATCACAATTAGTTTATTGTAAGACAAGGGTATTCACATGAGTGTCTACCTCTTCAATGCGGCCACACATGGAGTCAAAACCACATATATCATTGGTTTCTATTTTACCACACAAGGAGTCAAACCCTAATATGTGGTTAGTAGAATAGTCACAGGGTAATGCATTTGATGTAGAAGCTCGATTTGCATTATTCATATTGTTTTTCCTATTGTTGTTATTGTCATTGCTGTGGTTAGGAAATGGCTTTTGAAATATCTTTAGCTTAGCATTTTTAGAGGGTGGTCCTCCTTCTACCTCAATTTCTCCATCATCGACAAGATTTTGAATGAAGGCTTTGAGTTTTATACACTTGTTTGTGTCATGTCCTTTCATGTGATGGTATTTACAATATTCATTTTTCCTATACCATTTTGATTTGGGTTGATTCTCATCAAAGGGTCGTGTGTTGGGAAACACCATCAAATTGTGATCCACTAGTTTTTGGAATATGGTATCCAAGGGTTCACAAAAGTTAGTGAACTTCCTATTTCGATCATAGTCATGGTTGTAATTGCTATTGGTATTGTTGTTGTTGTGAGGGAAAAATTGTGTTTGATAACAAGATTGCTAATTGTCATGATTTGAATTGTTGTTGTTTCGGTTATGATATTTGTTGTTGTTTCCTCCTTGAAAGTTTTGTACACTTTTAACATCAGTGACACCATCATGTGTGACACCTTTATTTTTGGACCAAAATTTAGGTTTTCTATTACTATTTGTGTCATTGTTTGAGGATGATGAGCTATAATGTTTGAAGACACCTCTATCTAAAAGTCCATTTTCAATGCTCTTGCCTCTGTTGACTAATATAGAAAAATACTTAGGACTAGCCATCTTCATGTAAAAAAACATCTCTAGTATCAAGTTCTTGATAAATATATCCACAAGGTGGGAATCCTCAATTTTGTAGGGCATGCAATTAGCAAGGTGCCTCCACCATTGTAGAAAGTTGGAAAATGTTTCACCATTTCATTGTTTTGTGTTACACAAATCACTTAGTGAGGAATGATGTTCAATGTTGTAAGAGTATTGTGCCACAAACTTCCTTGTTAAATCATTGAAAGAGGTAATGGAACCCTTGGGTAAGTTCATTAGCCACTCTAGTGTGGGGCCTCTAAGACTTTGTGTGAAGAACCTCTTAAGATAATCCTCATTATAGGCTACTTCTTGACACAAAATCAAGAATTCCTTGAGATGTGTGATAGGACATGTTTTTCCCATGTATTTGTCAAATTTAGGAATCTCAAATTTTGGTGGGAATGGTATCATGCTAATGGACCTATCAAATGGAAAGGGAAAAACTTCCTCAAAAGAGAAATCTTTCACGCCTTTGTTGGTCATTGAATGTACCAAGTTTTGAAGTTCATGCAACTGTTGGGCTAAATCTTGGTTTGGTTGCACTTATGACTATTGAGAATTCATAAATCCACCTCCCAAGTTATAAGGAGTTCCAAACATATTGTGAGGTGGTGGAAGCACTCTGCTTTGGCCAATGCATTGATATGCAGTCATTGGAATTACCACAAATGTTTTCACCATACTTGTTGGAATTTGTGAATAAGAGGAATACATTGGTTATGTTAGAATTGCCATCTATTGAGTAGACACTTGACCAATGTTTAAGCATCCTACTATTGGACCTATTAAAGGAATACTAGCATGCGTAGTAGTGTTGTAAGGAAACTTGGCAATAAAGAATATAACCATTTCCACATAACCCATAATAAATCTGAAATAAACATGGAATTAAAATCCACATGCAAGAGAATAGACAACATACCCACAAAAATTGTGACACAAGATATACCCTGGGAAACCCTCATTGAGGGAAAAACCAAGCCTCCAAAAGCATCCATCACCATGTATTATTTAGCAAAAATACCATTTCCATACAACCATGGAAGCCTTCATGGCCATAGCCACAACTGAGCAAACTATGTGAACAAGCATGAATCCGCACATCCCATGCCATGCTTCCAACCTTCACAAATGCTCCCTTGGCTAACCTGTCAAGCCTTGTCCCGCTCGACTCTTGCCTTTTGTCTTCTCCTTGTCACTCTCTCACTCTCTTTCTTTACAACAACTGCCCTTGTGGCTTTTTATATAGTAGCAAGTCCCACAAAACCACTAAATGGTATTACATAAACCATATGCTAAAACCATGTGCTACCTAACCCACTGACCCCACATTTAATATTGGGCATTTAATTCTTTTCCCCAATATTAAATAATTACATGAAATATTATCACAATGTTACAATACAACTCATCAAGAATATTCCATGGGAATCTTTACATGTTGCACGTCCATCTAGGCACAACATTACATAATAAATATAAAATAACAATATAACAATATTATGCAATGTGTGCAACACCCATTATCTCAACAATCTCCCACTTGTTGTATACATTGCATAGGGTCAATCCGTAGCTACATAAATGAACAAGGGAACAATCCCTCCAAGCACATCCACCATCATGGATCAAAATACACCAAGTGCTCCATCTTGGTACCCACAACAAAATCAAAGTATCCAGCATCTCAAACATGAATGATCTCACCTCCTATTATGCCACTCCAATTGGACATACATAGAAGCCATCCAAAGAGAAAACCACCCAACCTGTCGCATTAGAAGATCATAAAATCCTGTACCAACTGAAATTCCAAGCACAAAAAACCTGATCCAAAGGTAATCACATGTATCCGTAGTTGTCAAAATATCCATAGCTGAAATAGCACCCACAACAAGTGCCAAACCCATCCAACTATCCATACCTCAAAGGTATAACAAGTGAATCTCATATCACTGACATATATAACCTGCAATCACAAGCCTCAAGAGCAATACCTACCACATATATACCAAGAAGCTCCCACTGCAAAAGATAATGTCAAATCTATAACCAATCCACTCAACATATCTCAAAGAAGTGAATCCATGTAGTATCAAGGACATCCACAATACATAAACTAATATCCTACAAGAAAAACTCTCTTAACAAGTCTCCAATGCTCTCCCAAGTTCACCACAACCAACAAAGGAAAGAGAAAAAAATAACCATGTCATCTCTCACATGACATACATGAGCACAAACCAGTGATCACAATCTCTAACCAATCTCAAATCTAATGTAGGCAAAACTAAACATCCAGGAAGATAACCAAGACCGGAGAAACCATGCAAATCATAACCTATATCATGTCCTTCTACACACACCTCTAGATGTAAACTGTGCAAGTATGATCTCCTCCATAAAACCCCAACAAGAAGCTTCAAAAAAACCAAAACCATACCATATAACTAATCATGGATGTAAGCCTCTCACAAGAAGATCAAACTCATAAAAAACCATTCCTAAACCAAGGAAAATGCCCAATATAAAACCATCTCCCAAACTCAACTAGCATAACAACATATGCACATGGAGATAACCAATGCTTAACCATCTCTCAAATGAACCCTCTAGAACTAACTCATGTACCATAGCTCAAGATCCATATCCATGAAAGATAAGCATAAATATAATGCAACTGATAGAAAATAATGGGCTATACCTCTCAAGTAGCAAACCGCCGAGTAGACCAAGAGTGGGGAATGAGAATGCTCATCAAGATACCCAAGTCTCCAACCAAGACTCATCTAAGAACAATCTCCTCTCAAGTCAATATCAAGTGACTGCCCCTCGGACTTCCTACTGAAACCATCAACCGTCCCAACAAATACTTCTCTAATCCAAGAGAAATCAACATCATCACCATCTCTAAGTATCCATGAGCACCTGTAACCAATCAATCCATGCCAACTCCAAATGCAACATAGCAATATCATGAAGTATCCAGCTTATGATCAGTTTACTCAATACCAAGAAACTAAACCAAGATCAATGTCAAAGTTCCAACCATGGCCTCAGGAACATAAACATGACAACATGATCTTACCATCTCAACTAAAGAGATAACATGCTCCATATGAACATACCATAACATGTCACAACTCTAAACGTGTATCAAGAGTATACCATGACATAATAATGAAACCATCCTCATACCAAGGATAACATGCCAAATAAAAGCATAAACCACACCTTTACCAAGAACCCTGTAAGTCCTCAAGATGCAACCATCTCCACACACCATGAAGAAAACCATCTCCACATACCAGGAAGAACCATCTCCACATACCATGAAGAACCATCTCCACACACCATGAAGATAACCAAGAACTCCATGAGTCCTCAAGATCTAACCATCTTCAAACATCATGAAGATAACAAGTGCACCATGAAAATGTCAAAGACGCTTCTGCAGCAATAGGATCTAAGAAAAACCTCCAACATCTGTAAACACTCAATAAATATATTAATGCCAACAAAACTCCCACTCAACCATGGTACCAAGTCACTTATGGCATTATAAAATCCATCCTCTCCAAACCAAGAAGATATAAACCAAACCAGGAACTAATCCTGCACTGTCACCCCATCATTGTCACAAGCTCCCACTAAACCATGTATCCAAGCTATCCATGACATCATGATGAAAAACCATCCTCTAACCATGAGAATCAACCAAGGCATCAAACCATCAAAGAACTCAAAATGCACATCATGAGCTCCTCAAAAGAAACCAAATAACCATGATCCTCAACCAAGAAGATATACCACCATAACCAAATCAGAAAATCCAAGCTAATGAACATCAAGGATGTACCTGTATAACCAATCATGTCATGCCAAAATCCATGACACCATGATCACATCCATGAACTGAGCATCTGGCTCTCAAAGTGTCCAACCTATCAGCATAAAATAGTCAACCACAATCCTCCACCATGACTGTATCTGGTAACAACATCTCATCCCTTCTACATGAAGAAAATAGTAAATCATGTGACTTAGGGCATAGACAACCCAAATCTAAGCCACCAATCTGAATATGAATCAATAATGAAAGATCAATGGGCAAAGACAACCCATAACCAAGCTATAAATGCAACCTGTAAGTATAGACCGCTTACAACACTGCACAACTTGTAGATCCAACAAGTCATCATACATATCCAAATCAAACACTAATAACCATATCATCATGAGACCAATCCAAAATATGAACTAAGTATACAATGACATCAAATCTTAAATCTCCAATGCCATAAACTCACAATGTTACCATACTCAAAATATACCTATAAACTGTTCAAATCAATAAATCATGCCAAACCTACACCAAATATAAACCAATGTGTAGAGCTCTCCAAGAGCTTTTCGTTGACTACTCGAAGTCCAAAATCCGACTATGTATGCCCAAGTTATGCTCTAATCCGTGCTCAAAATAAATAACATCTAACTTTAGGGCTCTGAAAACCTGACAAAATCTCAAAATCATAGAACCAAACCTACACCATCTTGTAGTGCTCTGAATTAGCTTTCCAACGCCTATAAGAACTCTAAAATCTGATATTCTAAGAGAAAGTTATGGCCATTTTACTAAGACAGTCTTTTTACCATTTTCAGTACGATTTTTCATTTTTAATTTCTTTCAGTGACGAAAATTCCGACGAGATTAAATTTGACAGCCATCATGGGCTGAAACCAAAAAACTCTTTCATTTCCTCTTAACATGGCCAAACTAGGGCATATTATATATCAAATTTTATGGAAATGTCGACCTGGATCCAATGGTGAGGTCTGTTTTTACCCAGGAGGTCATTTCTACATGCTACCCCCCAAAACCCTCATTTAAATGAAACATCCGAAAAAATCTTTTTGTCCAACAATTTCACATGCCCTAATATTTTAACATCCCATCATAACAGCAAATCCAAAGTCCCCAGATCTGCAATAAATCATTCATATATCTTGCCCTTTCTTTTATCCTCTCATGCATTCTCATGGACTCAATCTAGGGTTACAATAATAAAACCATAGCTCTGATACCACTTGTGAGGAAACTTGGCAATAAAGAATATAACCGTTTCCACATAACCCATAATAAATTTGATATAAACATGGAATTAAAATCCACATGCAAGAGAATAGACAACATACCCACAAAAATTGTGACACAAGATATACCTTGGGAAACCCTCATTGAGGGAAAAACTCAGCCTCCAAAAGCATCCATCACCATGTATTATTCAGCAAAAATACCATTTCCATACAACCATGGAAGCCTTCATGGCCATAGCCACAACCAAGCAAACTATGTGAACAAGCATGAATCCACACATCCCATGCCATGCTTCCAACCTTCACAAATGCTCCCTTGGCTAACCTGTCAAGGCTTGTCCCACTCGACTCTTGTCTTTTGTCTTCTCCTTGTCACTCTCTCACTCTCTTTCTTTACAACAACTACCCTTGTGGCTGCTTATATAGTAGCAAGTCCCACAAAACCACTAAATGGTATTACATAAACCATGTGCTACCTAACCCACTGACCCCACATTTAATATTGGGCATTTAATTCTTTTCCCCAATATTAAATAATTACATGAAATATTATCACAATGTTATAATACAACTCATCAAGAATATTTCATGGGAATCTTTACATGTTGCATGTCCATCTAGGCACAACATTACATAATAAAAATAAAATAACAATATAACAATATTATGCAATGTGTGCAACACCCATTATCTCAACAAGTGTTGGGTATGGCACTAATGATTTTTTGGATATGTTTCGCACTTAATTGGAATGTTAGTTGTGTGGTGACACTTGATGTAGATGTAGCACTGGTTGTCACTATGGGTCCTTTGCTAGATGCTTGGGTTGTGTTTGGCAATACGGGAGCACCACCCTTCGTAATCTATCTAAACAAGGTGGTCTCATCAAAGCTCATAGGGACATTAACACCATCTTTAACCAAGTTTAGGAAGATCTCAGTCTTGTTCGCCCTAATAGATTTTTCCATCATTTTGACATTATATGGATCTAGAAGGAATGTTTGGACATCATTAGGGATATTGTTGTTGTCAATAGGGCCTTCCTCTTGGTATACCTCTTCGTCATTACTTCCCAAAGTTGTGTTGCAGAAAGGATCTTTTGGTTCTTGTGTGGATGTTAAGCTAGGCATACCAAAGTTTGAACTAGAGGAAAACATTCCCCCCAATGATGTTGTGTGTGGAGGAAAAGGATTCTCCATCTCTTTTTGCCTTAATGATTTCAATAAGAAAGGCATGAGATTAAATGTGAATCTGTTGGATCGTGTATGCACCATACAATAATGACCAAACCAATGGGTGGAAGACAATGGAAGAAAAAGATGAGTGTAAGGTAGAGCTACTGAACCTTACACAATGAAAGGGGCCAAAAACCTAGATGTAAACAAAAGACTTTGATTTAGTGAACAAAGTGTGATTATAGGATAAAGTATCTTTCTCCTACCAAAGATGGTCAAGTGATCTTTAGGCAAGATAGGACACCAAAATTGACTATCCACTATTTGGAGATGGACTTGTGATCCCAAATGAGTGATAGGTGTTTGCTTGTGGATAAAAGGTCTAGTGTTGTGATCTCGGAAGGTGTTCTTATGCCAAAGTTTTTAGGTTCAAATGATTAAATTCTCTATAGGAAGTTTGCAAATGGAAGGCTAGAAATTTGGAAAAATGGGGTTGATGTGGAAAATGAAACTATAGTGGTCACTTATACAGCTAACTCAATCCTCACTTACTAGGAACAAAAATCTTGGGTTTACTCCAAGGAATGTGGACTAATTTCAAAGTTTTGCATTGTACTCAATTCTATCATAATGATTTGTTTGGCCTCTTCTTTCTAGATGTCTTTGACAACATATCAAAATTGTTTATCATCATGTGTTAGGTTTTTCCTTTCCTTGTAGACAAATGGTTTGGATAATTTCACCTTCTTAGGTTTGACTTTGTCAGTCATGGTAGGAACAAAACAAAACCCAATTTCAAGCACAAATTGTAACTAGACTAAACCAATTTCAAATGCTAGACCAATATAGAACTATTGAAAATAATCATGAGTCAAGAGGACCCACTTACCACTATTTCACTCACTGAGGTTTAGCTCACAATTTCACTCATTTTTATACTCGTTTGATGTTTGGTGTTGGTTTTGAATATTTAAACAATTAGGCACGCAGAACATGCCAACAATCCTAACAAGGCTACCACTAGGATGTATAAGGATTATCTAAAGGGTGTCCTCGATATACACAAGGTACATGAGGCCCAAATCTATAGATGAAAGGAAATAATGCCATGCAACCTAGAGGAATCGATAACCCAAATCTCCACCTTCACTTTCCAAAGGTATAAAGTTCTTTGGGGCTTACCCAAGAGCAACAAGAGTTTACTTCCAAAAGAGTTGTCTTTTGATTCACCTCTTGATTCTTATACTTTTCTAGAACACTGGAGTTGAGGTCATCCTAAGGGGTGATGAAATTCCCAAGCAGGCCTCCTAAAAAAATGTAAAACAAGACCACTTATTTCTTGTGCACTAAAGATCACTCGAAGTTGCGAGAGGAGAGAATACATAAGTGGCCTCAGGGTTAAAAGACACTTGTTCTTTCCCAATGAAGCTTTAAGTTTTGTAATCTACCCTTGAAGACATACGTGTTTAAGCATGCATTGTCCTTTCCAACTTGAAAATGTTGTCAACATACATAAAAAGCATGGATTTGTGTACAAAAAGTAAATCGCTTGTGAACATAAGCAAATTATTGAAAATAAAACCAACTCTTTTAAGTCATTCAAGATTGAGTGAGTTCATTTTAAGAGCCAAATCCAAATGTTTGCTATCCTAAACATTCATTCCAATGAAAACATGTCAATTTCCTTAAGGCATTCAAGAGTGTGTTTGCTATCCTAAACATTCATTCTAATAAAAGCATGTCAATTTCCTTAAGGTATTCAAGAGTGTGTTTGCTATCTAGACATTCATTCCAATGAAAGAATGTCAATTTCCTTAAGGCATTCAAGAGTGTGTTTGCTATCTAGACATACATTCCAATGAAATGTGCATAAATTTCCCTTAAGGCATTCAAGATTGGATGTAATGTTTGACCTTAAAGCATTCAAGAGTGTGTTCGCTATCTAGACATACATTCCAATGAAATGTGCATAAATTTCTCTTAAGGCATTCAAGATTGGATGTAATGTTTGACCTTAAAGCATTCAAGAGTGTGTTTGGATTTAGATACTAACTTGTAACATACATTCAAAGACCAGTGGTTATGCCATACACGCTCATTAACCTTTTAATCTATGAGTGAGAAAAATCACTACAAATTTTCAAAGTGATTAAAATCATTATAAGTTTTTAAATCCTCTAAGGTTTTTTTTTCTACAATGTAAACTTGTTAGAAATCCTTGAAAAGTAACCAGTCAGTGAATTAAGTGTTTCAAATTTAATAAATCTACCAAAAATTAGAGATGACAGATGACAGCGCAGACAATAGAACTATGTAGACGCTAAAACATGCAGATGACAAAGTATAGGGTGTACAATTCATAGGCGCATGGCAACTTTATTAGACACAGATGATAGAATAGGCTCACAGATACTAAAACTCACAGATGACAAAAGTCTTTAGCATACAACATAGACAACAAAACAAGGATCGCAGATGATAGAACTATGTGTCACAGACAATAGAACTATGGGTCACAAATGACAAAATAAACTATGCAGATGATGATTGGGTTTTTAGCAAGTTTAGGTCTGCCCACAAGGGGTGAGAAAGGGGGAGGGGGAGGGTCTCGACCACTCGCTATCACCCCCACCTCTAATCCCTCCCCCTCACTGGGCCCTAGGCCCATTGGGTTGGGTCAAGGAGGGAGAGCCTTAGTGCCAGTGGGGCGGGTGTTCCGGTCAGGTGGATAGGGCCACATAAATGACCCGCCCTCTACATGTATATTTGGCCTTTGCTAGATCTACTGGATACTATGAGTCCTCCATCCCAGATTGATTCTCTCTCTGGTTGAGTCTCTCATGAGTCTAGTCGGTCGAGCTGAAAAGTGTCAGTAGGGCCCGCCCCCCTCCTAGAATATTATTGTGTAGGTCGAGCCCTAGCCCTAACATTGACTGAGGGAAGTCTGTCTACTATTGAAAGAAAGGTGGGGCCCTCGCCGACCTCACCTGGTTCACTAGTACTATTAGAAACTCTCATCTTATGCAAGGAGACGACAATATATATAACACAGATGACAATCAAGCTTTTTAGCAAGTTCAAATTTGCCCACCATGTAGACGATAGATTAAGTTGCCTAGATGCCAAAACTAAGTTTAATACAGGATAGGTGGGTTTAAAGTTGTAAGGCAAAGATGTTGATTTTCGTAGACATTAGTTACAATAGATATTCAAAGATTCAAAATAAAACAAAGAAAACTAACACTATGCTTGAGTTTCGCGACTCAAAGCAACCAAAAGGAAAAGTCCTCATGCAACTTCAAATAGCTCAACAAAGGCACCCATGAGAGGCCCTACTGGTGTATTTTACATTGGAGGGATGTTGGTGTGCTCTCCCAAAAAAAAAACTATTTGAATCCCAAGGTAAGAAATGCAATATGAGAATGAGTACTATGCTAAATGAGTGGAGAATACTTCAAAAAATGGCTATAGAAGTAGCCATGCTTGAGAACATTCAAAGGATATGGAGGTGGATGCAAGAAAATAAACTAATCTAACAATGCAAAATGAAATGAAATATATAAACTACTAAGAGTTAGTAACAATGCAACTATGAAAATCACTGAGTTCTAGCAAAAAACTAGTATGATCACAATTCATATGAGAGAGATGTAAAATGCTTGAGACAAGGGCTCTATTTATAGGCTTGAAAGAGGCCTTGGTGAGGTGGCATCTATGTGGCATCCACCTAGGTGCCACAAGGGAGACATGTAAGCAAGTCATGCAAGTGGTCAACATTCAAAGTGTGCTCACACATATGTGAGCAAACTTGAAGAAAGGAGTGAGGGACAAAGGTGTAAGAGGTGTGGAAGACATGAGGAGTGTGGGAAGTGTAAGGGTTCTTCACACATGTGTGAGCACACACTTAGGATTAAAAGAGGGTTTAGTAAGGTGTTAAGTGGGATTAAGTAGTGGGTAGGCTTAGAAGGATGAAAGTGATGGTTGTAGACTAGGTTTTAGGCTAGGTTTAAGATTAAATTAAATATGATTTAATTTAATCATAGGTTTAGAGAATTAATGGAGATGAAGGGAATTAAATAAATAAGATTTATTTAAAAAGGGGATTTACGGAGGATCATATATTAAATAAATTTAACACATTAGGGATGGAAGTATTTAATTTAAATTTAAATACATTAGGAAAGTGAACCTATTTAATTAAATAAGTAGAAGAATATGATTAATATAATTAATTAATTATAATGTCGAGGGGAATATTAAATAAATTAATATAGTGTTTGGGATGATTTTAAGCATCTACACATATACATATGTATATATATGTACATACATACATACATACATATACACATACATACATACATACATACATACATCTGCATATGCAAGTTTATTACCTTGAAAAATTGTATTTGATCCTACTAGCTAGGAATAGCTAATTGTTCATTTTATTTGTACCTAATCTGATGACAGTTCTAATTATGACTTGCTTCTTTCTAAAAATATCTGCTATAATATGTTGTAAAATTTCTGTCAAACTTTGCCCATTTTTCCTATTCTACATTATTTTTGTGCATTATTTTGAGATAAGTCACTTAGCACAAGTTGAGTGAGTTTTATTATTTTATTATTTGGAATCTAGAATATGTATGCAGCTAGATCAATTTTCCTATTGTGCCAAGATCTCTCTGTATATATACATATATAGGCATACACACATGTGTGTGTATGTATATCTACACACACATATATATACATTAACATATGTATATAAATGTATACACATACATGCAACATACATACATACATACATAAATACATACATATATATAAATAAAAATAATATGTGTATTGCATCTGCATTTTCTTAGCCATTGCTTATAAGAGTGTTTCAAGGTTGGGAACTACTTCAACATCCTTTTCATGGTTTAGAGGTAATGCCCTTGTGGCAGAGGCTTCTGCAAGGGAATGAGCCTTGTGATTATGGCATTTACACAAAAGCAGAACTTGCTTCTTCAACTCCTTACACTCAATTTTTCACTGAAGTTATTCTTCTAGCAGTGAGAATAGCTGCTACAAATTCTTGGGAGCCAAGAGACCTTGAACCTATGCTACATTTTTTGGAGACATGGGAGATGTTACTATCGGATTTAGTACTTCCTAACATTATGGACCATATAGATGCCCAAATTAGTAGTAATAGTAGATACTTAGGATCCTTGCAGGGAGAGTGTACCAATACATGCATGGTTACATCCTTGGCTTCCATTGTTGGGAAAGCGTATAGAGCCTTTATATCCAACCATTCATTATAAATTGGGGAATGTGCTTCATACCTGACATGCAAGTGATGCTTCTACATATGTAATTTTATCACCTTGGAAAACTATATTTGATCTTGCTTGCTGGGAATAGCTTCTTGTTCATTTTATTGTACCTAATCTAATGACAATTCTATAAGAATTTGTAATCAACCCAGTTAATAAAAAACTAGACCAATTTAACTATGTCATTGCTTGTTTCTTTCTAAAAATATCTTCTATGATATTTTTTGTAAAAAATTTGTCAAACTCTGTACATATTTCCTAGTCTACATTATTTTTGTGCAGGACCATGCATATCATATTCAGGCACATTAAACTTGGATTGAGTAAGGGAAGCAAGTTGTTTTTGCAAGGAAGCAATTTGAGAAATACTAATGATAGTTGAATCAATAGAGGAAATAGGTGGAAATGAAACATTCGACACACTGGGAAGAGTGTGAAATAAAAGGTGCTACAGGTGGGACATTAGGAACCATAGTAGGAGGATTATGATAAGTGTAAGTAACACTATTATATGAAGGTTGTGAGATAGGAAATCAAGTAGGTGGAACACTCATAGGTAGAGAAGAAATGGTAAGGCTACTAATAGGAGGATTAAATGGTTGAATATAAGTAGTCACAATAGGAGCAACATAAAAAGGAATGCTAGAAATAGGTTTGGAAAGAGACAAGATAGGTTCAACTCTAGTGATATGTGAATCCATGTAACGCCCCGCCAAGGGATCCAAAAGAATTAACCTAAAGTTTCACTACGTTTGCTAAACATTTTTTTTTTTAAAGTAAGAAAGTATGACATACACATCAAACAAATAGTAGTGGAAGCAATAACATGTAATCATCGACAAACATACATTGCAAGTTACATTTCTTAAAGATCCAAATACGTTGAGTCACGTTTAAATTTAATTAATTCTAAGTCTAACAACTAACACATACATATAAAAGAATAATCAGAAACTCCAATGTCCATAATATACATTTGTTCCGAATGCTCCTTGGCAAATTAATTCGGAATGCTCATTCATCCACTGTACATGTCACAGGGTATGAAAGGCTTAAAAGAATATACATATGTAAAGATCAAGATACAACATCCTCAAATCCATAATACAAAGTACAGTAAAAATATATGAAACTATTCACCATACATGATACATCCATACATCCATAATGATAAAACATCTATCATAAAATCTAACCATTCATCATACTAATCCAAGAAAATAGTGTAGATAAATGCCAGTCACGAAATCTCCAGCCACGGTGACCACGGAACGGATCTCAATGGTAAGAGTAAAAGCACCACCACCCGACCGCGTGGAACCTAAATGGTCCACTCCCACCGCGCTGAGGAGATAGTCTCAAGTCCCAAATAGGATAACAAAACCTATAATCATAAATACTCTCTAAGTCCAGGAAATCCTATAAGTATGCTAACTCAAGGGTTCCTAAAAAGATCGACATCTAAATCCCAGAGGTACCACAAGACACGTAGGAAACCTAATATGCAAGCGGGAAAGTGTCATCGCAAAAGTCATGTAGAAGTTACCCGAGCAATCCCTTAGGAATCTCGGGTCCCTACTGATCCTGCGGCCACTAGTATCCTCTCGTACTGACGAGGCATACTATGGAATGCAAGGTCGTAACCAAGCGTCCTCTCTACCCCATCCTAGTCTGTACTAGCACTCATGGCATGGGAGAGAACATACAATTATCTTGTTAGGTTCATTTTCTCTCATTTAGTGTAAATGTTTTCACTTATTAAAAATGACTTACAATGGGTTTCTCAAGGTAGCCTCTTAGGGCTCCGACCCCCATTGCAAGCCACTTCCCGACTCTACACATAGATAACCTACCCTAGCTCATGAACTCATAAATCAAAGAATCATAATAAAACCATCTCAGTCCTATACGAGCAACTGAAAATATCATAAAAAGATAATCCACAAAATATATCAGTTCTTCATGAGCAACAGATAACATCAAATAGTAATCATGTAATCATGACAGTTCTCTATCAGCAACTGAAGGCATCAATGATAAGTCACAAAATCCAATGGTTCTCTAATGAGCAACCAGAAAGTAATACAAGTATAACTGATCGAGACTCAGAAATGGTTATCAAATATAACTGATCGAGACTCAAAAATGGTTAAGTTAGGTATTCTCAAATACATACACCTCAGCTTCACACAAGGAAACTGGAAAGCAATAACAAACAGTAAACACAATCATGTCATAGAGCACTTCATCACATTACCATGGTCAGGTTAAGAAAAATCGAGACCAAATCATCAAGACATCACATTCACAACCCCGAGCCTCTGGTAACAACCTGAACTAGTCAACGCTAAACCAACCCCAAAACATTCAAAGTACAAAGACAACATCAAAGTCTCAGAGATTGGATCTGAAAGTATATTATTTAAGTTAAGGTAAGGTTTGTGTTTTAGTTTAATGTCGAATTCAAGTAACAAAGTTTTCACAACTACCCTTTTTCGAATAACCCATTTCTATAATAACTTTCATTAAATCAATATCCAAATTTATAATTTAGTCAAATAAAATTCATTATTAATTAACTTAATTAAACTAATTTTAATTAAATTAATCAATATTCATTAGATCTAATTACTTATTTTAATCCAACTAATAATTGTTAATTTATTAATATTTAAGCAAAATTATTAATAAATTAAAATTTACAACTAAATCTATGCAATTAATATTTATTTATTAAATATTTAAAAAGTTTAATCTATTATAAAAATTGAATATATATATATATAATTTTATTATTTAAAATTTTTAAATAATAAAATTTGTTTTTAATAATTAAAAAAAATTATAAAAAAAAAATAAAAAACGAAATCGTACTACATTTATAGCCCGTCGGCTTTGGCCGCAGGCCTGCGGTGGCAGGTACTCTGTACCTGTCATCGCAGTACCTGCGACGCAGGTACTGTCGGCCTGCCGACAGTGGGGGGCGGGTACGGGGTGATTCCCTCCCCTCCCACTATATATTAATATATATATATATATATATTTTTTTTTAATATATATATTTTTTATATTTTATTTTATTTTATTTTAATACAAATAAAATAAGTTTTATTTTAAAAATTAATTTTGTTTAATTTTTTAATAAAAACAATTTCTTCCAAAGGGTAAATATGTAATATATAAATATATATATATATATATATATATATTTATTTATTTATTTATTTATTTATTTATTTATTTATCTAGAACTTTTCAATTTCATTAAAACAAAACCCTTATTAAATTAGATCTTAATTTCTAAATCAAGAAAACAATGGTTCTAATTAATTCATCCAGTTTCCACGGATACAGAAGCTATTGACGAATAATTAATAAATTCACAATATTGAAAGCTTAAAACTTTCATCACAGAGAATTCAGATCTACAAACCCCAGACACGAAGAAGGCAGGAAGGGATAATTGCATATTTAATGGATAAAAACACAAGACCCTACCTGATCCTGATGCTATTATGCAATCTCCAGGAACTGTATGCGAATTCGCTCCTCTCAATAACCTTCCCCTTCAAGGCTTTCTTCGTATCCGCCTTCTGAAATTTGCTTCCAAAAATTGTCTTCCCCCCAAAAATTTCCGTCCAGATTCCTCCTCCTCAAAAATGAACCCCCAAAGTTGTGATAAGCAAATTCTCCTCAATACGGGGCACTAATTGTGCGTTTACCCGAGAAGACTCTTTGCACAACTCAGTTAACTCCAATTTAACTTTTATTATCTTTTCTAATCCTTTTGCATTCAACTTTCATGCACATTAAGTTGAATGATTAAATAACTTTATTTAAAATTTCACTTGACTTCAATTCTTAATTAATTTATTACTTTAAATCTTATGTGCACTTTTAAGAAATTAAAATAACATTATTAATTTTTATAATTTAATCTTTTAATTTAATTCTTATATTTAACTTATGTTTAGATCATGCGATCTAGAATTCTTAATAAATTAATATCTTTCAACTTTTTAATTTATTTTAGAACTTAATTGATAACATATTTAATTAATTTAAATAACAATAATATTTAGCATTTATTTAAAAATGAACTCCAAATATATTATTATTAAATTGAATAAATATTATCCTGTTCTAAATATATCTTGAACTTTAATTTCCAACTTTAATTCTTTTATTTAATTAATTAATTAATTAATTAAATATAAAGATATCATAATAATTCCTTATTAAATTAAATTATTAATTAGTCTTTTTAATTAGACTTAATTAATAGAAAAATACACCAAGGACTCATAAAGCAACATACGAAAACCCATCATAGAAAAATACATACCAAATCAAACAAAAAGGGTTATAATCATGAAATTACATCATTTGATGCATTCGGAGGGCACTTAACTCAGATACTTGTCCTAATTATCAATTAGGACAATTGGCTAAAGGGTTTAGGATTTGGACTTAAGAGTTTATCTCCCCTCTCTTACCATTGAGACAGTGCGATAAGGTACACTCATCCTGACAATTTAGGGAAGTCGATACCCGGTACCTACAACCTGCATAAAATCCACGCATGTACAAACATAATATTCTAAGCTAAACAAGCAATGGCAGGAAGTGGTGCATCGTGTAGATCCCGACTAGCAGGTGACTACGACTCCCTTCCTTAACCATATCAGAAACACCATACATAAATAAAACAACACGCACACCATACACATGCAGTATGGGGTAAGTATCCATAAGAGGCACATGAAATAATAAGCCATCTAACTAATCATCATCGATAACTAAAACCATTGAATAATCATCATACATGCACGAAATATAGAGTACCAAGTAATCTCATCATATAATAAACTGAGTGTAAACATCCTCTGATAATCTCTAAAATAATAATACTACTCATCAAACATAAATTGGCCTAAAAGAGTTTGGCAATCATATCATAAATGTAGCTCGAAAAAAAGTAAACTAGGGGCAGGCACTACAATCCATTCCTATTTCAAATGCAGCTTGAGCTGAAGGCTTAACATGAGTGTGGACAAGGTGAGCAAGACCACGCAAAAGATCCATGTCCATCATTATAGATCGCTTTCTTAAGAGCGTCAAAAGTAACCATAGTATCGATATTGTGATTCTCTTGAAGAACTCAATCATGCATTTTATCAATCTTAGTAGCAATATTTTGAACCTATTCAAGAGGAACCCTTAAAGCCTCATCCTCTATTGGATACAATTATTCAAATTGAGTATTGTCTTTGATGTTACACAAATGTCATATTAGTTATCAATCAAAATCTACCAAGCTCATTTGGTCAACAAGGAAAAAGACAGAGTCTACCGAGCTCAGAAGGATAGCAAAGAGAATTACAGAGTCTACCGTGTGTTTTTGGAGGTTATATTGTGAAGACAATTTTTACTAAGCTCACTCTGGTGCTAAAGGCTTCTATGGAAGAAATCAGTTTCTATCGAGCTAGTAAGGTCAGCGAAGGGAAATCAGTTTCTACCGAGCTAGCATGGTCAATGAAGGAAAGTTAGTTCTTATTGAGTTCACTTAGTCTCCAAAGGATTTTGTAGAATTCGTAGTGTTTACTGAGCTTCACTTGGTTAATACTGAAAATTATTTTTGGAGCAGTGTTTACCAAGCAGGGTCAGCCAGTGAAGGATTTTGTTGTTTTGGGAAATAAATTTTATTTTCTTAATGTAATAATTGTAGCCAATTGGTGTATTGTTTATTGGTAAATGTAACTTGTAATTGAGCCAACTTGACAATTTGTATTGTATAAATAAAAGGTCAAGTTGTGATTTCAAATGTATGAATGGATGTATGAATGAGCGAGCATGCAAGTGAATTGTGTGACAAAGAAGTGTGAGCGAATTCTAAAGGATCAGAGGAGCAGAAAATATTTATATGATTAGAGAGGATCTAGTGAAGTAAAGCAAAGATCTATATCAACAAAATTCAATCGCATCTCATTCAGGTCACTTATTGTTACTTTCTCACCATTGTAGCAATAATTCCTAAATCTCTTAACAAAGTTCATCTAACAACCATTTTGTAAATCCTCTAACAAGGTGGACAATTCAATGGAATTGTTCTAAAGTCCTCTAGCAAGGCCACTCCTAATAGGGTGATTAAATCCTCTAAATAGGTCACACCTAACAGTGTGTTTTGTAACCTTTAATAGGGTTGGCTCCTAACAGGGCTCACTTCAGAAGAGTGAAAATTGGTAGCAAATTACTTGGTGGTTTTTCCCATATTGGGTTTCCATGTTAAATCAAGTGTCTCTTGTGTTCATGTTATTTTCTTTTGCATGCATGCTAATAATTGTGAATGCTTAGAGATTAGTAACAAGTTAATCTACTGAGCTACAACATTTTTGTGTGTAGCTATCGAGTGACAATAGTAATTAAGTTTTAAGAAATCTAAGGGATCTGTGGATTTGTTTTTGTGGTAATTGATTCACCCCCCCTCTCAGTTACTCCATCTATAATTCCAACAATCCTTATCATTAGATGAATGAGAAGAGTTATGCTCCATAGAAGGATTAGGGTCATGACAAATCATAGGATCACTATGGTTCCTTAAGAGAGGAGAAGAGGAATATTGATAAAAGTGAGCCATGAGCCTATGACTTCTCCTAAGGGGATACTATAGGAAGGGCTGAAGGTAATATAGCCCAAGGATGCAAGATTGTCAATAACCCAAGGATGCACCTACATTAGACACCCAAGGTTTCAAAAACAAGATGTTCCATATAACGTATTAACACCAAAATAAATTCAAAACATAAATCCCATGTGCATTCTTAATCTACAAATCCTCTTCATTAATCATCCTAGAAGTTTGTCCAAACTTACTAATACAACCAACTATATCATTAGAAATATCAGCTCTTCTCTTGCTACTGCAACTACCAGGATCAAATGAATCTTACTTGTTGCAAGCCTTCATCTGATTAGAAATTTTCTTTCTTCTTCCTCTACTCTTAATCACAAGATCAAATAATTATCTTTCAATAGTAGGAACTTTTAAAAAAAAAATTCTATCTTCAAACTGAAAGTCTTAAAAACACTTAATTTCTAGACACTACAACATTTGAGGTCAAATTGCAACAATAGGATAATTTGTCAATTTTCATGTTTCTTTTTGTAATTGTCCTCAACCTCATCACAATATTGATGTTTGCATCACAATTGCAATGCCCACATGAGTATAAACAAAACAGGAAGAAAACATGACATAAATCATTCCCTATTTGTTTTGATCGGTTGTGGAGATTTGCGCAAGAAAGAAGGTGGAGAGCTCCGAATGAGGGTGGAGAGCTTTGAACATTGGTGGAAATCTTTTAGTTATGAATGTTGGTAGAGATTTCATTGTTGTGCCCTTGTGATCACTGCATTTCATTTTTGCACCCTTATGATCTTTGCATTTCATTTCCATACCCTTGGTGAAGATCAATGGAGATCTAGGATTTCGGTGTCATGCCCTTATGATCACCACATTTCATTGCCCTAATCTTGTGATCTTTGCATTTCATTATCATGCCCTTATGATCTCCATGCCCTTGCTCTGTGATTTCATTTCTGTGTCACACCCTTGTGATCTTTGTGTCCTTTCTTTGCAATTTTCTTCAAGGGGAGAAGAGGTACCTATGTAAATGTTCTTTTCTTTTCCCTCTAAACATGTAACTCTTTATATTCCCCCCAGCAGTTGATTAGAGAAGCTTCTCTTTGTGTATATGTATGTGTGTGTGTGTGTGTGTGTGTGTATACATACACACATATGTGTGTTTCTATGTATGTATGTATATATAGAGAGAAATATCTCGTTGTTTATATACATACATACATACATAGACACGCACATGTGTGTGTATGTATGTATTTATACACACACACACACACACACACACACACACACACACACACATATACATATGTATATATATGTACATAAATACATACATATACAAAGATCACAAGGGCATAACAATGAAATGCAGAGATCACAAGGGCATGGCAACAAAATGCAATGATCATAAGGGCACGATAATGAAATCCTAGATCTCCACTGATCTCTATAATCCACAAGATCTCACTGTATATATACATACATACATACATAAACACACACATATGTGTGTGTATGTATATATACACACACACACACATACATACATACATATACATATACATATATACACATACATACATATTCACATATATATATATACATATATACACATATACATACATGCATACATACATACATACATATATACATATATACATACATCTACATATGCAATTTTATCACTTTGGAAAACTGTATATGATCTTGCTAGCTGGGAATAGTTGATTGTTTATTTTATTGTACCTAATTTGATGATAGTTCTATAGGAACTTGTAATCAACCCAACTAATCAACAACTAGACCCATTTAACTGGATTATGGCTTGTTTCTTTCTAAAATTATCTACTATGATATGTTTTTTGTAAAATTTCTTGTGAACTCTGCCCATTATTCCTAGTTTGCATTATTTATGTGTAGGATTTTGTGGTAAGTCACTTAAAATGGGTTGAGTGAGTTTCATTATTTTGTTTTTTGGATTCTATAATATGTATGCAATTGGATCAATTTTTTTGTTGTGCTAAGATGTAATAAGGACCTTAAAAAAGATCTCTCTATATACATACATACATACATGCATACATACATACACACATATGTGTGTGTACATATGTATATATACACATACATATACATAAAGAGAATCTTCTCTATACATACATACATAGACACACACATATGTGTGTGTATATACATAAAGAGAAGCTTCTCTATTCACCTACCGGGGGAAATATATATAGACGTTAAAGGTGATTACATTTCTTACAGATTTGACTATGAATGTTTTTTTTTCTATTTTTAGAACATAATTACTAGTAATCTCTACTTTTTATATTTGAAGTTACTAAACACCAAAGGGCAAGGCATTTATTGATTTTGATATCTCTTTTGGTTGTTCAGTTGGGTATAAGTATTATTTCAAAAGACACAACTCCAAAAAGCATGTCACAAGAGGACATGTCTCATGTCCACTCATGACATGATTGTTGATATAAATAGTTATTAACCTTATACTAATTAGTTTAATTAATGCTTAAACAAACATGATTTATATTAAGTCATTGATTTGTATAAACATAAATGGATCATTTGCTTGATCCTATTATGACTTAATGTGAATGCATCTGATCATTACTTGGATGATATTATGCACAAGATCTTTACTTAATCACCAAGAGATAATATAATCCATAGGTATAGATATTTAGCAAAAGTACTTTGCAAGTGTGTATGTAATCATGTAAAGTAGTTCACATAGCGAACTAATATGCATACATACATGCACATATGCATACAATCATCATAATCAGTTATCCTTGAATCTAACCAAAGTTATTATATATCAACAAGAGATACATGTTTAGAATAAAAAGAAAGAAAGAACATTTACATATCCCCTTGAAAAAAATCATAGAGCAAGGGCATGAAGATCACAAGGGCACAACACAACAACAAAATGCAATGATCACAAGGGAACGCCAACAAAACCCTAGATCTCCACTGATCTCCAACAATGTTTAAAGCTCTCCACCCTCTTTCATGTGTAACTCTCCATAATTGATCAAAAAAATGGGGAATGATTAATGTCATGGTTTATTTTTTTATTATTTTTATAATCCATAATCCACAATCCACAAGATCTCTTTGTATATGTACATACATACATACATACATACATACATACATACATACATACATACATACACACATACACATACACATACATACATATATATGAAAATAAGAATGCACTTTCTAAGAGTTTACAATTGTTCAAAAAAATTAATGTTTTACAAGAAAATGCACCTTAACAACTGATAGCTTAGAAGAAAGAACATGGTGTTGAGACAGTACATAAAGTGCTTGACATGAAAGGTCCACAAGTGAGGGTGTTGACTAATCTTGAAAACTTGAATGTTGAAATAAAAGCTATCAATGATCAAACACCTATGCCAAAGTTACAACACAATGTGAAGTTGATTTTAGATATGGTAGAGGTAGATATTCAAAAGTTTGATAATTAAAATTTAAGGCATGAGAGAGAAGGAAAAGGAGTGGCTTTAGAAAGAGACTGCATGACAAAAACAACAACTAGACAACATAGAGGATATTATGGGAGCCACATGATATAATCCAGGAAAGTATTTTGGTAGGTACTACTACATTGGAATCACTTGCAAGTATCTTTGAGAATTTACGGTCCAAATATTAGGAGGACTACAAGTTGTGCAATTTTTCATATATTGCATCTACATTTTCTTATAAAAGTGGTTCAAGTATTGGCACAGTCTCTCTGTGATGATACCAATTATCAATTTCTTATAAGAGTGTTTCAAGGTTGGGAACCACTTCAACATCCTTTGTATGGTTTAGAGATAATGTCATTGTAGTAGAGGCTTTTGCAAGGGAATGTGCCTCGTGATAATGGCATTTACAAAAAAGAAGAACTTGCTTCTTCAACTCCTTACACTCAACTCATCAGTGAAGTTATTCTTCTAGCAATGAGAATAGCTGCTATAAATTCCTAGAAGCCAAGGGACCTTGAGCCTATGCTACATTTTCTAGAGACATGGGATAAATTACTACCAGCTTCAGTACATCATAACATTCTAGATCATATAGTGATGCCCAAGTTAACAATAACAATAGATACTTGGGATCCTCATAGGGAGAGAGTTTCAATACATGCATGGTTACATCATTGGCTTCCATTTTTGGGCTAGTGTATGGATCATTTATATCCAACCATTCATTATAAATTGGGGAATGCACTTCATGCCTGGCATACAAGTGATGCATCTGCATATGCAATTTTATCACTTTGGAAAACTATATTTGATCCTACTAGCTGGGAATAGCTAATTGTTCATTTTATTGTACCTAATATGATGATAGTTCTATAGGAATTTGTATTCATCCTAGCTAATTAGAAATTAGACCCATTTAACTAGGTTATGGCTAGTTTCTTTCTAAAAATATTTGCTATGATATGTTTTTGTAAAACTTCTTGCAAACTATGTTGATTTTTCCTAGTTTGCATTATTTTTTTGTAGGATCTTTGACGTAAGTCACTTAGTACAAGATGAGTGAGTTTTATTGTTTTATTAATTGGATTCTAGAATAAGTATGCAACTAGATTAATTTTTCTATTCTACTTAAATGTAATAAGCACCTTATAAAATATCTCTAAGATATACATGTTTAGAAGGAAAATAAAAGAACATTTACATAGCCCTTGAAGAAAATAATAGAGCAAGGGCACAAAGATCACAAGGGCATGATATAGAAACAAAATCACAGAGCAAGGGCACATAGATCACAAGGGCATGTCATAATAACGAAATTGTAGAGCAAGGACACGACAACAAAATCATAAGAGAAAGGACACAAAAATGAAATACAAAGATCACAAGGGAACAAAAATAAAATTTTAGAGCAATGGACTGGAAATGAAATGAAGAGATCACAAGGGCATGGAAATGTTCAGAGCTCTCCACTCTCATTCGGAGCTCTCCACCCTCTTTTATGCGTAACTCTCCACAATCAAAATAAATGGGAAATGATTTATGTCATATTTTCTTTTCTTTGTTTATACTCACATGGGCCTCACAATTACAATGACCATGCCAATATTGTGACAATGTTAGGGAAAATTGCAAAAGAAACATGAAAATCACCACAAATTACATTGTCATTGCAATTTGAACCCAAATATTGTAGTGTTCCTATTATGAAAAAAACAATCTTCTGAACAAGGCAGATAAAATGATACTTTGACTTTACAAATAGTTGTGAATTACATATAGACTTTCAAATTGAAAGTGTATTGTTTTTCCTTTCATTCAATCTTCTTGATCAATTGATTTGTGATTCAATTTTATATTGGTTAGGATTTATATTCATTATCATATGGATCAACATTAGATTCTTCTCAACATTGCTTTGAAGGGTGATTTTGTATTTCTGCTAAGACATGTAGAACTTCTACCTTGGATTCTCTTAAAATATTCATGTTTAAATAGTTAATGATAATGTAAAGGTGTGCTTAATGTAGGCATTAGGAATAATGTCATGGAAAATGACCAAAACATATATCTCGCACTACTTACCAGCAAGAGACTTTTCTACCTTTGTTGCTACAACATGATTGCATTCTACTAGCTCAACATTCTAGCGTGTGTGAAAAATATCAGACTTGTGATAATTATGGATAGTGGATACTACTAGTGATTAATACATAGACACTTGATTTTAATTTACTCGAATCTTGATCTCACTGTGTTCTACATATGGTAACAAGGACAAAATTTAAGTCCAAATATATTTTTGCTACATATAAGGAATATATTTGAGTCATAATCTCTAATATATACTAGTGCATTAGCTGCAAAGTACAACATGCATTTTTAGTATCAACCTTCAATTCAACTCAATTTAAATATTTGAAAGATATTACCAAGATTCTTGTGGTAGTTTGAAATCTAATATCAACTTCCAAGCATTTTTGTGGTTCAACATTGAACTCTACCCTAAATGTCACTGCTTTCCACATCATAACATGTTTAGAGGCTTCCAAGTGAGTATTTAAATAGATAATCCAAAATAAAAAGAAGCATACAAGGTTTTACAACAAGGATGAGAAACAACTACTAAAAGTTCTAAGCTAGAATTCAAAAGTGGGGTTTTACAACATGGATTCAAGATAACTATCTCAAAAATGATCTAAGATAACTTATAAGAAATAGTTTTGCAACATAGATGCATGGAAATTGTTTTACATAATGTTTGAGCCAAAATAACTTCTTCCTTATAAGAATGATACAAAGGCATAAATAGTGAAGATGAATTTAGTCTATCCCTCAAGCTTTATTTTTAAAAGGGTCTACTATCAAAAAAATTCCTTATCAAGCTCTCGTCATTACAACATCTGAATTTGATGAGTCAAACTTACTTAGAGTTGATAGATTTGGCTTAATCCATAGATGAATTTTTAATGGATGCTAGGATAGTTCTATCAAAGATCTTGATTTGCAAACTAAAGAAGATGATGAGATTTTTAACATGACATGCAAATTGTTAAGGACAAGTCAACACCGTAACCTCATCATAATCACTAGAGCATTATTCTATCCTAGTTTCAAAGGTTTGGTTCTTGAATTTTCATATAATGGAATCTTGGAAAATTATTTGTACCCTTGAGAGATGACAAGGAAATTGTAAATTGGGACTCAGTGAGCCCTTACAAATTGCTATAGATGTAGCACATGGTATTGAATATCTACAATTAAATGCATCGTGTTTTAAAATCTACCAATGTTCTTTTGGATGCCAAAGTGACAATCCTTGTGACTGATTTGACCCAAAATGTCATCTATAATGATCTTGAGCAATTCTTAAATTTGTTTTCTAGGTGCTACAAATGTTGATTGTTCAAGATGTTACCTCCATAATGTTGATGATGAGTATGCTTGAAAAGATTTAGAAAGTGACCAAAAATGTTTTAGAGGGGCCCTTTTCTTTATTTGAGTTATTTTTGAAACAAACCCCTAATGTAGATTCAACTACGTATCCTCTAATGTTGGGGCATAACAAAAACCTTTCTTTTATTCTCTATCTTATGCTTGTGTAAGAGGGTTGATACTGATTTTGTAGGTATTTTAAATTCAATTCAATATTTGGGAAGATTATTTTACTAATTGGAGCCACTTTGATTCTTCTTATTATTATTATTCTATTTGTACTACTACTTTACTATCTCCTAATGTTGTATAAAATTTCACTTAAATTTTTTTTGTCCCTTTGCCTCCCATAGAAAACTAACATTTAAACAAAATTTCAACTCCCCTTCTTTCAATAGTTGATTGATTGGTTGGCATCCCAAGAAAAAAGAAAGAAAAATTGTTTGATCTTGCACATAAATATAAACAACCAAACCTCTCCCTACTTGAATTCATACTATTAGATGAACTAATAATAGATTCTTATGCATGGTCCTTTATAAATAGATCATCCTATCCACATAAGACAACACGCTTACTATGTTTGCACAAATTTAGCTTGGCAAAGAGCATTGTATAATAATGGTACCTTAGTAGTAATTCAGTTTGAGAAAACATGGATTTTAGTGTTTCATGTATTCTGCTTCAATCTATTTCTATGATAGATATATATTTAAGGCGATTGCTGATGGTATTTGCAACAATTTTTTTTGTCACAAACCTAGAGTTCAAGGAATATATAAAGCTTTATATTTCAAATACTACAACTTTTTCTTGATATTCATGACCTTTTTCTAAAATCCTATTTAGAATAGGGAAAGTATGGGTTCTTTGAGATAATGTAGACTCTATTTATAAAAATATTAGAATTCTAGAGGTAAGAGCAATGCAAATTATCATAATACATCTAAGAAACAATCCATACTTTCAATATTTTAGTTTATGGTTAAGAAACTTCACACTTCTAAAATCTTAAAACTATGATGAGTACATTTTTTTCGAGTTTTATCAATCTCATATGACTGAAACCCTTGGTTTTTTTAGAGTAAGTCAACTTGAAGATGTTAGATTAATTTATTATTATTTTGGGTAAGATAGAATAAAGTTTAATCTATGTGTACGTTGGGTAAAGATGTAAACTGTACTATAAAGTGAAGAATAATAAAGACAATCAAAATTTATTTTTGAAATGAAGTGGATTTAAAATAGAAAAATAAAAGAGGTCTTGATAAAATAATGTTAAAAGATATCTTGAGAAAATATTCTTACACTAATTAGTGTGCATGATTTATATTATAGGAAAGCACAATAAAGGTCATAGATGTCAACAAGAGACACGAGGCCTCATTTTAAACTTGTAATAGAATAGGGAATTCGAGTTAAGATGAGGTGCAAAAATTAATAGTTTTGGAGGTTTAAGAAAGGGGGAAATTACTTGTAAATTAGAATTGTGAATGCATTGAAATAGTAATCCTTAGCACTACTATTTTATTTTGAATGCCAAATATATAGGGAAAAAATGAAACATATAAGAAATAGAAAATTTGGTTTCCTAAACTTTGTATGATGATTTTATATACCATAAATTTCATATGAATCTTTGTAGAACATAGTAGCCACCAAGAATTCATGTTACAAATTTACACCTTTATTTCTTCAAATATTTGACAGTAGATTCATAATATTCATAGTCTCTAAATATAATGGATGCAAAATCATAAATAATATACTTTTTTTTTCTTTCTAAAATCATCATTTCATGATACAAGACAAAATATGCTATGTTAATGGACATAAAACAAATAACTATAGAAGAGAAAAAATAAAATATTGACATTGAAAATAAGGAAATCTGGAGTGCTGCTTTTGAAATCTCAAAAACATTTTTATCTCACTAAGAAACTTAATCATCATGGATCTTTTGTTAACAAAAGTAGAAGCTTGTAATGAGCAAGTGATCCAATTAACAAATTTGTAATGAGGGAAATTGTTCTCATGAAGCTCCATGCATTAAAATATGTAATGGCACTAAAATGTGAAGAGGCTTAGACTTATAATTAGAATGAAATTAAATAAATAAAAATCTAAAAAATAGAAAAATATTAATAAATAATAGTTTTATTAAATCAATAAATAATTTATTCGAATTAAATCTAAAGTAACTACTAAAATGGAATTTTAAAAAAATATGGAAATCTAAATATTGATACAAGTAACTATAATAAATAATATTATAAGAATCTTTTCTATCATAATAAATATATGGAAATCTAAATATTACTATCAAAATGAAGGATTTTTTCTCTTATCCGCTTTCTTCTAATAAGAAGCTTTGTGATTTCAACCAAAGATAAATGCTGGAAAGTATTCCTTCCATCATTTTCGACCATCAGAATTATGTTTTAGTAGCAATCCCCTCCACTTTTGAAATTCAAAATGTTGTCTTCCCTTTCGTGACAAAGCGCCAGGCCCTGATGGTTTCTCGATGGTTTTTTTTTCAAAACTAGTGGCATATTGTTGGTAAAGATGTGTGTGACACTGTTAAGGAGATATTTCAAGCTAGATGCCTCTTGAAAGAACATCATGCCACCTTTCTGGCTCTCATTCTAAAGAGGATGGGGGCTAATACTTCAGATGCTTTTCGTCCTATCATTCTTTGTAACTCTATTTACAAGATCATCTCCAAGGTCCTTACCTTGAGAATCCTTACTATCCTTCTAGACATCATCTCCCCTAAAAAAAATGTCTTTGTCCCTAGCTATCAAATTCTAGACTCGATTATTATTGCTCATGAAAACATCCATTCTATGATGGCTTCTCAAAATCAAGGTTTCCTCATGAAGTTGGATCTATCCAAGGCCTATGATCATGTCGACTAGGATTTCTTACTTAAGATCTTGGAGTCCTTTGGCTTTGGGAAAAGATGCATCCAACCCATTTCTCAGCTTGTGATGATGACTTCTATGGTTGTCTTGGTTAATGGTTCTTCTTCAAATTTCTTCTCTCCTTGAAGAGGGCTCAAGCAAGGGGATCCCATCTCCCCCATCTTATTTATTATAACGGCTGAATGTTTGGGAAGATATATTAACCACCTCAATGCCCAAGGTAGTACCCATGGCCTTTGTCCCTCTTCTATCTCTAATGCTAGCTCTCATGAACAATTTGTGGATGATACGATTCTAATGGGGATTTCCATGATGAAGGAAGCCAAGAGTTACAAGAATGATTTAAATCTCTATATTAAAGCCTTTGGTCAACTCTTCAATTGGGAGAAGAGTTCTATCTACTTTATGAATACTCCCTTAAAGAGACAGAGTAAAATCTCTAGGATTTTGATCCATGGTATTGCTGCCCTCCTTGACTTATACCCAGGCCTCCCCCTTGGTTCCAAACGACTTGATTCCTACTAGGAAATTCTCATTGACAAACACAACACAAAACTTGCGGGCTGGAAGGGTGCTTTGCTAAATCAAGCTAGTAAAATTATTCTTCTCAAATCTTGTCTTCAAAGTCTCTCCATCTATGCTCTTAGTTTGTTCAAAATTTAGATTAAGTATGTTGATGCTATGGAAAGAATTCAAAGAACTTTTATGTTTTCTGGGATAGAGAATAAAAAGAGACTTCCTCTTATCACTTGGGACTCTATTTGCAAGCCTAAGAATCTTGGAGGGTTGGGCATTAGACCTAATCAGAGAAATGAATAAAGCCCTCCTGGCTAAACAAGCTTGGAGAGTCTTCAATGATGATAGGGACTAGAGTAAAATCTAGAAGAGTAAATATCTTCAACACCCTCCCTGAATAGTTTTCTCTCTACAGATAATTTAGAAAATGTGTCTTCCATTTGGGAAGATGTCCAAGATATGAAGAGTATTCTGACCAAAGGTTGTAAATGGAAGTTGGGTGATGGTAAAACTATTTGTTTTTGGAAGGATAGCTAGTTATGAGATTCTCCCCTGAACTTGCTTTACAATAATGGCTAGATCATTTAGTACTGCAAAGCCAATTTTTGTGAAAAAGTCAATGACTATTGGGTTAACAACAGATGGGTGGAGCTAACTTCTCTGGATATCAATCATTATCATGTTCAACTCTCTCTTTTTTCTTCTTGTATCAATCTCAACTCCCAAGACATGGTCATCTGGGCTCTGCATCCAAGTGGTAATTTCAAAGTTTCTTCCCTTTTTGAAGAAAAGATAATTGATCTCATGTGGGTTAAAGCCTGGACCAAAGGTTTAACCCCTAAGATTGAGATTTTCTTTTGGATTGCTCTACAAAACAAAATTATCACTATATATAATCTTAGAAAAAGAGGGATGATCATAACAAACTGGTGTTGTCTTTGTAGAAGGGATACACAATCTGTTAATCATATATTTTTGCATTTTTGTTATGTTGGGGATGTTTGGAATGAAATTTTGAATTTATGGGAAATAAAATGGACTTTTCAGGAGAATCTTGCTGACAATTTTTTAAGCTGGAGTAGCCCCTTCAAAGGAGAACATGCTTTCATCCTCTGGCGATAATCTTTTCCCCATATTTGTTGGGGCTTGTGGAAAGAAAGGAATGACAAAATCTTCAAAGATACCAGCACCACCTCCTGGGTCATTAGTAAAAGAATTATTAGAAACATAAAGGAGAATTTTATATCACATTTTGGCCCCTCTACAAATCTCAACTTGGAACATCCTAGTCAAAACTATAAAATTAAATAGGATAATTTGAGGGAGAATGCCATCTGGTTATCTCCTCCCAATGGTTGGATTAATGCTAATTTTGATGGGGCTTCAAAGGGAACCCTGGAAAGGTTGGCTATGGGGGAGTCATAAGGGATTGTAATTGCAATATCATTAGAGCTTGGGCCATTCCTCTTGGAATTACTTCTAGTCATAAAGCCGAGATGGCAAGGGCTCATTATATGATCGAGCTAGCTAAGGATATTGGTTGTAAGAACCTCTAGCTGGAAGGTGACTCTAGAAATATTGTTAATATCCTTAATAATAAACATGACCCTGCCTGGAATATTTCTAACCTTCTTTGCGAAAATAAAGAAGACCTAAATTATTTTTAAAAAGTGTTCATTTCTCATAACTACCGTGAGACAAATATGTTGGCTGATTGGATGGCCTACCTAGCAGTTCAAAGCAATGATATCGTCATGTGGACTGACTAGCTAAGCATGGATGACAATCTAATAACTAAATGTAATTATGAAAGAAATATATCTCGAGAAGGGAAAATTAATATTTGATATGCTCACAGCCTCCACTTAGTAAATATCATCAATGCTTCCATTTATTGTTTTAAATGGAATGATTTCCATGCATGCATGTTTGCTAGTACGTCACATAGATTGTGGGTGTTCTTTGAGCTTTCAAGAGGTAATACACTGATAATTTCTTGGGGTTTTTCTCTGAGTTTTTTCAGTCACATTTTGTAGAGTGGTGTTCTTTCTGTAAAAATGGGTGGGGAAGTGAAAAAGTTGGAACCTGAGAAGTGCCACTCCTGGAAAAAGAAGAAGGAAGTTTGATATTAGTATGAGAAATGGAAGGTGACATGTTACATTGAAAAACTTCATGGTTAGAAATCTCATGTGACAGATAGTTTCTACAAAGCTTGGGATGGTGACAAGGTTATGCTCTATGGTAGACAATTTACCTAATTTCATTGTTGAGGTTACTAGGCTACCAAATGAAGGTATTAGATTCTTCAAGTAGAAAAAAGCTTCGAAAGAGGTGGTCAAGTGTTTTCCCAAAAACAACCAGGAGGATGCAAGACTTGTGAAGATTGGTAACTTCTATGATCTTGCTCAAATTAAGGAAATCTAGCAGGAGGTTCTCACCTATGTGCAATTGTATTTTATTATGGATGGTAGGGTTTCTAGGGTTCATCAATACCACTTTATTTTTCTAAATCATTTCCATTACAAGAAAATAATCTCCTTCCCTTGATACTTGGTGAATTCTCTCCTATTTGGGCTTAAAGCCCATAAGCATAAGGATTCTAGACCTATCATCCATGAGGGTCTCATCCTTCTTATCACTAAGTTTTGTCAAGATAGTACCCTTGCTCACTCTATTTCTAGCAAAAAATGGAAAAAGAGAAGTGGGAGGCACACCCACCAACAAGGAAAATATTGGTGACTCTTCAAGGAAAGACAAAAGTAGTAGCAAGTAGGCTCTGGTGATGGAAACATACTCTGATCAAAGCTCCAAAGATTTGGAGGTTGTCAATGCCTCCCTAGATGATGACATGACCCCAACTGTGAGTGATGGTTGTTCTTCTGAGAACAAGGATTTGTCTCTTAGCTTGGATGATATCTTGGCCCATGATTCTTTGCTTTCTTCCCCTAGTACTATCAGCAAGCAAGGTACGAACTCTTCTAATAAGGGTAAAGTTATGGATAATGTCCCTTCCTCGAAGCGTAAAAGAATAAAAAGAAACAATTTCAGTCTTGAGAACAAGGGTGTTATCATCAAAGAGGATAGTGGAAAGATGGTGAATAAGGAGGTCTTGCATGATAACAAAATTAGTAAGGAGACTAGTACTAATGAAAAAGCTGGGTTAATCAACCCAATTATCTAGACACTGGACTTGGAGTGTGCTGAGATCTCCCTTGTTAATATCACCCTTTCCCTTGATCTAGTGCCTGCTACTGATTCTTTGGCCAAATGTGGTCATGATGATACTAATCCTAGTATATAGATAATGAGCCAGAGACCCAAACCCAAGACTTCAAGGAAAAGCCTCAATAGATTGATGATTCTGAGGATGCCCAAGATTCAAAGGGTGATGATAATGTTCTGGAATTTCTAAATAAAGCCAAAGACAGAGCTAATATTGGGCTGGAGATGGACAACTGAATGTACAATAAAATTTAAAAACTTCACTTAACTATTTCTTACTTGCAAGAAAAGTCCTTTTTTTTACAGGTGAAGCTGGATAAGGAATGTAAGAAACAAAGGGAGTTGGAATCTCTGGTTGGGAACATCCCAAGCAGACTCCAGGAGTGTGAAGCTTCCCCTAAAAAACTAATTAAGGACAGTGAGTTGGGTATGCAGGATGTTACTTTGTCCATCTTGGCTATTGTTGCTTCTTTTGGGAAAGTTTCTCTGGATGAAACTAATTCGACCGATCATGCTCCTTTGATGGTTGGTGGTCCAAGAAAAAGAACTAGAAAAAGCATTGAGAAAGCATGCCTCCAACTTTCTATGAAGAATATTCATGATTCTCTCAAAGAGGTTGTTGTCTTAGGCACTTCTATTACTAGTGCTATAAAAGATCTGGTCTAAGTTTTTAATCTAGCTTTTTTTCTTGGCTTTTGGCCCCTGTTGTTTTGTTAACTTATGTTGGTTGTTGGTCCCTATTAAACCAGCTTGACTTTGGTTGTTGGTCCCTGTAAAACCAACCTTTGAATTTTACTTTGATATTCTAGGTTCCTGGCCCCTGTAAAACCAACTCCTGACTTTGGTTCCTTTTTGTTTGGGGTTTTGGGTACCCTTCATGCTTTTACCTAATCAAAACTATAATAAATAATAAAAGTATTAAATAATATGTAATTGAGTAAAATGGTTAATTTTTTTAAGAATGAATAATAATAGTGTATATTTATATTAAAATAATATGAAATAAAAATTGAAGGACATAATATGATCATGAAAATGTAAAAAAATGTTATAATTTGAAAATTAAAAAGCTCTTGTGGAAGTTACAAAATTATTGTTTCATAATGTCTTATAGAACCAAAGCAAATTGCAATAGTCTATTGATTTTCATTGTTTACCTTTGGTGGAAAACATGATAGACAAAGTAATAAGTGACCTCAAGTTAGAAAATGCTTAATATCCATATTGATTATAAAGGTTTTATAAGCAACAAACAAATATTCTCACATAAGTATTTTTTGTTTTTATGAATAGTAAAAAAAAAATAGAGAAGTCGTATAGAACTCTAAGGAACATGCAAAATAGAAAACACAATAAAAGAGAACTATTTTATGTATTTATAATTTCAAATACCATAGGCAATTGATTGGTTTTTTGAAAATAAGGTAGGCATAATATCGAGACACTGACATTAGTGTAGTCACATGATGCACGTCAATGATTTGATGCTTTAGAACTTAATTTTAGGACTCATTATAGGTGGTGTCTAAATTTTTTTTGGTTCTGAAAAATGCATGAGTGCTTTTAAAAAGATGTATCACAAAAGTGTTTGGGCCAGTTTGGTCAAAGTCATAAATAGGAAAATAATAATATATGGTGATAATACAAAAGATACTTTTCCATATTGTGAATACAATACATATTTCATTTTGCAATGATAAAGTCTTCTTCCATCTACAAAATTTGCTACTTTACTTTACATATGGAGGTCTAATTTTTAAGTGCATGTATGAAAGCCAATAAGAGACATTGGGGGTCTAATTTTGTTTAACTTTGGAATGTTCAATGGTCAAGTTAAAAGAAATTGTAAAAAACACCCACTCCATAGCCTTAAGGCTTGGAATGTAGTTTAATGGTCAAATTAAACTAACATAGTTGTGTTTTTGATAGTGACACTAGACATGAGAGGAACACGTTATCACAAAGTGTTTCTGTCAACTACAAAACATATTTAGTTTTGCAATAATGGTCTTGTTTCCACAAAAATTGCTTTGCATGCTACTTTAATGCTATTGACTTTGTATACAAGAAATTTACATTTTGGGAGTCTAATTTTTTTAAGTGCATGTGCGAGAGACAATCAAAACAAATTTGAAAGCTACATTTTTCATATAAAAGATTATATCTGTCCTAGCTAGCCTGAATTTGTGATGATCTTCACAACTTTAATGTAATTTTGTTGAAAAAATACAAATCTGCCATTTAAAATGTGGACCGTTTGGGTCATCCCCCTTCCAAGACTTCTTTTCTTTAGGTTGCTTGGACTATTGGCCCTTCCCTTATCTTATGGCATGTTTGGCTTGAGAGTAATAGGAGGATCTTTCATGATGTGCAGTGTGAGATTAGGCACATGTGAGGGAAATTGTTAATTCTCTACATGAAACTATACTAGCTAAATGTGATATTGGTGGCGGCTTGGATCCTAGTGATGTTGGTATTTACACACGCCTTTCCTTTCCTCTTCAGGGCAGTACTCCCTCGGTCCCCCACAACCACTTTGGGAGTAGAGTTAGGCATCATTCTCAGCGTGTTAATCGTGAAGGGCATTGGTCTCCTCCTGAGGTGGGCATTCTTAAAATCAACACTGATGGTTCTTCTTGGGAAATCCTAGTCTGGTTGGTATTGGGGGAGTTGGGCATGATAGTTCTGGTGATATTCAGTTTCTATTTTCTATATACAAGGGTTATCATACTAATAACCTCATGGAAGCCCTGGCTATCTTGGTTGCAATGGAAAAATGATGTCAACATGGCTGGAAAAGAATTATATTTGAGATTGACTCATAGGTGGTTGTGAATGTATTGAATAGCACGAACCTTACGCATGTGGATTGGCATTTGGCTCTGGTTATTCAACAGATCATTCAACTATGCAATTCTCTGGATTATGTGTCTTTTATGCATATCCCTCGTGAGTGGAATGGTGTGGCTGACTGTCTGGCTAAATGGACCTCTGAGCATGGGCCAAATTGGCTCATTATTGATCATAGGGTGCTTCCACTTGATTTATCTCAGATGCTGGTTCAACTTGTGGACCAGGATAAAGCTTTGTAGTTCTCTTTGTTTCTTGTGTTGTTCTGCTCTCTTTGGTATTCAATAAAATCTTTACCCCTCTTTTAATCAGTAAACTTTGTGTCTTTTGTTGACTTCATAGCTATTCCTAAATAAAACACTTAAATTTCAAAAAACTAAAACAAAGACAAAAATATAAATGATAATTTTCAAAGTTAATCTTACAAAATGAAGAGTTATTTTAAGATTTCTGATACAGCTAACACTCATTACTAACCTCCCTTTAATTGCCTTCAAATTTTCGGATTTGTTTTTATGGTTTGGGAAACATTAACCAGCACAGTTTTTTTTTTTTTAACAACAATTCATGGCACAATGTCATCTGGGCATTTTTATATCTTTTTAGTTTTGTGCTACTTTGATCTATTTAGAGGTTTCTCGTGTACTTTTGAGTCCCAAATTGATTAGCCATCATGTATACTGGAAAATAGCTATTTTCATTGTTGAAATAAATTAATTATCTTAGATATGGTCGGCACAGACCAGCCGCCCAACACAAACCATAGACAATTTTATGCACATGTTCAATCTTCCACCATCCACTCAAACTACCTTTCATTAATATTTCAGCTAACTCCTCCTACAGTGTAAGTGGCATTTAATATGTATTTCTCTATAAATATAATGGATTGGGCCTGTGTTCAGCAGAGCCCATTTTTTGGGTTTCTCCATGGCTTCTCCTCTCAATGGTTTTTTCTCTTGTTTGCTTAATTCTAATTTTCTACATGGTATCAGAGCCAAAGGGAGAGAATGCTCTGCAAGCTGTTTGAAGCATAGATTAAGAAGGTTTAAATGGTTCAATGAAGTGCTGAGTTTGCTGGAGATGGTTGATAAATAGTAGAAACTATTAATGTGTGGAGCAGAGAGGCAAAAGAGTGTTGAAGTGTGGAGTTGTGAAATGCTGCTGTTATTTGAGGAATTTTTTGTGATCGTGACTGAGGACTGTTGTATCCTTTTTTGCAAAGTGAGCTAAATGTAACAGTAATATGCATGTTGTTTATCAAATCAGCAAATGAAGAATGGTGATTTGAATGGTGATCTTTAAGTCAAGTAGTAATGAATGTTGCAGTGAGCATAATACAATTATACTGGTGCGGAAAGTGGTGTAAGCTGAAGTACTCTTCAGAGAGGTTGTTGCTAGAGAGGTGCCCAATATAAAGGAGAAGACATGGCAGCTAATTGTTTGTTGAGAAAAAAAAATTCTGTAAAGCAGATTGACAAAGATGAAATTGTTGTGTGGTTTATGAAAGGAGTTGTTTCTGAAGAAGGAAGAAAATTTGCAGTAAGTTAAAGATCTTGCATGCTAAGTTCACTAGTAGTCACTAGAAAAAGTTCATATTGCTGTTGAGATCAAAGAAGGTCATTTGGCTTGTGATGTGCGCAACACGGACGTCTATTGTGATGTTGAAATGTTTAGGCAAACGCAGAGCATTGTATGAAGATGACAGTCAGAGATTAGTAGTTTGTGGAGCAACTTTGTGCAAGCGGGAGAGCCAAAGATTGCATACATATTTCTAATGTGACAAGAGAATATCAAGGGAGTGCTATGAGAAAGAGAGAAGCCATAAAAAGAAGGAAGCTAAAATTGAAGGTGAAAGCTAATTTTGTTATTATTAATAGTACTTTATTTTGAAATATGTGCGGAGTAATCAGTTGTAGGAGTTAGCATTCATTAGGACAAGAGATGGCATGATAGAGTTTTTTGTCATGGTGCAAAGGTCTGTCTGTGTGCTGATTTGATAAAAGTGTTGGGATTGGAAGTGAGATTTTGTTTGTCTAATTGTGAAGAATATGATAGTGGTCATGAAATAGAAGTTGGTTGCATTGATATCCCCCAATCAAGTGATGAAAATTGAATTAGTAATGATTGTTAATGGGCTATGTGAATGTATGGGGTGCATTGTCGATTGTGCCCGACACCCCAAAGTTTTTTGGTTTGACATATTGATGAACCATGTATGTGAAAAGGATTCCTATAGAACTAGCGAGTACAGCGGCTAGGTACCCATGTATCTCGGTAGATGGATTTCTTTTTATATGGACTCAATAATTAGTTTGATGCAGGTACAAAAGAGAAAGGCCCAAAGTGATGATAGTTTCCCCGTAGTAATGATTCGTGGTAATTAGAACCAATGAGTGCTTGGTTTGTGGTAATCCAAAACCACTTGAGTGCTTGAAGTTTATGGTGATCTTAAAACCACTTGTGTGATGTTTGAGAAGTTTGTGGTGAACTTAAAACCACTTTGATATTGCATCGGTTATGGGTAATTCGTACAAAACCTAGAGTGATTATGATGGGAGAAACAAGAAGAGTGAAAGCATTTGATAATTGATTGTAAATGGGTACCTAACAAGGCTTAAGGCTAGGACCCATCGTTTCTAGATTATGGGGGGATACTTGAAATCTTTTGATAATTAATTTAGGGGGGATGTTGAAATAAATTAATTATCTTAGATATGGTCGGCACAGACCAGCCGCCCAACATAGACCATAGACAATTTTATGCACATGTTCAATCTTCCACCATCCACTCCAACTACCTTTCATTAATATTTCAGCTAACTCCTCCTACAGTGTAAGTGGCATTTAATATGTATTTCTCTATAAATATAATGGACTGGGCCTGTGTTCAGCAGAGCCCATTTTTTGGGTTTCTCCATAGCTTCTCCTCTCAATGGTTTTTTCTCTTGTTTGCTTAATTCTAATTTTCTACAAACATTTTAGCTATGAAAAAAAATTGGAATTTAAGATGACAGTTGGGATTTTTCATTGTAAATTTATCTATTACCGTTGTTTCCCTTTCAATCATTTATGTACTTGTTTCCCTTTCATAGCTTGGTGTTATCAGAAATGTAAATGTAGTTCTGCTAAATTCAAGGGAAACAGAGAAGTAGCTGTAATAATCCACAGTATATACAAACAAAACCCCCAATATTCATCGATAGCAAGAGAGTATCCGGAACAAAAGCAAATTTAATAACGATGGATTTAACATTTGTTAGAAGCAGTAGCAGGAACGATGGCACTTTTCCATCTACTTATAAAGTTTGTTTTCACAAAGACATGAACCGAATCGCCTTTGACTTAATCAGATGATGATAATAAACATTGCATTTTAGCCGATGAAATCATGGTGACACGTGCCTTCTGTAGTTGTCAGTATTTGAAGGATGAGCATTAGCACTTCCATTGAATTCCTCTATTGCTAATGCAATCTAGCATGATTCTGGTATATTATATTTTTGTTGTGGATATACTACAAATCACAATGGCATGAGTAACTTGGGGGGCAAGGGGGTGATGGCGGGATATGCTTCTTGGGTTGATCTTTTACATAGTTATGCCTTTTAGACTTGCAACTTTGGCAATCCCAAAATATGACCACTAAAATGATAGCCTTATTGTCCTTTATAGTTTTTACCAAACTGGTCTATAAATTCTATAAGAGTGCCAGACAGAGAAAATGTTAAGTAGCTCCAACTGCATCAGCATATCTGCTTATTTGACTATTTTATAAGCATACAAAATAAGAAGACAGTGGATCTTGAAAGACGATTCATACTTTCATGGGACAAGGCAGAGCATTCAAAATTTCAAACACCGATAGTTTCAAGTTTCAAGTCATTTTTATGCTGACTGTAACAATTATGCCTTCTAATGGCATATAAGATGCATTCTCTCTAAACAAACAATATTCAGAATTGACTAATAAAGATATATGGTTCCGACTCCTCAACCCATCAGGACTTAAGAATATATAGATTTCAGATTAGGGCATGGCACTGAAAGAACAAAGTCATAGTATTCATTATGATACTAACAGGCCTCATATGTTAAGCCACTAACAGGCCTCTATACCATATTGAGGCCATATTGAAGGCTTTTATACCATATTGAGCCACTAACCTAAGAAGGGATATGTACCAAAAAGGTATACCATATTGAAGGCTTTTATTTTATAAACTAAAGAAAACCCAAAGATGATCCCTGCAATTCCCCTCATCCCCTGCATCCCGAATGCACATCTCTACAGAAGCTTGGTTTAGTATTCATTTCAGTTTTTGTCAAAATATGAAAAAGGACACGAAACAAATTGTTACAATTAACTGTTAAGGGAAAAGGGAAAACGAACCAAAGAAAAGACCAGGCAACAAAGTTTGATGACAATAAAAGATTTGCATCTAAAAATGGGTAAACTCAAAAGAGGTCCCAAATCCCTTAACATTTAAGCATTGAATTTGATCACTTCAGAGAAAATCAGATAAACCCGAAATTAAAGTGCGGTTGAATCTAATTTTCCTGCAAAGCGGTAAGACTTTGGGTGAAGTTTAAGTTGTGTACGCTGTGCAAGCTTAACAGAAGAAGGCGTTCTTTCATCAATATCTTTGATCCATCCCAGAATGCACAATACCCAAAAATACACAGTGATCCTCATATCACTGGAGATTCCCCCTAAACAAGCTGAATCAAAAGCTAGAAAGCAAAAATCGCCTCACAGCTGCTAATTAAAAACAATCAAAAGCTAGAAAGCGAAATTTGCCTCACAGCTGCTAAGCAAAATGAATCAAAATATTTCAGGTGAATGAAAACATAAAAATAGTAATGTAATGTCCTAAAATGACTAAAAACCCCAATTGCTCAAATCAAAATATTCGAGAGCTGAGCCTATTTCTTCTGCAATCATTTGAACATACTTATATGTTTGGCATTGGTATGCCACAATAAAACCCATGTTGGAAGAAATATGTAATTGGACATAATTACGATAAAACTCATGTTCTGTTCAAACTTCAAAGACTAAATAAAAAATTGGAACAGCGATTGACTGCAAGTATATAATTGGACATAATAACCATAAAACTCATGTTCAAGACTCTGCAACCAAATGGGAGTTGTCACATTCCCAATAAAAACCCAATCGCTTAAATCAACACAATTGAGAGCTGCGCCTAATTCTTCTGCATCAAAGGAATCGATGAAATCAGACGCTTCTTCAAGCTCCTCTGTTTCACATTAACCTTCAATCCAAAAGAGATAGAATTATTTTTCTCATTTATCACATATTTGCAATCAATCTGTGCATTTCTCGGAGATGGGATTATGTGAGTTGAATCCAGGAGGCCATTTCCAAAAGACACGTCTCCATAAAATGGAGATGGGTTTGAAAAAGGGCATTGAAAAGTGGAGATAGGGTTCATTTGAGTTGAATCCTAAAGGCCATTTCCAAAACACAAATCTCCATAAAATGGAGGTGGGTTTGAAAAAGAATATTGAGAGGTAGAGACAGCTTGAGCTCTTTTCTTTGTCTTGTTATATCTGGGAGCACCGGCACCCACAGTGAAATCATTTTTACAGCTCTTACAAAGAAACCGAGGCTGAATGGATCTGCAGCGCTGATTCAATATGTTATTCAGAGAAGAATTGCAGCAAGCGCAGAGTGGAGGTTTGCAAAATCTGAATACATTAGCTGTGCATTTCTTCACCTCCTCTGGCAACTTACCAGCGGGTATCTCCATACATTGTGTTATGAGCTTCAAAACATCCTTGCAGCCCAATTGTTGGGCTCTAAATGTCTCAAGTAAACCTACCAATCTATCCATCACCACCCTCTTCCCTCTTCAATGTTTCTGTAGAACCCCAAAAATGATGGATACAATACCTTTACTCTGGGATATACACCTTAAATGATGGACACAATACCTTTGCTCTGGGATATTCACCTTAACTGATCAGCGGGAACTTCTTTCCTTCTCGCAATTCATTCACACTTTCAGCTGCGGTCGATTTATGTGCATTTCTTAATTCTTTCACAAAACATATACGACCGACGTGCAATTTAAGATATGTCCTTGTTTGCCTTATTAGTAAAAACGAGGGGAAAACAATCCTTCATTCAAGTTTTTAAATATCTGCAACGATTTCCAACGGCTACTCTGTGTTTGAACGGTTGAATAAATCATTTTTATCCTCTAACTTGCTTCCAGGTGAGTAAGGGGACCACGCTGCCAACTCGCACCTATTACATGTAAATATTGGCATGAACAAAAAAGTAAGTAAGTAAGTGGGTTTTATAGTTCACGACACTCTGCCATAGTTTTTGGGTTTACATATGGTGACAGTGATATGGGACTACCTCGTACTCTTTTTTGAGAGGCGCTTGGCGCTACAAATGAGGCGTACATACCTTACCCCCCAGTGGGATTTGAACTTGTGACCTCTCTTTCAAGAGTACAAGTTCTCCACCACTAGGCTCGAAAGATATTTCAAACACGCTCTTCATAAATATTATGAAAGAAGACAAAGTATTTTAATAACGAGAACAAGAATAAGACCTTCAAAATTATAGGCATAAATTTCCCCCTTTAATTAATTTTAAAATTTTAAATAATATTAAAAATAAATTTGTTATATTTATAATATTTTATTAAGTAAATTTTTATTTTTATTTTTATTTAATTAAAATATAATTTTAAATTAGGAAAAAAAATATAAACTATTTATTAGAATAAATGAAATTAATCATTATTATGAATGTATTGTATTGAAAGATGAAACATTTAAAAGATTTTGACATACATTTATATATCATTTAAAATGAAAAGAAAAAGTCAAAACAATTCAATAATTGAAGTTAATGAAACATATAATTCTCACTAAATTTATATACTCTTTTGAGTTTAGGGAAAATCTATGACAAATATGAAACTTTCTAAAATTAGAGTTTGTTGAAGTTGCAAAAAAGATAAATCCAAGTGAGCAAAGACGTTTGGATTTATATATACAGAGAACATGACAAAAATTAGATTAAATAACTTGACTTAAACTTAAATTGTTATCATGAACAACAGAAATGATGGCAAAGTGGAGTAGAGCTCATAGGGCACACCATAGTTCCCATGGTATAGTAAATATGTATAGAAAATCTCATATTTTGCAAAATGATACTCTAGGCTGGCCATTATTCATTGGAATGCATGCCCATGACCATCAAACTATTCGAAACAATATTATGATACTATCGGCAATAACTTGAGGGGTCATAGTCAATCCACCTCTACCAAAAAAATTTACAAGCTTTACAATTAGGACCGAACTCAAAAGTAAGGGATGTTGTGTTAAAGCCTTGTTTAGAGTAACCCGATGCAAGATTTCAGGGAATAAATTGATTTAGGGCAAAAAGTTGGGTTTTCTCCTAGATTTCTCCAACTCTTCAAACTCCATAATGATCTTTGCTAATTATAGGGTTCAAGAAATCACATGTGGGCTATTGGGGTTCAAAAGATGAAGTATCCATGCATAGAGAAGAAATGCAAAACTCTTTTATTCGTGACATCATGGATGAAGGCATTGGGACAAAGGAAACATAGTCATTCCTACCACCTTTCCAAATAATATACTTATTTTACAAAAGATTGGCTTGTGTCACTCAAGAGATCTAAAGCAACAATAAAATCCTCCAAATATAAAGATGTGGATTCCAAAAGTTCAAAGATCATACTTGAGAGGAGAATCACCAAATAAGTCATTTTAATGGGAAGAAAGCTTCAAATAATGATCCCAAAATATATTTTTCATATGAAACCCTTCGACCTCATATTCACAATCTCTATCTATAAGTGCAATTTATGTGTGAGTTTTGGAATCTCTCCCTTAACAAAAAAAATCATTATTCAAAAAGGTAGAAGAAAATTGCATTGGAGCTAACAAGTTTTTCCCATCGACCAAAGCCAAGGTTTTTTTGTGGACATTGTTTCTACTAGAGGGATGTGAGAATTAGTGTTTCAAATTAAATCTTTTTTTTTGATAGTTTAGGTCTGCATATGTAAACTTGGACCCCTGATTTTATTCCCACTTTTGCAATCATTAATTTTATCCCCATCTAGATTTAGTTGAAAATCGTTCCCTTGGAATATATAGAAATAAATATCTTCAAAGTGGTGGAAAATCAAGTGGGAATCTTTATAAAAATAAAGTTGGTGTGAAAACTTGAATCTTCTATTAATAATATCAAATTTTCACAATCCATAGAGCTCATTGCAAAAAACATTCCGGGTAGATTGCGTTGAAGTTTTTTCAATCAATGTTTCAAATCATAGAGTGCAATCCAACATGTTGATGAAAAAGCTTCAACACAATCTACCAAATCTTAAAGTTTGAATTTGTATTCTAATAAATAAACTAAATCTTTTCAATCAATGTTGCAAATTCAATTCAAAAATGGAATTTGGGACCAAAAAATAATTTTTGAAGGACCTAACTTTGCTACATTAAATTTGTTATTTATTAAACCACCTTTATGTTGATTAACCAAATTCTCACCTTGATAATTTGAGAGATTTGGAAATCTCAAATTCTTTCTTATCATCGTCTCCAGTACAAGTTTTCTCTCTTGTTAAACAACATGCTTTCAATCTTCCCTATAAATAGAAGAGTTTTTTAATGTCTTTTCAAAAGATCTTGAGGTAAACGTAAAAAATGACATTGTTTTAAACAAGCCAAATTAAAGCAAGGAAATTGTACTATAAGAAATGTCATACTCTAAACCCTTCTATCCAAGTGATTCCATGAGATTGGAGTGCTTGAATGCTGGCTTAGAGCTCCCTATCCATGGAGTGCAAGAAGTGTGTTTTAAGAGTGTAAAGGGGTTGTCAGCTGAACCTTAGAGACAAATTTCTTGCTAGTAAATCATGTAATGGGAGGTTCTTTGAGACAAGAGCGAGAATGCAAGTGTCCATAAGGAGTTCCTCAAACATGCAATGCAAATATGATCTACACTAGAATGAGATGCATAAATACAACTAGATTAAGAAAATGAGATGTGTTACAAAATCAGCCTAGTTATACTATGTCAGCTAGATTGTTTCAAAAGAGAACTAAACTACATGCATCTACACTAAAATGCCATGATATAAGAGAATGTAGACAAGAGGATGGAAGCTCTCCACAAATCTCTCAAGGATTCAAACGATAAATCTACTGCATAACAATACTCAAGAGTGTATGTCCTTTGAGAAGGGGAGAGCTTCTTCTTTTAGATATGTACAGACAATAGAGATCAAGATCAAGTGATGAATGATAAAGGGTGGAATTTGAAAATGGGAGTGATCCATGTGCACAAGCAAGTCAACCAATAAGAAAAGATTTCAATTTGCATGTGAGACAAAAAAAATATCTTCTTTTAATTTGTATAATAGAAAAAGAACTTTATGTGCGCACATTGAGTGGGTTAGAAGAATGGGGTCTTTTATTTAATTAAAAGGGGACATGTTCTTTTAATAAAATAATGAACTTAGGATAGTATAGTCAAACTATAGGTTATAATCAAATAAATTGATTTTTAGCAATTTGGCCTAGGCAAATGATTAATTAATTTAACCAAAATGTTGAGAAGGGGGCTGATAGTCTAGATGACGATTTTTAGGTGATTACATTTTCCCCTCTTTGAATTATGTGTGATTGATTTGGGAACACATGATGCCAAAGAATACATAAGACAACTAGGCATCAATAGATAGAGATGTTTGATTCCAAAGAACGAAATGCAAAAAGAAATAACAGATCTTGAATGTACAGCCTGATAGTGTAGTATTGAACACTAAGAAATAGAAAATGTCAGAATTCAAGAAGAATGCTAACACCAAGAAAAATAGATAGATCGAGAGCAAATGAAAAGATCAAACATATACTGCTAAGAAAATAGATAGCTATAGCAAGTGATGATAGAGTATTTCTACCCCTTCAAAATTGAAATTGAAATGAGATAAAGGGGATGTGGAAACAAGATAGATACGAGAAAATCGAGATATAGAAAAGTCCATGATGATAGATATATGATTAAAATCAAAGGGTGACCATAATGAAATGATAGAATGCCCCAATTTGACCAAAGTTGACCTTGAAGGATAAAGTATGAAAATTAGGTCAAATCGAGTACAAAGATGATTTAGAAATGAAATCTATGAATTGAACTACATATGAAGTGTAGAAATGGTGAAGACATAAAGAAATGAAGATGCCCTAGTGAAGATTCAAATATTATACCTCAAAAGGCCAGCTAACTGCATAGAAGAAGGTAGAATTTTTAAATGTGATTTTGACTATCAAGATGACTCAAATTTTTATTTTGATCTCGTAAATGGATCCAGGATGTTGAAATTAGCAAGGGGTGCAATTTTTGTGAAATTTCGAGGAGTTTGAAAAATGGGCCAAAATGAGGTCGAAAGGCTATCTAGGGGGTCCAAGTGTCATTTTCAATTCATTTGTCTTTTGTAATTATGAGAGCTTTAGAGTTCTTTGGAGAGAGAGAAATGGTGTTAGCAAACATTTTGACCCATTGACATTATTTCGAGTGCAGTCGGTTGCACAACTGGCCACTCGACTACTAGGCGCTAGTAAGTCATCAACTTTTTCTCATTTTTTGATGCATTTTTTACCCTTTTCACATGTTTTAGGGGTTTGTACGAGAAATATCATATGATATTTTAAAAAGCATCACATGGGTACTTTAAGAAATATTGCACAATATTTTGCATGCAAAAAAGTATTGCTCCTTTTGTAAAAGTATGTCATATCGGCCATACCCAAATAGCATCTAGGATGGTGCAAAACATCGCCCGGGCAAAAAGTATCCCTCGGGTATTGTAAAAATTATCATATGATACTTAGACAATAAAAATTATTGCCTACCCATAGAAAGAAGTATTGCACAGTCTATTTTTTGAGTTTTTAGGTTGGATTTTTTCATGTTTGATCACTTTTTTCAATGTTATTGATGTTTGTTTTGTTTTGTAGATTGTGTTTCCTGCACTTCACATCAGGGTCCCCAAAGTGGTGGGGTTGCATGTTTTACAATGTCTTACAAATGATGAGAGAGCCACCATATCATGTATGGGGCTAAAGTGGGTGACACAGATGCCCCATATATAGGATAACCATGGGTTGTTGATTGTGCTAGCTGAGCAATGGCATAGCAAGCACAACATCTTTCACTTGCCTATTGGAGATGCAACCATCACACTAGAGGATGTATATTGCATCCTTCAAGTACCATGCTACGGTGATCTGGTGAGTTTATGTTGGATTGCTCTTTTGTGTTTTAAGTTTCTGATATCCATGCGAGACATACTGATGCAAGGTTGTTGACATGTTATAGGTTTATTATGATTAGACCCCAATAGAGGGGAGTGTAGCCGTGTAGGAGATGTTTCAGGATGTTACCATTCTAGACCACCATTTGAGCTAGGAGAATCTCATAAATGAGTATGGGGATGAGTACCCATTACAATATTTGTTGTGTTTGTTGGTTGCTCAGGCTCTGGTTACTGATAGGAGCTAGAAGGGCTTCTTGCTAGGATGAGACAAATTGGTAGTAGATTTGATTGGGCAGCCCTGGAGGATGGCATGGGGACCAACAATCCTAACCAATATGTATTATGAGGTACACATGATTGTATACCATGAGGAGAAGACATGGGCATGCATATTAGTATTGGCTTGCATATGGGCTTGGGAGCACATTATTGTGATTCAACCATGGGTTCAACCACCAGAGCACAACCAACCATTCATTTTTAGATACATAGGATTCATACCCCAGAGCCATAGTGGGGATGTGACTTATCATTGGTGGCTTCTAGATAAGCTTAGTTCTTTTGTCTGGTAGTTGTATCGTTAGTGCCATAGATGGTCTGACTCCTAGGAGTTAGAGTATATGCATTATAGCCGACCCCTTGTAGGAAGGCATGTAGATATCATAGAGCATTTTGTGATTAGTCGAGTATGGCGCTAGTTTGCTAAGTGACAGGTGGTCTCAGTGGAGACTATGACTTATGCACAGTACCATGGAGAGGAGGCATAGGGTTGGCTACCTATGCTTGAATATCATGCAAGCTTTTGAGAGACAACAACTTTGGTACGTGAGCCCTTGGATTGCCATCCAAAGGTGGTAGATGTGGGGGTAGATCCGACATACTTATATGAGATGAAAAGGCATCCATTTCCAAGGTTCACACAACTAGATGCCCCACTCATAGCAGTAGGACAGGGGAGACAAAGGAGACATCAGTGAAGGCAAAGGCAGAGGTGGTAGATGGATAGAGGTTAGGAGTAGTTCCCAAGAAGGGAGGAAGCACACACGGGCCCAGGCTACGAGGGATGAGGAGGAGGGGGAGGATGATGAGGAGGAGCATCCACTGAGATGCAAGAGAGATGAGCAAGTGGAGGTACATGTAGAATAGCCTACCGGAGGAGAGGGAGGTGATGAAGGGGGTTGGTGATCAAGATGCTAGGTTTTGGGCTATGGAGGTAGAGATGTAGGTAGTTCAGGTGACCATTGCAATGTGGAACTAGCAACTTATAGATAAGTAGGCACAAAGAGAGGAGCTCTGTAGGGAGCAAGATGTTGCTAGGCAAGAATTAGTGCATCATGGGGCACAAGTTGCATGCTATTATGCAGCATACAGGGGTGTGGTGCCACCAGGGTAGGGGCTTCCCAACTACTCAAAGAGAGATGACAAATTAGAGGGTGTGATATAGCTGCCAGATAGGAGACAGGCTCCTCCACTAGGGCCACCACTAGCTGTAGAGGGTGGGATTCAGTCTTATATCTAGGCTGATGTTTCATGATAGTCTAATTATACTCCATATATTTTGAGACATTTATCTAAATTTTGAATCCCACATTGTATATGTATTGTGACACATGTGGATATATATGAGATACTGGTTTTGGGTGATAGCCTTGTGTACTTGTCTCATTTGATGAATGTTTCAACATTTTTATGTTTCCATGTGATGTTTAAGTTTCTTTCTCATGTATCTGTTGTGTTATGCTCATGTTGATATGCTCATGAATCTCTCTTATGTATAGTTTTTAGCTCTTGTATGTATGATATAGACTCATGTTTTGAAAATGTGATACTCAAATAGATCATATGTAATTTTTAGATTAACCCCTTGTGATGACAAGATAGCAAAGAGGAAAAACAAAATATCAAGAAGGTGAAAAGACATGATCAATAAGAAAGCAAAGAAGATATGAAAGAAGTCAACCGATATGTCTGAGAAAAGATGAAGAGAGAGCCCTCCACATATGTAGAAATGCAAGAATAAGCTAGACATGAGCCTATGATGAAAATATGAAAATTAGTTTACCAGCAAGGAATGCAAAACATTTAGACTTTATTTTCATCATTGAGTGTTTATTAGGGACATCATAAAGATCATACAACCATCACTAGTATAACCATGAGGATATGAATATGATCGATATTAGATAGAAATGTGGGAACCCAACCTAAGCATCAAAGACATGTAAGTCAAGTTGGATAGTGCAGTTAGATTCCCTAGGTTTCATATTGTAAGATTATACCTATATCAAGGCATAAGTGCCAAGATAACCCCTAAGTGTGGTCTTGCGAAAATAATCAAGGATGATATTTTATAGGTCTATAGTGTTAAGTAGGACAAGCATGAATTCTCTAAACATTGCAGACTAACAAAATATACCCACAAGCAAAAAGCAAGTAAAACATGTCCCATGTCCCCAGTATTCTAGTCCATGACATCCTCAAAAGACTATTAGGGAGAGAACACTTAGCAAAGAAATCATCATAAACAACACACAAAGAAAGATTAGGTGCATCATAACTCAATAGTTTAGATTGTTAAGTGCCTGTGTGTAAGTCACTAGGCCATTTCTTCAAGACTTGATTTAGATACTGAGAAATATCGCAACATTTGAGACTATAGGTAGACTTTCTAAAAATTGTTGAGAAAAACTTGATGTCAAGAGGGGTAGTGTTAAGAAACATTGTTTTGTAAGTTGCCAAAGAAACCCTAATGCATAAGGAGATCCTAATAGGCTAAATAGTTGTGCCCTCAAGATGAGGACACGAGACAATTCCAAGCTAGGAAATGTGGTGAATGAGAACAAATGAGTGAGACTAATAGACATAGGTACGAGGGTCTCAAGTAGTGCTTATTTCTAGGTTTTCACCACTTGGCAAATTTTTTTAGGACTTTTTTTTCTTATTTTTTAGGATTTTTTCAGGATCAATAGATATGTACAAATAGTTGAGATGTGAGCCTTTAAGCATAGAACTTTTTTAGATGTAGGACATTGATAGGCTCCACAAGTTGTTCCCCTTCCAGAGTAGAAAGTTAATAAGTACCAAACCTGAATGTTGTTGTGATAATGTAAGGGCCCAACCAATTAGGTTCACATTTCCCTTTGTGTTCTCCATTCTACTAATTTTTGGGATTTTCTCTAAGCACAAGCTCACCCACTTAGAACTCATTGGGATGAACTTTCTTGTTGTATGTAGTAGACATGCACTTTTGATAAGCCCTCACATGGTTGAAAGCGGCCTTGCGACATTCATCAAGGGTTTCTAGCTCTTGTACTCTTATAGCCCTATGTCTTCATTAGTTATCAACCTGGTAAGGAGACTCACAAGGAGGGGATCTCAAATTCTAAGGGGAGGACAACCTCAAAACCATAGACTAAAGAAAAGGGTATTAGTGCTAGATTGATTTGTAAGTGCCAATCTTTTCTTGATTTGTGGACTATTCTATGTAGAATCTTGAGCAATGTCTTGTTAGAAGCTTCATCTCAGCTATTTCCATGGGGATAGTAGATTGAGGACCAATCTTGTTTGATTTTGAATTTCTTACATAGTTGTTTAAGGTCCTTGTTTTTGAATTGTCCTCCATTATTAGTAATGATGGAGGAAGGAATGTTGTATTGAAAAATGATGTGATTGAGTATAAATACACACTTCTCTCCATAATCAAACAAATGGAGAATGATTTATGTCATGTTTTCCTTTATTTGTTTATACTCATGTAGGCATTGCAATTATGATGCCAATGTTGGCATTGTGACAATGTCAGGGACAATTGCAATTAAAAACATGAAAATCACCACAATTTATACTGCCATCACAAGTTGACCCCAAATGTTGTAGTGATTATTTAACTATTTGCCTAGACCAAATCTTTAAATATCAATTTATTTTATTTTATCCTATAGTTTGACCATTATATCCTAAGTTCATATTTAATTAGAAGGAACATGTCCCCTTTTAATTAAATAAAAGTCCCCTTTCACCCCCTTATCCTAAGTTGCAAACATAAAGCATTTTTCTCAATTTGAAAATAAAAGAAAAGACTTTTTGTCTCACATGGAGATGCAAAAGTCAACTCTCTTTTTATTGGTGGAAATGATCTTGCACATGGATCATGTTAGAAATTCATAATACTGAGAGGGGGGTGAATCAATATTCTACAAACTTTTTCCCACAATTAAATATTGTTAATTACTTTATAACTTGCATATGAAAGTAAAAAAAACAATGTTGAACAATAAATATAACCATACACATAGAGAACTCATAACACCATTATTTGTTAACTAGGAAAACCATAGCTAAGGGAAAACATCAATGGGGATGATACCCACAAGATGATTCACTAAACAAAATGATCATGTTAAGGATATCGACCCTGTTAGGAGTTTACAAACTATATATAGTGTCTTGAGTCCTTGTTAGAGGACTAGGCCTTTTTAGAAGCCTCAATTGTGTTAGGAGTTGCTTCAACCCTATTAGGAGTTGGTAGAACAAATACAATGTATGCAAGAAGAGCCCACTTCCATAACATGCATTTATACAATAAAGTTATTTACAAGAATAGATATTCATACAATACTTTTTTACTAATGTAATTCACACTTTCTTTGATCATACATCAAATCTCGCATCACATAGTTTGTATGTCATCTCATCAACTTCATATCTATCACATATATCACTCACTTATCTGTGTAAGATAAGATCTTTACTTATACTTCACAAATTTGTAATTCTCACCCCAGTTGGCCTTCATGTATTCACATGCTTGATATAATATAAAATAATTTATGGAATAATATCCAAAAAGTTGGCTCATCATGACTTAGTAATTATTTTGTTACTTAAGTCATAAAACTCAATTCTTTGTTCTACTTTGTCAAATACCCATACTATTATTTCAATCATAACTCACGTCGTACTGTCCATACACATCTGCACACTTAACCATGTCATCATGATAGTGTTATAATTCTATCGTCAACTTCACATAAGCTGATTCAAAGTGTGTCATTTTTACACATCACATATGTCTATGTGTTGTTGCAAACTATCTAAGACGTAGACAATTTTCTAACTCTAAATGCATAAATGAAATGTTGAATACATGTTGCTATAAATGACAACTCTCAAGACATCTATCTGACCATATTGCCAACAATCTCCCCCTTTGGAATTGATGGAAAATTTTGGGAAAATTGGCTAAGTCCCAAAATGATGTCATACATAACAAAAACAAATAAAAGTAACTAAACAGAATTGCCTTCAAAACATAACAATTGTATTCATGTTTTGATGGATCATTACATTCCTTATCACTCCTTTACATTGATACATAGGTATACCCCCCCTTATACAATATACAAATTCCTTACATATATTACTTCTCCTCCTTAGTGCTTACAATCATACAATTTTCCTTTACATATTACTCCCCCTTTGATATTGATGACAAAGGTGTCAAAACTATATCCACAAAAACTATGTTGCCTTTTGTTGATTAGTTGGACATTCTGGATATCCAATCTATAAAATCATGTTTCAGCGTATCCAAGTCCTTCTTCCAATTTTTGTTGACTATATCAAATATATAGATGAGTGCATAAAATGCCACTTCCACTGTGCTCAAGTCAGTATAGTCAAATTTATCATAGGATGTCTTAGTTGCAAGACACTCCCCCAATTGTCTCTTCAAAATGAAAAATTTGGGTGATAAGTATTCTTTGAGGACAAAGAATCTCCTTAATATCTTTTCCTTGTCAAACTCAATGCTTCTGATGGCATTGTGAATCTTCTCCATCTTAGTTTCAAAATCTTCAATTCTGGCCTCTGGTTGCTACAAACTTGTAGTGACTATTAGAAGTATACTCATTTGGCTTTTGACCTTATTATCAAAATTTGACAAGTAACTGTATGACATTGTGAACTATCCATACAACTTCTTGTCTTCATCTTTTCTCTTCCTCAATTCTTCGATGTACACATCTAAATTTTTTAGATCATTTTTGACATTTGTCCATACTGTATCAAATAGTGACGCATCATGCTTGGTTTGTGCTTGCACTAAAGCTACCTCTGATAGTATTGTGAATTCCTTATCGAAGGTCTTCACCAATTCCTTGGAATTTGACTATAAGTCTAGAATAGTTACAGTTGAGGTAACTATCTTCTACATCTTGTCCAAGACTTTATTTAGTGTCTTCTCTAGAGACTTTACTAAATTTTTTTCTTTTGGAGCAATTTTCTCAAAGAACTCATTAGTCCCTTTTGATCATTATCATCATCAGATGACACTACTACTGTTGTTGTTTTTGCTACTACCATAGGAGTTAAAATTGGAGTGGATGTAACTATGATCTTTTTTCTTCCTCGACCTTCTTCTTTTCTTCTTCCAATTTCTCAGTTGCTTCTTTTGCTTTCTTCCTTTGCTCTTCATCTTCTTTCTTATTCCTTTCATCTTCATCTTTCTTCTTTCCTCTTCCTTTTTTCTCTCCTCTTCCTTTTTCTTCTTCTTTTTTTCTTCCCTCTTTGCCTCTTCTTTTCTCTTTTCCTTAGCCTCTTCCTTCTTTTTCTCTTCTTCAACATCATCAAAGCTGGTATATGCTATGATATTTCTAACAATGGATTGGCCAAATGCTGCAAAAGGATTCTCCTTTACATCCACAGTTATATGAGTACTGTCCACTTGCATGGATTCAATACCCACAGCAATGTGCAATGGTGAGGGTGCATGTTGTGTCTCCTCTACTTCTTCTTCATTACTAGAAGGTGTTCTTTCTTCCACATGGACTAAGCTCACAGGTTTGGATTGTGCACTCACCTTTGACACTGTGGTCATGAATTTTACAATTTCCTCCTATGTTTCCTTCCTAACATCCTCATAGTTTCCTCCCATTAGAAGAATCCCTCTTCTTTTCTTCCTCATCAAGGGCTTAATACCCTTCAAAATTCTATTTGAGTCCTCCTTCGAGTTAGTTCCACACAACTTGTTGATCATTGTTATTCTTAAGTTGATGTCTTCTTCTAACACTCTTTTCTTTTTGTTTAACAATCTATTAAGTAGATATTCTAGAATCTTACTTTGTATACTATCAAACCTCTTACTATGTAGTATCATGTTCCTTACTATGGCATTCTCTAACTGCCTTCTATCCATATTATTGTACAAACTATAATACTTGTTTAACTGTACAAAATTATCATCATTGATAATTTTCATGTTAAGGTTTTCTACCTTTGGCTTCCATGCTTTCTTTCTAGTTGGTGTTCTACCTTCATACATTGCTTTCTCCATTGGCCTATCTTTAGCTTGTTAGGATTAAACCATGGACAAAAAATAACAATTGCATGCAAATATGACCAATAACAAAAAATAATATATCACACAAAAAAGAACACAAGGCACCAAGATTTAACGTGGTTCATCCAATCCCTAGGCTACGTCCACCAAATAGCAAGTCTGATCTTATTACAATCTAGTGATTAGAACCTAATTACAATTTGTAATCCCTTATAGCTCAATACCACCACAAGAACCAATTTCGCATCACAACTTAATGAAAATACCTAACCCTAAGCCCTTTTATGCAAGTATTTTATGTTGCTTTAGGGTTACAACATATCGGCCATATGTCAGCTACAACATCACCCACAGCCCAAAAAAAAAATTTTGGGTGTTGCCTCGAACCCCAAAGAATTAATGAAGTATGTACAGTACTTTCCTGATCAATCACCATAATCTAACAATCTCCCACTTGGAGACTAATCATGCTCCACACTAAACAACATAGCTTCATCCTTAGATTCTTCAAAATCACCAACTTGCACTATCTTTCTTCTCTTTCCTGGTCCACTGGTGGTTTGCTTGATTTTTTTCCTAGTGGATGGTGCTAGTTCTTTCTTGACTTTCACCAATCTTTTTGACTTCCTCTACACTATAGGTGCTTCCACCTTTGGTTGCCTCCTGTGATGATCACTCTATGTCCTTGCTAGTTGCACTTGCGCAACTACTACATATGGTGCAATAGGGGCTTGCGCACATGCTTGTGCAATAGTTATACATTTTGAAGGTCCTACAACAACAATTAGGGTTGTTTCTATCACTTTAGACTGGCCACTTACTTTCATGTCTAATGCAATTCCCTTTACCTCATTAAATTCTCCATGGGTCATACTTGATTCCTTAAGGATGAAATCAATTACTTTCTCCACTTTCTTCTTACTCTTTTTGTTGTGTAGTTCAGAATGAATAATTCTCATCTTTTTCCTCATAGGTTCCCCATCTAGGGCACTCAGTGTCCTCATATTGAAGTATTGTTTGTGCATATCCTTAAATAAGTTTTGCACTCATCTCATATCCCATGGGTTCTATGAACTTTACCCTTGGTTCCACAGCTTCCATGCAGGTGTTATCTATTTCCACCATGAAGCATATTTCATCCTTATATTTCTCTACCACAAAGGGAGGTATTTTGTACCTCTGTTTCATTTCAGTCTGGAAATTCTTCATCATTTTATTAATGTCATCATCACTGACATTCTCTAGCTTTGATCTATAGCATTGAGTCACCAATTTCATTGCACACTTGTTGCTATCCCAATTTGTCATTGTTGGGAATTTCTTTGTAGCATAGAAAAACAAATGAGTCAATAAGGACTCAAATATGAATATTGTGTTCTTTGTCTTCTTCGATTTGGAAATGTTATCTAACAACTATAATCTGATAATTTGACACAGATTTACTTTTCTTCCCTGAACTATCATTATACATGCAACATGTAAGAATCTGGCTGGTACTAAGTTAATCCTTGAACCATGGTTAAACTTCTACAAAAATATCAACAATTTTTATTCATCTATCCTAAATTGAGTCTACCTTCATGTTCCTTCCTTACAGGATTGCATCCTTCATTACTCAATATTGCGACCTTGTGAATTAAGTCATTATCAATTTCAACTTGTGCATCACCTAGCTAAAACATTTTATTATGTACCCTACTTAGAATGATTTGGGTCCAATCACTCCATATAAAATGTATACTTTACTAAATTCAACTCTCTCAAGTGTGCATATTTAGACTTCAAAGATAGGTCATTGTTAGACATGGTTCTTGAGTCCTTGTGTATATCTTCATCACCTATGCTCTCAATTTTATAATGTATATAGCTTCTAATGTCTTCAACATGAAGCACATTTAATAGAACTTGCAAAAATGTGCCCAATGGGTCATCCATAAGTGAAACAAATGAGTGTTTTTTGAATAAATATCTTGGCCTTTCACTCACATCATAAATGATCTAACTAGCCATTTTAAATGTAAATGAATGCACTAAAAGAATTCAAACTCCATAAAATACCTTAACAATCAAATTTAGGGATTCTACAACTTTGAGCTTTAATAACTTCTTTTTGCACTTTAATTCATTGTCAAATTGTTTTTCAATTCGCACAAAACACTATGCATGAAAAAATGGTACTCACAATATTGTTTGTGATCCTTAAATCATTTCAAATTACACTACACATCAAATACATATCTACCACAAATTCAAATGCTATCTTTGTTTACCAATAAACTTGTTTTCTAAATTTCTGCTTACTGCGATCATATCTAAAGTTATGCACTCGACCATGGCTTCCTTTCTATTTCATTTACCTCTTGTTAATTGCACAACTTCCAACTCACTCTCTAACATTAGTTCTGACCAACTGATGCTCTGCCTCTTCTGAAACTGCTTAATTCGGGTAGATGAGTCACAAACAATTGTTGACTTCAATATCTCATCAGGTGCATCAAAATATTATTCCTCCAAAACTATATAAGAGCTTTCTAGATCCTTAGCTTTCACAAATGTTTCTTTGAATTCATCAACATGTTCCTTCATTGTTTCCTTCTAACTATTATCACTGTCATTTTTATTCCTTCTTTCATTTCTATTGTTGTTTCTTCTATAGTTAGAATTCCTATTGAAGTTTCTTCTGTCCATTCTATAATATCTCTATGTGTGTCTAAAGTTATTACATAGCTAACATACAAGTGCATTTCTTCTCTGATTGGTTCCATTTTGACTTTTAGGTGCTCTGCAATTTCATGCAATGTGTCTAGCTTTGTTACACTTGTAACACACAAATTGGTTCTTTTCTCCATTAGGTCTCTATTCATCATTGGACCTTCTCTATGATCTCCTTCTTTAATTACCTATAGGGTTAGCATTACTAAACATTCTACTATTTGCATTAATACCACCAAACTTGGGTTTCTTACAATCTACTTCTTTATGTCCATAACTATGACAATTATAAAAATAGAAATTAGTAATAGGTTTAAAAGACTTACCTATTCTGCAATCTCTTTTCATATGACCAACTTTCTTGCATATGAAGTATCTACCTCTAAACTCATGTCTCGCTTACTTGGGTGGTTCATCTTGCTTAGGTTTATCAACTTTCTCTATTTTCTTAGGTTCATCATGTTTTACTAACAAATCAACTAATGCAATTTCTTTTGATACTTTAGTAGTTGTGCTTGCTTATGCCTTACTTAGATTAGATTCTCTAGAAAATTCAATAACTAGATTTGGTTCTCTTCTGATTTCAAATTTCTTGGTTGATTTCTCTCCAATAAGATATCCAAGTCCTTTCTTATCATAAGAAGGTCTCTAGTGAAATATATGTTCATCAATATTCTCACTACTGGAATAAAGTTTCTCTAACTGTTGCATAGTTTGTGTTGATTATCCTTTCATAATGTTATTGTACTTTTCTAATTCTGCATGCTCAATTTTGATAGTATCTAATTCAAATGTTACTTGACTCAACTGGGATCTAAGGTCTGCATTCTCAATTTTCAAATCAGGTTCACTCTTACTACCATCTTTCTTAAAGACTCAACCTAAGTTCAACAATTTTCAATTCATGTTTCAAGATTTCATTTTCTTTCTTGAGATTTCCTACTTCATCATTATCACTAGTTTGCACAATTGATTCCTTGCCAAATTTCAGATCCCCAATCTTGTCTTTCAATTTGTCAATATAGACTTTTGCATCTTCATACCTATGTTTCAGGTTATCTCTTTCTTCTATAAGAAGGTCAATCTGTTCAAGGGCTTCTTCAAGGTTTTTCTTTAACTGTTCAATATTCATAGGGATCTTACTTAAGTTGTTAAACTTCTTTAGAGTAATTGTTCTCTGATACCAATTTTTAGAAATAGATAATACTAAGAGAGAGGGGGGGAGGGGGTGGGGTGAATCAGTATTCTACAAACTTTTTCCCACAATTGAATATTGTTAATTACTTTGTAACATTCATATGAAAGCAAACCAACAATGTTGAATAACTTAAATATAACCATACACATAGATAACTCATAACACTATTATTGGTTAACTAGAGAAACCCTAGCCAAGGGAAAACCCCAATGGGATGATAACTACAAGATGATTCACTAAACAAAAGGATCATGTTAAGGATATTGATTGTGTTAGGAGCCTATGAAGTACATATAGTGTCTCAAGTCCTTGTTAAAGGACTAGGCCTTGTTAGAGGCCTCAACCTTGTTAGGATTTTTTTCATCCTTGTTAGGAGTTAGTAGATCAAGTACAATGTATGCAAGAAGAGCCCACTGCCCTAACATGCATTTATACAATAAAGTTCTTCACGAGAATAGATATACATAAAATAATTTCTAACTACTATAATTTGTACTTTCTCTAATCATACATCAGACCTCACATTACATAGTTCATATAGCATCTCATCGGCTTCACATCTATCACATATATCACATATATCACTCACTTATTTGCAAAAGATAAGATCTTTACTTATACTTCATAATTTTTTTATTCTCTCCTCAGTCGGCCTTCATGTGTTCACATGCTTGATATAATATAAAATAACTTATGTAATAATATCCACAAAGTCGGCTCATCATGACTTAGTAATTATTTTGTTACCAAAATTATTCCTTAAGTTGTACAACTCAATTCTCTGCTATGATCTATTCTTCTCTGTCAAATACTTGTACTAGTATTTCAATCATAACTCATGCCCTACTGTCTGTATAGATATGCACACTTAACCATGTCATTATGATAGTATTATAATTCTATCCTCAACTACACATAAGCTGATTCAAAGTGTGATGTTCGTAGACATCACATTTTTCTCTATGTTACTGCAAACTATCTAATGCTTCTAGACAATTTTGTAACTCTTATTGTATAAATAAAATTTTGAATACATGTTTCCATAAAAGATAACTCTCAAGACATCTATCTGACCATATTGCCAACATATCATGCTAAAATTCAACCCATGTCCTTGATCATATGCCTCTAGAATTTGATCTCTATTGTCTGTACATGTTTAAAAGGGAGAGCTCTCTCCTCATCTAAGGATCTAAATTTGAATTATTATTATGCTAAAGGTTTTTCTCTAAGTTTCTTGGAGCATTTATGGAGAACTTCTATCTTCTCTCTCTCTCTCTCATTCTTTCATAACATCTTAGACTAGTTCCATAATGCATTAGTTTAGTTTCTTTTATGCAATAGAATAGCACACCTATTTTAATTAGAATGGTTTTGTAACACTCTCATATTGCTAGTATAGTTGCATCATTTCCATTTCATTTAGCATAGTTGCATTTTGCATTATATTCTATGGAAATTCTTGGACACTAGCATTCTTTCTCTTGTCTTAGAATCTCCTATTTCATGATTTATGCACAAGGGGATGCATTCCTTAGGATTAGCTAATAGCCATCTTATTTTTCATTGTATCCCTTTGCACTCCATGACTATGGAGCTCTAGGCCATCATCCAAGCTTCTCAATCTATGGGATACCATAGATGGAATGGTTTAGAGAGGTGCACAATCTGAGTGTACAGTATGGAGTTTCTTGAGGGAGCATAGCCCTATATATTTTGAGCTAGAACAAGCCAAGTGACATCATTCCAATAGATTCCTACATAATTATCCTATAGTGTGTTTGGCTAGTGACCTGAGGCATTGCATTGCATTCATGATCATTGAGTTATTGTGTCATGCATCGATTGGTGTTTGTGTTATCATTAGATGTTTTGTCTTTTGTCATTGTGGCATGCTATTATCTCCAAAAGCACAATGGGGTAGTCCTATGAGTTCCACATGGTTGGGAGGCATTACTATCTAAACCATTGTTGCAGGTCAAAAACTGGGATGTTTATCTTCTAAGTGTAGGATATTGTTGACTTACCCCTCCTCTTTTCCTCTTGAATACACTTTCATAATTACACTTTTGTGTAGACTCTTCTTGCTTTAAATTATTCTTGTATCTTGATTGGTAACGTAGATGTTCTACTTTGATGTATTCATTTGTAATCAAGTGAATGATACCTTGTTGTTAATGTATTTGATACTCTACAATGTGGATTTGGATTTCATTTCATGTTGTATGTTGGTGTTGGCAAGTCCCTTCTTTTTTCATTCAAAGCATCTTCCTATTGCATGTCTTGTAAACCATTCTCACTTGTTTAGGCTATGTTGGATTCCTTTGTGTGGTGTCAAAAATGATTATGGCCTAAGGTAGTTTTAGCTTCATCATGTTCCAAAGATCTTTGAAATATTTATGAAACATTATGAATGGAGTCAATCAAAGTTTGTGTTAGATTGTGGTGACTGATCAGGAAAGTACTGTACATGGTAGCCGACATATTATGGCCAACATATGGCCGACATGTTATAACCCTAAAGCGGTTTAATACTTGTATAAAAGGGCTTAGGGTTGGGTATTTTTCATAATGTTGTGATACAAAATTGGTTCTTGTGGCGGTATTGAGTTGTAAGGGATTACGGATTGTAATCAGGTTGTAATCATTGGATTGTAATAAGATCAGACTTGCTGTTTGGTGGACATAGCCCAGGGATTGGGTGAACCACGTTAAATCTTGGTGTGTTGTGTTCATTTTTGTGTGTTCTATTATTTTCTGTTATTGGTTATATTTGCATGTAGTTTTTATTTATGTCCGTGGTTTATCCTAACAAGTGGTATCAGAGCAAGGTTGTCTTTCAGTTATCCTCTGCAGGAAAGTCTCACGGTTAAGTGGGAGTCTCACAGTTGAGTGGGAGCAATGGCAGATGAGGGTAAGTTGAGGGTTTAATGGGCAGAACTTCCAGTTATGGAAGATGCAAATGGAAGACTATTTATATCAGAAGGATTTATGGAAGCCGTTAGAAGGAAAAGCCAAGAATCAGGGAACTATGTCAAAGGCTGAATGGGATCTTTTGGACAGAAAGGCACTCGGAAGCATTTGGTTATGCTTGGCACCATTGGTGGCATTTAATATTACAAAAGCAAAGACGACAGAAGATTTGATGAAAACTCTAGCGACATTGTATGAAAAGCCCTCCGCTTCAAATAAGGTATTTCTCATGAAGCGTTTATTTAATATGAAAATGGCAGAAGGTGGATCTGTTGCAGATCATTTAAATGAGTTTAATACTATTACTAGTCAATTATCTTCTATGGGTATCAATTTTGATGAAGAAATTAGGGCTTTCTTGATTTTTTGTTCTTTGACTGAAAGCTTGAATGGCTTGGTAATGGCGGTGAGTAATTCTATTCCTGGATCTAGTACCCTAAAATATGATGATGTGATCGCTGTTATTTTAAGTGAGGAAACTCGTAGAAAATCCTCAGGTGGATCTACATCAGGAAGTGCTTTAAATGCACAAAGCAGGGGCGGAATGACTGAAAGAGGAAGTAACTTTGGAAATCATGGGAAATCAAGAGGAAAGTCAAAGGGGAGGAGGTCTCAATCGAGAGGACCAAATGATTGCTGGTACTGTGGGAAACCAGGGCACAAAAAGAAAGATTGCTGGAATCGAAAGAAAAATGAAGCAGATAAATCAGATGGAGACAAGGAGGCAAATGTGGTAAGTAACAAATCTGAAGAGGATGCTTTGCTTCTGTCTTTAGAGAGTGTTGATGATTCATGGGTTTTAGATTCTGGTGCTTCATTTCATGCTACACCTCATAGAGGTTATTTCATTGATTATGTCCAAGGGGATTTTGGGCTTGTTTATTTGGGGGATAATGAACCCTGTCAGATTGTTGGAAAGGGAAAAATTAAGATTAAGTTGCATAATGGGAATCATTGGCTACTACATGAGGTAAGACATGTTCCAAAACTAAGTAGAAATTTAATTTCAGTAGGGCAACTCGGTGATGAGGGTTGTGTAGTTACTTTTAATGATAAAAATTGGAAGGTTTCAAAAGGTGTGAAAGTAGGCACCTTATATCTTTGTACAGGTCATATTGTTCCTTCTACTTTGATTGTTTCAGAGAAAAATGAATATTCAGGAACAATTACTGCAATTGAGCAAGGAGAACAAATTGTTGCTGTAGATTCTGATACAGCGCTATGGCACAATAAACCTGGGCACATGAGTGAGAAAGGTATGAAAGTACTTCATTCAAGGAAATTTTTACTAGGTCTAAAATGTATGAATATGGATTTCTGTGAAAGTTGTGTGTATGGAAAACAAAAGAGAGTGAGTTTTGTAAAGACAGGGAAGGAAAACAAAAAGGAGAAATTAGAGCTTGTGCATACAGATGTATCGGGACCATCCCAGGTATCTTCCCTTGGTGGCTCTCATTATTATGTTACATTTATTGATGATGCAACTAGAAAAGTATGGGTTTATTTCCTTAGACAGAAATCTGATGTATTTCAAACTTTTAAGAAATGGAAATGCTTGGTTGAAAATGAGACTGGTAAGAAATTAAAATGTCTCAGATCTGATAATGGTGGTGAGTATTGCAGTCATGAATTTGAAGATTATTGCTCCACTAATGGTATTTGTAGACAAAAAACTGTTCCAAGGACTCCACAGGAAAATGGAGTGGCTGAATGCATGAATAGGACTATAATGGAGTGCGCAAGGAGCATGAGGTTTCATGTTGGGTTGCCCTTACACGTGGGCGGAGGCTGTCAATACTGCAGTATATTTGATTAATAGAGGTCCCTCTACTCCTTTGGGCTATGGTATTCCAGAGGAAGCATGGACTGGTAAGAAGGTGAGTATGTCAGGATGTCATATTCAATGAGAAAGTGTTGTACAAAGATCTGTTGCAGCAACATGAGAAGAAAGAAGATGATTATGTAGTGTTGGATGATACTCCAAAAGCTGATGTTCCAGCCATTCCTCATGATGTGTAAAAACTACAACAACAAATACCAAACACACCAGTAAATGTTAGACGGTCAACAAGGCAAATTAGACCTCCAAAAAGGTTTTCTCCCTCTTTGTATTCTATTTTACTTACTGATGCTGGTGAACCTAAAAGTTATGTTGAAGCTATGCAGGTGGATACTAAGATTCAGTGGGAGTCTGCAATGAAAGATGAAATGGACTCTTTGCTGAAAAATAAGACATGGGATTTGCGCAAGTTGCCTGCAGGTAAAAAGGCTTTACAGAATAAATGGGTTTATAGGTTGAAAGAAGAGGAAGGAGGTAAGAAAATATTTAAGGCCAGGTTAGTTGTAAAAGGATTTGCATAGAAAAAGGGAATTGATTTTAATAAGATATTTTCTCCTGTTGTTAAAATGACTTCTATTCGTACTGTTTTAAGTCTTGTGGCTACTAAAGATTTGCATTTAGAGCAGATGGATGTTAAAACAGCCTTTCTTCATGGTGATTTGGATGAAGAAATATATATGGCTCAGCCACAGGGTTTTGAGGTCAAAGGTAAGGAGAACTTAGTGTGCAAATTGAAGAAAAGTTTATATGGCTTGAAGCAAGCACCTCGGCAATGGTATCTGAAATTTGACAGTTTTATGCATGAGCATGGATATAATAGGTGTCATTCAAATTACTGTGTTTATTTTAAGAGGTTGGATGATGATAGCTACATTATTTTATGTTTATATGTTGATGATATGCTTGTAGCTGGGTCTAACATAGATCATATTAAGGGGCTGAAACGCCAATTAGCACATGCATTTTCTATGAAGGATTTGGGGGTAGCAAAACAAATCCTTGGTATGAAAATTTGTAGAGATAGGAAGAACAGAACATTGACGCTATCTCAAGCTGATTATGTTGAGAAGGTGTTGCAACGTTTCTCTATGGAGAATGCTAAAGCTGTCAGCACACCTTTACCTGGTCATTTGAAATTGACTAAGGAGATGTGTCCCAAGACACAGGAAGAGGAGGATAAGATGTCCAAGGTACCCTATGCTTCAGCTGTAGGAAGTTTGATGTATGCTATGGTATGCACTAGGCCAGATATTGCCCATGCAGTGGGAGTCGTTAGCAGGTATATGAGTCATCCAGGATTTGAGCATTGGAATGCTATCAAGTGGATTCTCATATATTTGAGAGGAACATCCAATAAGTGTTTACACTTTGGGGGCTCTACTACTGATTTACAGGGCTATGTTGACTCAAATTTGGCTGGGGATATTGATACCGGGCGGAGTACTACAGGTTATGTCTTTACTGTTAGTGGGTAGACGTGAGCTGGGTTTCTGGGTTACAGAAGATTAATGCTCTCTCCACTACAGAGGCAGAGTATGTTGCTGCTACAGAGGCAACCAAAGAGATGATATGGCTTTAGTTCTTCTTGGAAGAATTGGGACATCCTCAGAAGGATAATTATTTGTTCACAGATAGTCAGAGTGTCATTCATCTTGCTAAGAATTCAACTCTGCATTCTAAGACCAAACACATATAGTTGCGGTACCATTTCATTCAGTCAGTTTTGGAGGATGGACAGTTAAAGCTGGAGAAGATACATACCAATGACAATCCAGCAGATATGTTGACAAAGGTTGTAACAAGGGAGAATCTGAACTCCTCTTCAGCTTCGGTTGGTCTTTTAGACTGAACATGAATAAAAGAACAGTAGAGTCCAAGATGGTTTGATCCAGTGGGAGCCCCATGTGGTAGTGGTATTGCTACAGGATCAGTCTCCAAGTGGGAGATTGTTGTTTAGTGTGGAGCCTGATTAGTCCCCAAGTGGGAGATTGTTAGATTGTGGTGACTGATTAGGAAAGTATAAAAGGTCTTAGGGTTGGGTATTTTTCATAATGTTGTGATACGAAATTGGTTCTTGCGGCGGTATTGAGCTGTAAGGGATTACAGATTGTAATCACTGGATTGTAATAAGATCAGACTTGTTGTTTGGTGGACGTAGCCCAGGGATTGGGTGAACCACGTTAAATCTTGGTGCCTTGTGTTCATTTCTATGTGTTCTATTATTTTCTATTATTGGTTATATTTGCATGTAGTTTTTATTTCTGTCCGTGGTTTATCCTAACAGTTTGGACATGAAATTCATGGCCTCCAAGATGAAACCAATTTTTAGCTAATTGGGAAATCTTGTACAAAAAAAAATTTTTCTTTGCATATTGTCATATGAGATGAACATATTTTCGCCTAGCACTTTGAAAATAATTGTACAAGACTTTGGTTATCAAATTATTTTTTTGGAAAATACTGGATGTTTTTCCTCATGTCTAGAAGGTGAAATTAGTGTTTTTGACACCTTTTTGGGAGTTATACCTTCCTAAAACAAAATAGATCACTTATTAGACCCTTCTTGGGATAGTTCATTTGGGGTGGGGTTTGGGAACTTACATTGACTAGTTATGACATTCATTGTAGGATGAGCTTGGGTATGTAGGGTAGAGAGGTGCCTTTCTTGTATATCTTGGTTTGGAAGTGGCTGACAAAGTAACAAGTGATCACCAAAATAATTAAATCGGTAGTAAAATTTAATATTGTATGTAATTTGTACACTTGTATAGACGAGCATCCTAGGGGAGTTGATGCAAGGTGTGGTGCATGTACGGTCACTAGTCTTCTACAAAAGTTGGCACAATGACACAATATGTAGTCTCAGGAGGGAGCATACCCCTATATAGCTTGTGCTAGTACATGATAATTGATGACACTCCAACATAGTCCTTACAAAGTTATCATATAGTGTGTATGGCTAGTGACTTGATGTATTGCATTACATTCATTGTCATGTAGTGATTGGCATGTGTGTTATCCTTGAGTTTTTTGTCTTCTATGACTCTAGTCGAGCCATTATCTCCAAGAGCACAGTGGGGTGGACCTACGAGTTCTGAATGGTTGGGAGGCATTGGTACCTATACCATTTTTGGTGATGGAGAACAAGGATGGTTATCTTCAAAATGTAGGATATTGTTGACTTACCCCTCCTCTTTTCCTCTTGACTTATGTTTCATACTTACACTTGTGTGTAGTCTCTTCATGCTTTAAATTATTCCTATATCTTGATGGATAGTCTAGATGTTCTACTTTGATGTATTTTATTTGTAATCAAATGTATGATTCCTTAATATTTATGTATCTAGTACTCCCCGATGTGGAGTTATCTTTCACTTCATGTCAGACATTTTTGTCAGCAAGTCCCTTCTTTTTTTATTCAAGGCATCTTCATGTTTCATGTTTTTGAAATCATGGTCACATGTTTAGGACATGTTGGATTACTTTGTGTTGGTTATGGCCTAAGGTAGTTTTAGCTTCATTATGTTGTAGAGCTCACTGAGACCTTTCTAATGCATTTTGAATGAAGTTAATCAAATTCTAGATGTAAAAGTTATGGCCTTTGAGATGGAGGCAATTTTAAGAAAATTGGGAAATATTGTATGGAAAAATGCATTATTTTGCATATTATCATATGGTATGATTATATTGTCATCTAACACTTTGAAAATACTTGAAAGAGACTTTGGTTATCAAAAATGTCATTTTGCAAACATTGGACACTCTTCCTCATGCCTAAAAGGTGAAAATTAGTGTTTCAGACATCCTTTTCGGAGTTGCACCTCCCCACTCAAACCCTTCTTGGGATAGTTCAATATATCATCTCTTTATCTTCTTCTTTTTTAAGTTGGAAATAACTTCTTTATGTAACCTTCTAGGATCTCAAACTTGTGTAACCATCTAAGAACTTGTAATTGTATAACCATCACGAATATCAAGACACATGCATATGCATATGTAGACACCTATGCTTACACACTTACTCACCCACACACACGTGTCCACAGACACATCCGTGTGCACACACCCACATACACATGGTCACACCCATGCTTTCATACTCTTAAACTTTTGCAAATACACTTGTTAAATTGTCATGTGTTATACTTTAGAAAAATCCAACATATTATATACATGAAAAACACCAAAATGGATGAAGATGAAAGCCTTTTTAATTCTACAAAGTATATATTATTTTTATGGTGTTTTCTTGAAAAAATAAATCTCTCGTGTATAAGACCTCATCACATTTTCTTATTTAAATATTAACAAATTATGTTCACAATTCGCTTGTCATTTCTTGTTGTCATGTTTTGTTTTGTTTTGCACTTAGTAGGCCTCTTAACACAAAACTTTTACACCATTTCTCTTTCATGTATAAGAGATAAATACTTAGTAATATGTTTTAATTATGATATTGATATCACAATTCAACTGTGTATTTTTTTATCCAAATTCAATGACCCATGTTTCATGAGTAATGGTTCACATGTACACATCTCTAATCAAAATGAATGGAACACTTGACACTCATTGGTTAGGTGATGCTTAGAGAGGTAAAACACAATTAACTCCTCCATAGTTAAACCCACTTTTACAACTCCATTTCAAAAACCTTCACCAAGTATTTTGCCTTTGTATTAGAAAAATATGATACTAAGAGGGGGGGTGAATCAGTATTCTACAAACTTTTGCCCACAACTTAATATTGTTAATTACTTTATAACTTGCATATGAAAAGAAACCAACAATGTTGAATAGTAAATATAACCATGCAACAAAGAGAACTCATAATACCATTATTTGTTAACTAGAGAAACACTGGCCAAGGGAAAACCCTAGTGGGAATGATACCCACAAGATGATCCACTAAACAAAAGAATCTTGTTAAGGATATTGACCTTGTTAGGAGTCTAAAAAATACATATATTGTCTTGATTCCTTGTTAGATGACTAGGCCCTATTAAAATCTTCAACCCTGTTAGGAGTTGGTAGATCAAATACAATGAATGCAAGAAGAACGTACTACCCTAACATGCAATTATACAATTAAGTTCTTCACAAGAGAAAGTATACATACAATATTGTCTTATTGTTGTATCTCACACTTTCTAGGATCATACATCAAATTTCACATCACATAAGGCTTGCATATCATATAAGCTTACTTCACAATAGTTTGTATCATGCATACTTCACATTATCTGCACAAGATAAGATCTTTACATATACCTTGCTGATTATAAAACTATGCTTTTTCGGCCCTCATGCTTCCACATGCTATCCCAAATATAACTTAGGATGTCAGCTAATCATGACTAAGTAATTATTTTGTTTCAAAAATAATTCCTTAGTTCATACAACTCATATCTCTGGTATGCTCTGTTAAGCTCTATCGAACACCAGAACTGGTAAATCAATTATAATTTGCATCATACAGTCTATACAGATCTATGCACTAGCATACATAATCATGAAATTGTCATATAGCTAACCTCAACTGCACATGAGCTAACTTGAAGTGTCTCATTCATACACATCACATCTATCACTATACTACTGCAAACTATCTAACACTTAGATAATTTTCTAACTCTAAATACATATATGAAATATTGAATACATGTTCCCATAAATGACAACACTCTAGACATCTGATTGGCTCTATTGCCAACAATCTCCCCCTTTGGCATTGATGGCAACATTTGTGAAAATTGGCTAAGTCCCAAAATGATGTCATACAAAACAAGATAAACAAAAAGTAACTACACAAACATGCCTTCAAAATAGAAAATATTCTATTCATATATTGATGGATCATTACATTCCTTATCACTCCTTACAATAATACATAAGTGTACTCTCCCTTGCATATACATACATATACAATTTTCCTTACTTATATTTCTCTCCCTTTGACATCAATGGAAAAGGTGTCAAAAATTGTATACAAAACCTGTGGCCTTGCTTGATCAACTTGTAATCTTGGAAAAACATTTTTCAAAAACAAGTTTAAGCCTCTCAACTTCTTTCTTCTAGTTCTCTTTGACTATGTTAGAGATAATGATGAGTACATAAAGAGCATATGATGCCACTTCAACCATGCTCAAGTCAACATAGGAAAAACTTTCATAAGAGACTTTAGCTACAAGACACTCCTCTAATTGCCTCTACAAAATGTTGATCTTAGGTCACAAAATTTATCTAAGAGTAGTGAACCTTTAGATTACATGTTCCTTATTAGATTTTATGGCATTTTGGATCTACTCCACTTTGGTTCCAAAATCTTCAATGATTCCCTCTAGTAATTGCAATCTTGTAGTGAGTTTTTGAAGCTCACTCATTTAACCCTTAATCTTATCTTCAAAATCTGATAGGTACTTGTATGACAGTGCACATTGTCCATACAACTTCTTACCTTCATCAATGTTCTTCCTCAATTCCTTGATGCATACATCAAGTACCTTCAAATCATTCCTCACATTTGTGCATACTGCATCAAAGAGTGATGCATCATGTCTGGTGTGTGCTTATACTAGGGCAATTTCAAACAAGGTTGTGAATTCTTCATCAAAAGACTTCACCAATTCTTTTGCCTTAGTCTGCAAGTTTGGATTTGTAATAGTTGTGGTAACTATCTTTTGCATTCTATCCAAGACTTCAATTAATGTTTTCTCCAAAGACAACTAATTTGTTCTTTTGGAGAAATTTCCTTAAAGAACTCATTAGTCCTTTCTGATCATCATCATCATTTGATATTGTTGTTGATGTTGTTATTGTTGGAGTTTCTACTAGAGTAACTATTTTTAACTTTGTACTCTTCTTCTCCTCTTCTTTCCTTATTTTCTTATTCTCTTCTTCTTCCACATCTTTCTTCCTTTCTTCTTCTTCTTCTTCCTTTTTATTTTCTTCTTTTTCATCATTTTCAACTGAGCTTAAATATGTAGTTATATTGATGACATTGCCAACAATGTTTGTTCGATATTGAGAAAATGGATTCTCTTTAGTGTCTAATGGTATGTGTGTACTATCCACTTGCTTAGATTCAATACCCATAATCATCTGAGGAGGTGACAAGGTTTGATGTTCCTCTTCAACTTCTTCCTCTTCATCAAATGGTGTATTGGCTTCTACATATACTGGGCTTATGGATTATGGTTGTGCACTCTCCTTTGGCAAGGAAATCATGTGTTTTATTATAGCTTCCTTAGTTTCTTTTCTAACTTCCTCATAATATCCTCCCATGAGAAGAATGACTATTCTTTTATTTCTTAGCAAAGGTTCAATAACTTTAAAAATTTTGTCCAAGTATTCCTTTTTGCTGACTTCACATAGGTTATTTATCATATTATCTCTCATCTTAGTGTCTTCTTCCAATACTCTCCTTTTCCTATTTAAAAATCTACTGTATAGATCTTTTGGGATCTTTCCTTGTATGCTATCAAATATTTTGTTCCTTAGAATCATATTCCTCACAACAAAATTCTCTAATTTTCTCCTATCCATATTTCTATACAAACTATAATACTTATTTAACTATAAAAAATTATCATTGTCTATAATCTACATGTTTAGATTCTCTACCTTAAGTTTCCATGCTTTCTTTCTTGTTGGTGCTCTTCCTTCTTCTATTTCTTTCTCAAATGGTTTCTCTTCATTAGATTCCTCTAAATCGCTAACTTGCAATGTGTTTCTCTTTTTCTGGGGTCCACTAGTGGTTTGCTTGACCCTTTTCTTGGAGGATGGTGTAGATTCTTGCTTTACTTTCACCAATCTCTCTGATTTCCCATGCACAATAGGTGTGTTATCCTATGATTTCTTCCTTGGTTGATAATGTTGTACTCTAATTGGTTGCACTTCTGTAATTGCTGCATAGGGTACAATAGGTGTCTATGCACTAGGTTATACAACTCTTACACCTTTAGATGGTGTTGCAACAATAATTGGTGTTGCTGCTATTACCTTAGTCTGCCTAGTTAATTTCATTTCTAGCATAATGCCCTTGATCTCATAAAATTCATCTCTAGTAATACCGGATTCCTTGAGAATAGAATCTATTTTCTTCTTTACATTCCTCATAATTTCTTTTCTATGTAGTTCATAATGTATTTCTCTTACCTTTTCATCATATGTACCCCATCTAAGGCATTCAGTGTCCTTCTTATGTTGTAATATGATCTACGCATAACCCTCTATGAGTTCTTCAATCATTTCATAATCCATGGGTTCAATGAATTTCATCCTGGGTTCCACAACTTCCATACATGTAGTATCTATTTCTACCATGAAACATATTTCACCTCTATATTTCTCCACCATGGAGGGAGGGATTATGTACTCAGTTTCATCTCAGACTAAAAGGTCTTCATCATCATGTTGATGTCATTATCTTTAACATTCTCTAACCTTTCCCTATAGCATTGTGTCACCAACTTCATTGAACATTCATTACTTTCCCAACTTGTCACACTAGGAAACTGCTTGACTACGTAGAAGAATAGGTGTCTTAACAATGATTCAAATATGAAGACTGCATTCTTTGACTTCTTTAGCTTTGCAATGTTATCCAACAATTGTGTTTTGACAATTTCACACATATTTACTTTCCTTCTCTCAACCGCCATCACATAGGATGCATGCATGAAATCTGTTGGCACAGAGTTCACTATAGAACATTGATTCATTTTATATCTTTTAATTTTTTCTTAAATCTTTGATTCCTTTTTCCTAAATCATATCAACCTTCATGTTTCTTCCATCAAACCTTGTGTACAAGTTTATCTCAAATATCTTGTAATGCGCCGCCAAGGGATCCAAAAGAATTAACCTAAAGTTTCACTACGTTTGCTAAACATTTTTTTTTTAAAAGTAAGAAAGTATGACATACACATCAAACAAATAGTAGCGGAAGCAATAACATTTAATCATCGACAAACATACATTGCAAGTTACATTTCTTAAAGATCCAAAGACGTTGAGTCACGTTTAAATTTAATTAATTCTAAGTCTAACAACTAACACATACATATAAAAGAATAATCAGAAACTCCAATGTCCATAATATACATTTGTTCCGAATGCTCCTTGGCAAATTAATTCGGAATGCTCATTCATCCACTGTACATGTCACAGGGTATGAAAGGCTTAAAAGAATATACATATGTAAAGATCAAGATACAACATCCTCAAATCCATAATACAAAGTACAGTAAAAATATATGAAACTATTCACCATACATGATACATCCATACATCCATAATGATAAAACATCTATCATAAAATCTAACCATCCATCATACTAATCCAAGAACATAGTGTAGATAAATGCCAGTCACGAAATCTCCAGCCACGGTGACCACGGAACGGATCTCAATGGTAAGAGTAAAAGCACTACCACCCGACCGCGTGGAACCTAAATGGTCCACTCCCACCGCGCTGAGGAGATAGTCTCAAGTCCCAAATAGGATAACAAAACCTATAATCATAAATACTCTTTAAGTCCAGGAAATCCTATAAGTATGCTAACTCAAGGGTTCCTAAAAAGATCGACATCTAAATCCCAGAGGTACCACAAGACACGTAGGAAACCTAATATGCAAGCGGGAAAGTGTCATCGCAAAAGTCATGTAGAAGTTACCCGAGCAATCCCTTAGGAATCCCGGGTCCCTACTGATCCTGCGGCCACTAGTATCCTCTCGTACTGACGAGGCATACTATGGAATGCAAGGTCGTAACCAAGCGTCCTCTCTACCCCATCCTAGTCTGTACTAGCACTCATGGCATGGGAGAGAACATACAATTATCTTGTTAGGTTCATTTTCTCTCATTTAGTGTAAATGTTTTCACTTATTAAAAACGACTTACAATGGGTTTCTCAAGGCAGCCTCTTAGGGCTCCGACCCCCATTGCAAGCCACTTCCCGACTCTACACATAGATAACCTACCCTAGCTCATGAACTCATAAATCAAAGAATCATAATAAAACCATCTCAGTCCTATACGAGCAACTGAAAATATCATAAAAAGATAATCCACAAAATATATCAGTTCTTCATGAGCAACAGATAACATCAAATAGTAATCATGTAATCACGACAGTTCTCTATCAGCAACTGAAGGCATCAATGATAAGTCACAAAATCCAATGGTTCTCTAATGAGCAACCAGAAAGTAATACAAGTATAACTGATCGAGTCTCAGAAATGGTTATCAAATATAACTGATCGAGACTCAAAAATGGTTAAGTTAGGTATTCTCAAATACATACACCTCAGCTTCACACAAGGAAACTGGAAAGCAATAACAAACAGTAAACACAATCATGTCATAGAGCACTTCATCACATTACCATGGTCAGGTTAAGAAAGATCGAGACCAAATCATCAAGACATCACATTCACAACCCCGAGCCTCTGGTAACAACCTGAACTGGTCAACGCTAAACCAACCCCAAAACATTCAAAGTACAAAGACAACATCAAAGTCTCAGAGATTGGATCTGAAAGTATATTATTTAAGTTAAGGTAAGGTTTGTGTTTTAGTTTAATGTCGAATTCAAGTAACAAAGTTTTCACAACTACCCTTTTTCGAATAACCCATTTCTATAATAAATTTCATTAAATCAATATCCAAATTTATAATTTAGTCAAATAAAATTCATTATTAATTAACTTAATTAAACTAATTTTAATTAAATTAATCAATATTCATTAGATCTAATTACTTATTTTAATCCAACTAATAATTGTTAATTTATTAATATTTAAGCAAAATTATTAATAAATTAAAATTTACAACTAAATCTATGCAATTAATATTTATTTATTAAATATTTAAAAAGTTTAATCTATTATAAAAATTGAATATATATATAATTTTATTATTTAAAATTTTTAAATAATAAAATTTGTTTTTAATAATTAAAAAAAATTATAAAAAAAAATAAAAAATGAAATCGTACTACGTTTATAGCCCGTCGGCTTTGGCCGTAGGCCTGCGGTCGCAGGGCCTGCGGCGGCAGGTACTCTGTACCTGCCGACAGTGGGGGGCGGGTACGGGGTGATTCCCTCCCCTCCCACTATATATTAATATATATATATTTTTTTTTTAATATATATATATATTTTTTATTTTATTTTATTTTATTTTAATACAAATAAAATAAGTTTTATTTTAAAAATTAATTTTGTTTAATTTTTTAATAAAAATAATTTCTTCCAAAGGGTAAATATGTAATATATAAATATATATATTTATATATATATTTATTTTTTTATTTTTTTATCTAGAACTTTTCAATTTCATTAAAACAAAACCCTTATTAAATTAGATCTTAATTTCTAAATCAAGAAAACAATGGTTCTAATTAATTCATCCAGTTTCCACAGATACAGAAGCTATTGACGAATAATTAATAAATTCACAATATTGAAAGCTTAAAACTTTCATCACAGAGAATTCAGATCTACAAACCCCAGACACGAAGAAGGCAGGAAGGGATAATTGCATATTTAATGGATAAAAACACAAGACCCTACCTGATCCTGATGCTATTATGCAATCTCCAGGAACTGTATGCGAATTCGCTCCTCTCAATAACCTTCCCCTTCAAGGCTTTCTTCGTATCCGCCTTCTGAAATTTGCTTCCAAAAATTGTCTTCCCCCCAAAAATTCCCGTCGAGATTCCTCCTCCTCAAAAATGAACCCCCAAAGTTGTGATAAGCAAATTCTCCTCAATACGGGGCACTAATTGTGCGTTTACCCGAGAAGACTCTTTGCACAACTCAGTTAACTCCAATTTAACTTTTATTATCTTTTCTAATCCTTTTGCATTCAACTTTCATGCACATTAAGTTGAATGATTAAATAACTTTATTTAAAATTTCACTTGACTTCAATTCTTAATTAATTAATATCTTTCAACTTTTTAATTTATTTTAGAACTTAATTGATAACATATTTAATTAATTTAAATAACAATAATATTTAGCATTTATTTAAAAATGAACTCCAAATATATTATTATTAAATTAAATAAATATTATCCTGTTCTAAATATATCTTGAACTTTAATTTCCAACTTTAATTCTTTTATTTAATTAATTAATTAATTAATTAAATATAAAGATATCATAATAATTCCTTATTAAATTAAATCATTAATTAGTCTTTTTAATTAGACTTAATTAATAGAAAAATACACCAAGGACTCATAAAGCAACATACGAAAACCCATCATAGAAAAATACATACCAAATCAAACAAAAAGGGTTATAATCACGAAATTACATCATTTGATGCATTCGGAGGGCACTTAACTCAGATACTTGTCCTAATTATCAATTAGGACAATTGGCTAAAGGGTTTAGGATTTGGACTTAAGAGTTTATCTCCCCTCTCTTACCATTGAGACAGTGCGATAAGGTACACTCATCCTGACAATTCAGGGAAGTCGATACCCGGTACCTGCAACCTGCATAAAATCCACGCATGTACAAACACAATATTCTAAGCTAAACAGGCAATGGCAGGAAGTGGTGCATCGTGTAGATCCCGACTAGCAGGTGACTACGACTCCCTTCCTTAACCATATCAGAAACACCATACATAAATAAAACAACACGCACACCATACACATGCAGTATGGGGTAAGTATCCATAAGAGGCACATGAAATAATAAGCCATCTAACTAATCATCATCGATAACTAAAACCATTGAATAATCATCATACATGCACGAAATATAGAGTACCAAGTAATCTCATCATATAATAAACTGAGTGTAAACATCCTCTGATAATCTCTAAAATAATAATACTACTCATCAAACATAAATTGGCCTAAAAGAGTTTGGCAATCATATCATAAATGTAGCTCGAAAAAAAGTAAACTAGGGGCAGGCACTACATATCTTCCTCACAGTTTTGTCATTTACTAGGGTACAACTTTCATTGCTAAGATCTATAACTTTATAGATTAGGTCATTGTCAATTGCAATAGGCACATCACCTATCAAAAACATTCCTTCATGGACTCGACTCAGTATAATTCTAGTCCAATCATGATAGTCAAATTCTGTATAGAACATATACTTTACCAAATTCAGCTCATTTAGGTGTGCATACTCAGGTTTCAGGGTTAGGTCATTATTACACATGACTCCTAAATCCTTATGCATGTCTTTGTCTCCAATGCTTTCAAACTTACAATGAATGTATCTTCAAACATCGTCTATATGAAGCACATTCAATGAGATTTACAAAAATGCTCCTAATGGATCATCCATGAGAGAAACAAATGGGTGTTTCTTGACCTTTTATCTCGACCTTTCACTGACATCATATACTATCTAACTTTCCATAATTCTTAACTTTATACACTAGAAACTCAATTCAATTTTTGTAAAATACCTTAAATGTCACATTTAGGGCTTCTACAACTATACACTCCAAACACTTCTTTTCACACTTCACTTCGACATCAAAACACTCTTAAATCGCTCTAAACTCTTTGCATGATCAAATGATACTCAAAATCTTGCTTGCACTCCTTCAATCATTTCAAATATTGCTCTACATTAAATGTGTATCTACCACATGTTCAAAGACTGTCACCGACTACTAGTAAGCTTGTTCTCTTTCTCACAACTTCCTGCAATCATATCTATGCTTGCAAACTTTACCATAGCTTTCTCTCTATGTCCTCTACCTTGTACGAACTGTGTAACTTCTAATTCACTTTCCAACATCAGTTCTAACCAACTGATGCTCTGCCTCTACTTTAAATGCTCAATTATAATAAGATGAGTCAAAAAAAATTGTTGCCTTCAATTTTCCATTAGGTTCATCGAACTATTGTTCTTCCAAAATTGTGTAACAACTTTTTGGATCCTTAGCTTTCACAAATGCTTCTTTGAATTCATCAACATGCTCTTTTATTGCTTCTTTCTAACTATCATTATTGCTTCTATCATTCCTATTATTGTTCCTTCTATAATTGGGGTTCCTATTAAAGTTCCTTCTATCCATTCTAGAGAATCTTGTTGTGTATCCAAAGTTATTACATTACTAACATATAGGTGCATTACTAACAATTCCTCACAATATGACCAGAATTGTTACATTTATAACATACAAATTGTTTCCTTTCACCATTAGGTTTTTCTCCATCATTAGATCTTCTTTGTGATCTTCCTCTTTCATTACCTGTAGGGTTATTATTCCTAAACATTCTACTATTTGAATTATTACTATAAAACTTAGGTTTCTTATAATCTATTATTTTATGTCCATAACTATGATAGTTATAACAATAAAAGTTAGCAATAGGTTTAAAGGACTTACTTGTGCAATCTATTTTCATGTGACCAACTTCATTGCATGTAAAAAATCTACCTCTGAATTCATCTCTAACTTCCTTGGGTGATTCATTTTGCTTAGGCTTATCAACATGATCTGTTTCCTTTGGTTCATCATGTCTCATAGACAAATCAACTAATTCAATCTCTTTAGATATTTCAATAGTTGTTCAAGTGATTCAATCTTACTCTAATCATGTTCTTTAGGTGATTCAACAACTGGATCTAGTTCTTTTCTAATTTCAACTTTCTTGATTGATTTTTCTCCAATAAAGTATCCAAGGCATGTCATATCATAAGAGGGTCTCTGGTGAAATATTTGTTCATCAATTTTCTCACTACTGGAATAAAGTTTCTCTAACTATTGGTTTTCTTGTGTCAACTCTCCTTTCACAATGATGTTGTATTTCTCTAATTTAACATGCTCAATCTTGATAGAATCTAGTTTAGATGTCACTTGACTTAACTGGGATCTAAGGTCTACACTCTCAAATTTCAGATCAGGTTCATTCTTGCTATCATCCTTCTTAAGACTTAACTTAAGTTCAACAATTTTCAACTCATTCTTCAAGATTTAATTTTCTTCATCATTACTACTAATTTTCTCACTAGGTTCTTTCTTAGACTTCAGATCATATATCTTATCTCTTAGTTTACCAATATAGACTTTTGCATCTGAATACCTATCTTTCAGGTTGTCTTTTTCTTCTATGAGGAGATCAATTTACTCCAGAGCTTCTTCAAGGTTTCTCTTCAAATGTTCCATACTTGTAAGGATCTTATTCAAGTTGTTAAGCCTCTTCTGAGTAACTATGATCTAATACCAATTGTTAGAAATAGATAATATTGAGAGGGGAGGTGAATTGGTATTCTACAACTTTTTCCCACAACTTAATATTGTTAATTACTTTATAACTTGCTTATGAAAGTAAACCAACAATTTTGAACAATAAATATAACCGTGCACAAAGAGAATTCATAACCCTATTATTTGTTAACTAGGAAAACCCTGGCCAAGCGAAAACTTGGGTAGGGATGATACTCAAAAGATGATCCAATAAACAAAAGAATCATTTTAAGGATATTGACCATGTTAGGAGTCTGTGAAATACATATAGTGTCTCAAGTCCTTGTTAGAGGACTAGGACTTATTGAAAGCCTCAACCTTGTTAGGAGTTGCTTCAACCCTATTAGGAGTTGGTAGATCAAATACAATGCATGCAAGAAGACCCCATTGCCCTAACATACAATTATACAATAAAGTTCTTCACAAGAGTAGGCATACATACAATATTGTCTTACTGTTGTATCTCTCACTTTCTTTGATCATACATTAGATTTTGCATCACATAAGGCTTGCATATCATAGAAGCTTACTTCACAATAGTTTGCATCACATACATACTTCACATTATCCATGCAAGATAAGATCTTTATGTATACCTTGTTGATTATAAATTTGTCCACTGTTGGCCTTCATGCTTCCACATGCTTTCCCAAATATAACTTAGGATGTTGGCTAATCAAGACTAAGTAATTGTATTGTTTTTTATAAGAAAAATAGGTTTTATAAAGATCCTAAAACCCAAAAGTTAATACATATCAAAAGGCTGATAATAAGCAACAAAAGCCCAGCCACAGTACTACGACCAACCAAAAGGCCAGAACAATAGACAAGCAAAAAGCCAAAAACCAAAAACTACAGAAACCAAATAGTCCAAAAGAGAGGAAATGAAAAACCTTTGTTACTCCTCTGCCTTTCTTTCAAACTCCTGCATCATTTTCGCTGCTTCATAGGCTTTCTGGATCTCCTTAGCCATATGCTCCTACTTCTTCTAACCCATCTGATCCAAGTTGCTGAAGGTAATGTTCGTAATCATGTCCTCATCCATCCTATCTTTGGCTCTGTCCTTTTCCTCATTATCCTCTAAGAAACCCCTGGCTTTCAGCTTTCTGACAAGAGAAGAGATGTTTTCATTAAGAGAAGTTGGAATTGAAATCATCTGGTTTGCCAAATTATGATTGTAATTTTCCAGATTCTGAATTCTTTTTTCAACCAACCTGAGCCCATCCCCCTAATCTGTCAAATTTCCATGTTCTAACTTCTTCCTTTGGTTTTCTAGCTAACCTATTCTTTCTTTGACCTCCTCCAGTTCATGGTAGAACCATTTAATTGACCTAAAATTGTCAGTCATACTATTTCTAGCATTATTTATCAAATTCATGCCAATTTCCCTTGCATTATTAGTAATAGTCACCAACATTGGATCAATGATTTCATCCATCTAGAGCTTTCCCTCTTTACCTTCAAGGATGTGGGGGTTCATGGTTTCTCTCATCATTCTCATATTTGAGGTTCTAACATTAAAAAATTTCTAGGCAATGCACCTGTCTTTTATAACCACCTCTCCACTGTCATCCTTTGTCTTCTCCTTATCATGTTCCGAAGGAGGGGAAATTGGGGAAAGAGGAATGGTTGTGATCTCTGGCCCAGGATCCATTTTCCCCTCTAGGGGCATGCCCTCCTCCTTAGAGCTCCTCTATTTTTTAGCTACTAGATCCTCCCTCTTAACATCCTCCTTCTCCTTATTCTCTTCATTAATATCCATATCATCCCCTTCCTCATTATACTCATCTCTTTGACCAACAATTTTAAACCCAATCCCCCTAGGACTTTTCCTGCATGGGGCTTTAGTTGATGAAGGTGATTTCTTCTCAAAAACCTTAGCCTTCTTTCAAGATGAAGGGTTAACATCTTTACCTTCTGGACTTATACTCTAAACACCATCTCTGTCAAACGAGAAGTTTGAAGTCTCCATCTCCTCGGATGTAGCAACTGCCTGGGTGGAGGTTTTGCTTCTAGATTGAGCCTTGAAATGCTCATAAATCAAAAGTAGTAAACCCTCATGTAGGGCCATATTCAAAGTTGGCTTTTTCTTGTACACAAAAATATTCTTATGCATGGAAGTATATAAATAAAAAGGGAAAGAGACCTTAATCCCATAACGAAAAATGATTGAGTAGAACAAAATGATGTTTTGTAACCCTATCAAATCTTGTATCCAAAGATATATACTCAATAATAACCCTCAAAACATACCTCCCATAGTTTCTTTATCGAGTCCATCTCGTAGTATGTTTTTCTTTTGACCAGTTCCTTCTTTTCTTCCATATTTTTTGCAAAATCTTTCACAGCATTCATAGACACCTTCTTATCTCTATAAAACTTTAGTCCCTCATTCAGAATTTCAGTTATATGACCAATGATGTCCATAGTCACCTGATACGAGACCCCATCAACTTTGACCCTTCCATCCTTCCACGAATTTACCATAAGATTAGTAATCACAGGGTCGTACCCATGGAGCTTGGCTATATATTTGGCAATTCCTCCCTTTTCTAACTTCTCCCACATTTTAGTTCTTTGCTTCCATTTTTCCATATCACTTATTGGTTCTTTCTTGCTTCTTTCCCCCACCATCTTTGTAATCTCAGCACTTACTATTCTCATAAACTTTGTCCTCTGAAACCCTTTCTCAAACCTCTGAATACTCTTATGGAAACCACTTTGATTTTTGTCGATTTGTCTTTCAATAGCACTAAAATGGTACATACAATAATCAGCCCATAAAATGTGTTGATTTGACACTAATAACATCATCCACCTATTCTATTCATATTTACCATTATTGCACTTACTTACATCCATACTCTCATTTATATCCATAATTATCTTTGGATTTCCCTTGTACCTCCCTAGATTCTTTCCAATTCAATTAGGCTTTTGGCACCTACTAGAATATTCCCACTAGTATTCCAAATCATTGCCATATCTTTCTTTACAGCATCGTTGGCAAACCAATCAGCCACCAAGTTTGCCTCCCAATATTCGTGACTAACGTGGATGTTGTCAAATTTGCCAAGTGTTATACAAATTTCTTCAATAATGTTAGCTATTTTCCATGATGGTTGAAGAACCCCTTTAATACAACTAATGATGTTATTTGAGTCCCCCTCCAACCATAATTTTTTAACTCCCTTATCCAAAGCTAAGTTCACCGTGTGGAGAGTTGCATTAGCTTCGGCATAATGGTTTGTCTGTTGTCCCAATGGGTAAGATAAAGCAGAAATCCCTTCACCGTAGCGATTTCTTATAATACCTCCACATCTCGAGTGACCAGGATTCCCTTTTGTCACACCATCAAAGTTTACTTTATGCCATCCCTCAAGTGGAAGCTTCCATTTCACCTCATGTCTTTTAGATCTCCTGTCCTTTTCCTTCTCCTTTTTCTTACCCTCATCTTCAATGTTTCCCACCTTTCTAATTTGGTAATTTTCTTTCATATGACTATTGATTTTATCTACTAGAACATAAGCAGGTTCCTCCCTATCTCTAAATATTCTATTGTTTCTTTCCTACCAAACTCCCCAACAAAAGTGAGGCAAAGACCAAGTGCTTAAATACTACACGTTTGTGCCTTTATACATATTATTCCATTGACAAAAGAAATCCAACACATTACCTGGCTTGCACCAACTGATGCCAAAATTCTTTGTAAAAAGGTCCCAAACTTCCTTGGAATAAGGACAATGGATAAACAAATGGTTAATTGACTCCTCTTGATGCTTACACAAAATACATCTATTTGGGATATAGTGGCCTCTCTTCTTCAAGTTTTCCAATGTAAGAATTTTATCTTGTAAAGCTAGCCAGAAAAACATATTAATCTTACGAGTAAGGCTAAGCACCTAGGCCCTGGCCCAAGGAGGTTTCTCCTTCAAGATCCAAAGAGAATTATATCTCAAAGCAACTGAGTAACAACCATTAGGATTATCTTCCCATATTAGTCCATCCCTCTTATTATTAAGAATCATTGAGTTTAGCATCAACAATATCGGCTTGAGATCATTCGAGATAAAGACAGGTCTCTCCATCCCTGATCAATTCTGTAGTCTCTAACGTTTAATCCAAATTGCTTAATACAAATATTTTCCCAATTACCATGAATAGGTTTATTAATTAGAGGACCCTGAATCAACCTGTTATCATGCCAGAAGAGAATGGCATCACCATTACCCACTTTCCACTTAGTCTTAGCTTTGGCTAGATCTCTTACCTTAAGGATACCATTCCAAATGACTAAACTATTTGGTATGTCAACATTATTGAGCAAGAACTTTAGAGAAGGCCTTCTAATATACTTCTCCACTAAAATATCTCTCCATTCCCCCGTGCTGTTGAAAATGCACCAAATTTGTTTGGCTAGGAGAGCCTTATTGAGAAGTTTCAATTTCCTTATACCAAGACCACCATAGCTCTTAGGGAGGCAAAAATTATCCCAAGCCACTAGAGGATATCTTTTACATTCTTCAAGACCAGACCACAAAAAATATCTTTGGATCTTTTCCATTTTATCAGCAAATTCGGCCGATATCCCAAAGAGGCTCAGGGCATACATTGGGAGATTCTAAATAGTGGACTTAACCAAAAGGCATTTACTTGCCTGGCTTAGTGTGGCTCCTTTCCACCCAACCAACTTCTTGTTGAACCTATAAAGAATCCCATATCAGAAAGAATTAGGATGCTTAGCTCCCATGGGGAGACCAAGATAGCTTGAGGGTAGCTTACCAATCCCACACCCAAGAATCCTAGTTATCTTCATTTGTCGAAAAACAAGAGTATTGATAAAGAAAATTGAACTCTTCTCCCAGTTAATTAGCTAGCCTGATCCTCTAGTATACACATCCAAAAGATCCTTCATCACTTTATCCTACTTAACAGAAGCTTCCCCTCCCATAATAGTGTCATCCACAAATTGTTGATGAGTAAAAGAAACATTCCCAGAAGATGTCCTAATCCCTCTTAGTCTCCCTTCCTGTCTTTTCTTCTCAATCAACCTACCAATACACTCAACCATAATAATGAACAGAATAGGAGAGAGAGGGTCACCCCTTTAAACCTCTCAAAGGTTTGAAGAAATTAGAAGGAGCCTCATTGACCATAATGACAAGTGATGAAGTAGAAATAAGTTGAGAAATAAGCTTATGAACATCTTGATCAAAGCCAAAAGCGTGGAGGACAAAATCAAGGAAAGTCTAGCCCACCCAGTCATAAGCCTTTGAAAGGTCCAACTTGAGTAGCAAAACTTCTCTTTTTCTTGCTTCAAGGGAGTGAATAACTTCATGAACCATCATGATAGAGTCCAAAAACTACCTACTAAGGACAAAACTCATTTGTTGCTAAGAAATTATTAAAGGAGGAATATTTAGAATTTTAGTTGTTAACACCTTCAAAATGATCTTGTAAAAAGAATTACAAAGACTTATAAGCCTAAATTGCTCCATAGAATCAACCCCTAGAACATTGGGAATGAGAATCAGGAAAGTAGAATTAATTTCTTTAAGAAGGCTTCTTGCCCCAAAAAATTCCTGAACAACCTTAACCACATCTTCTATAACCACCTCCCAATAAACTTGAAAAAAGAAAGTTGGAAAGTCATTCGGCCCAGGGGCTTTATCAACTGGCAAAGAAAACAAAGCTTGTTTCACCTCCTGAGCTTTAGGAATCGCCCTCAACATTTTACTGTGATGAGGTTGGATAATCACAAGACACAATTTTATTTTGATCCACCACTGATAACATGGGGTCCCAAGAAAGAAGAGGATAGAAAAGAAACAACTTCAACAAAAATATCATTCCCCCTAGTGAAAGAAGCCTTTCCCTTTTTAATTCCTGAAATCTTGTTATTAGCTCTATGCTTAAGAGTGAAAAGGTGAAAAAACTTGGTATCCTGATCACCCTCTTTAAGCCAGTTAATCCTTGATCTTTGCTTCCAGAAACTCTCTTCTTTACTTATAATATTATGCAAATTAGTTAGAATAGACATCTCAATATTCCTATTATGTTCATTATACCCATCCTGTTGTATTAAATCCTGAATTGAGCTAAGCTTATCTAAAATCTCCTCTTTCTCTTGAAAGATATGGCCAAAATCTGTCTTGTTCTAGAATTTAATCATCTTTTTCACATTACTCAACTTCTTTGCGACTCCAAACATAGCAGTTCCTTCCATTTCCATACTCCGCCAATTAGATATCCTGTTCAATAGATCTAGATGAGAAATCCACATCATTTCAAACTAAAAAGGATAATTCCTTCTGGGCTCAAGAGAAACAACCGAGAGAGATATGAAGGAGTGGTCTGACCCTACTCTAGGGAGAAGGGAGAGCCTACAAGAGAAATATTTTAACCAATTCAGAGAGATGAGAGCTCTATCCAATCTAACTTGAATACACTCACTCCCAATTCTTTTATTGGACCAAGTGTAGATTCCACCTACGAGATCAATATCCAAAAGAGCCAAGCTATTTATGAAATTAGAAAGATTCAACTTACTTTCCAAATCTGGTGCCAAACCTCCTAACTTTTCGTCATCAGTGAGTGGAGTATTGAAATCCCCCATAATAATACCTTTATTAAGATTATTGTTTTGGACCAAAGCCCCAAGCTTAGTCCAACAATTCTTCCTTTCCCTTTTAGTATTTAGGGCATAGACATTCAAAAGAAACCATGAATCATTGGTATTCATATGAAACACTTTACATAAAAGAGTATTGCCTTTATTATACAAGGGAATAAATTTAAATTATTTATTATTAAAAAGAGTAAGCAAACCTCTTGATGCCCCCTCAGAATCCGTGGCCTCACTAGCCATATTATTACTGAAGGAGATCTTACCCAGGGCCTCCTTCTTCATTTTTGTCTCTTGAATCAGCATTATATCAAGTCTTTGATCTCTTATCATATTCCTAAGAACTTCATGTTTATGAACCCTATTTAGTCCCCTAATATTCCAATATATTATTTTCATTTTTGAATAGTAGAACACTCCAAGATGGTTCATTGGCTCCCATTTGCCAAATTCATTCTGCCCTTCTCTTGCAAGACTTGGTTTGCATTCTTCCTACTTGGTGTCTTTTTCCTGACTCCCACATCTGATTTACCATGGCTCCTAGTTTATGGTGGTGAAACTGGGGAGGGATCCCTACTATTCTTCCTTTTAGTCTTAAAATGTCTTCCTTTGATTTCCTCCATCCATTCATCTATCATTGCCTTCTTACCAGGAGAAGAAAATTTAACCATAGTCCCAAATCTCTCTTCCAAATTACAAGAAATAGATTGGTCCTTTCGAAGGGATGAAGAAATATCCATGATTCCCTACTGCTTTTGACTACCCTTCCCCGACTCCATTATATCTTGTTTTACCCACACCGCCTCCACTTCCTTATTCAAAACTTTTTCCCCCTTTCTCTCCAAATGAAGTGGTAACTTGCTGAATTTCTGAAGCGAAAAATCATTCTATATCCTATCCTCATGGGTTGTAGCTTTTGAATTCTCCTTATTCAAACCTACATCACCCCCTGGTAGCCCACTTTCTTGAGGTCCATCCATCTCTAAATTTGCTAGAATATCCTTCTTGATGATCTGGGAACCAGTCTTCTTTTCCAGGATATTCACCTCTTTGGCCTCAAAAAATCTAGATATCTAAACTGGGACTTCCACCTCTGTGATCTTATAGTGAGGCAAAACTAGTCCATCCATCTCTAAATTTGTTGGAATATCCTTCTCAATGATCTGGGAATCAGATTTTTTTGTTAGGATACCCACCTCTTTGTATTTGAAAGATCTAGGAATCTTAATTGGGACTTCCACCTTTGTGATCTTAGGACTAGACAAAACTAGAACCACGTCCTTATCAACCTTTGATCCATTTTGGTCTAGTTTATTCCCTCCTTTAATAGGGACTTCCACTATTGTCTCCTAAATCTTCTAACCACCCTTAAATTCCTTCTCTTTCCAAATCTTTTTCTCCTTTCCGAATTTGGAAATTGTGGATTTCCTTATCTTTTCAACTTTTACCTTAGGACACTGATTCACCTTATGACCTGATTTCAAACAATGAAAACAAGAAAAGGGAACACTTTCATAGACCAACTTCTATATATGCATTCCAAGCTTAGAATGAAAGCACACAACCTCTGACATATCATCCCCTTCTTGAACTCCAATACAAATCTGAGCATACGTTAGTCTTCTTATGGAAGTCGTTATCGAGTCTATTGACAAAAGTTCACCAAATGAGTTTGTTATTCCCACAAACACATCCTCATTCCAAAACTCCAAAGGCAACTTTGGAAGTCTAACCCAGACTAGAGCTTGCACAAAAAAACATCATTCAAATCCATCTTCGAAGTTCACTTCTAGAGAACCAAGGTTGAGCGGCCTATAATCCAAGGTCCTTAACACAAAATGCTTGACAAATCCTCACTACATGAAAAATCAAAAGATAGAAAACCTTTCGCCATCACCATTATAGTGACATGTCCCTTGAGATTCCTTTTTTTGTGTATACGATCTAACAATTTCTATATTCGACCTTTGCCCAATGAACTTACCCACCAGAGTAGAAGCCATCACAGCAATGCTATGATCTACTAGCTTGTCTAGTATTGCAATCACACAAGAACCCTTCTCCAAACTAGAGAGTAATTTAACCAGTGGAAAAAAAGACTTACCTGTAGGTTTGACTCCAAAAAGAGATGACCATTTTCTGGGAAGCACCCCAGACTGATCTGCCTTGGATGGCAAAAAATACTTGTCCGGACCTCTTCCCTTGACACGTGGGTCCCCATCTCCATTCTTTGTCACATCTCCAATCTCTACAGTCCCCTGACTCTCTACTTCCCCTCCCTACAATCTATGCTTCAAATCCTATCCTCCCAAAGGATTCCCGCCCAAGACAGGTTTTAAATTTTGAAAGGTTGTACTTTCCCATCCTCTCCCTTGCTCACTCTCACTCGCCATTTCACTCTTGGATGCTAGATGATATTGTTACAACTAAGTAATTATTTTGTTTCCAAAATAATTCCTTAAGTCATACAACTCATATCTCTAGTATGCTTTGTTCTACTTTGTCAAACACCAAAACCAGTAAATCAATTATAACTTGTGATGTACAATCTATATAGATCTATGCACTGGCATACATTATCATGATATTTTCATATAGATAACCTCAATTGCGCATGAGCTATTTTGAAGTGTGTCATCTATACACATCACATCTATCTATGTACTACTACAAACTGTCTAACACTTAGACAATTTTCTAACTCTAAATACATAAATGAAATAATGAATACATGTTGCCATAAATGACAATACTCTAGACATATGACTAACCATATTGCTCATAAATAGTGATATTTCTATTAGGATTCAAATATGTAGTTTTTGAGTCAAATTCATTAACCCATGTTTTATGAGAAGTGGTTCAGACATACCCATCTCTCATGAGAATTAATGGAACACTTAACACTCATTGGATGTGGTTGATTCTAACATAGATGAAGCACTAGGACTTCCTAATAGGTTACCCATCCTAACACATATCCAACTTGAATGTCTTTAGAGTGAGTTTAACCATGGAGGAATCTTCGTAGTTAAGCACACTTGAGTTGGGGTGGTACTAGGATAGGTGGTGTCCTAAAAATACTTGGTGCTTCACCTTTGTGAGCATCACCTAGATCCAAGGATTGTTAATTGTTCAATTCATTCTAATGAGAAATGGGAATGTGTGAACCACTAATCATGAAACATGGGCTAAAGTTTGACTCAAAAACTACACAATTGAATTCTAGTAGCAATGTCACAATTTTTGACATGCTATGGAAAATATCTTTTACTTATCAATATGTTTTTAAGGCACATTATTAAAAAAAATAACAAATGTTGTGTGGTAAATATAGAAGTATATTTGTTCCAAAAATACATAACAAGAGGAAGATATTAACACAGTAAAGTTCACTTAATGAGGTAGAGAAGATGTCATATTCTCTCACACTATGAAGGGAAATTAGGAACCCCAAACCATCTATATTCACATAATAAACTTCGCTAGTAGTAATCATATAGAATAATATTCTAGAATATTTAGCAAAGATCAAACACAAAACCAACATCTTTACTAATTTGGTAAACTTTAATTAATTTATCTTATCTGCTTGTCACACATTATGTAGCCCAATTTCCTCTATATCATCTATAAGGACATGGAACTAATAATTAGTGTCCTTGTAAAACCATTAGCAGTCAACATCCCTAAAGAAATAGTGGTCCTCTATACATTTAACTATAATATTTATGAGTGGATGATACTTGATGTTCATGTAGTCATCCATGACTATGCTACATCTACTTATGACTATGCCATAATAAAGAAAATAAGCCACATGGAATTATATGTCGCTGAGACCAAAAAAATCGTCAACCCTTGATTTGCCAATTTCGCATTGGATAAATTTATAATAGATTTTGAGCATTGCTAATCTCTTAAATTTCTCATTAGATTTTTCTACCACAATACTAAATGGAATTTGAATATGAATCTCTAGCCTTTGTTAGGTGGAAGAAATATAACTCAAAAGAGCCCCTCTTTTAGTGAAGTGGTGGATGTAGCTTTTCTTTACAAGCACCCCATTATTTACTTATATCAGCCCTATTTTGAGATTTATTACTAGCGTAGCACATACATATACAACTTTTCCTCAAACATGATGTAGGTAGGCATTGCCTTATACAATAGTACTTTAGAGTTCAAGTTTACAGAAGTGACACTTACACAATCTAGAGGTCCCAAATATCTTAAGTTTTGTATGTACCTTGGTTGTAGGTGATTTCAAAGGAACTTTGGATCAAAGGGACATGACATATTTTTGTGGCATTTTGAAGAGCAACCAATATTTGCATTCTCAATAGAATAGGTTTGCTCACCACTCTCTACTCTATTTTGATCATCAAGTGCATAATCAAATTCATTTTAAAGTTTAATTCCAAACTCTTGAATCTCGCCCTTGTCATCCTCATGCTATGAGGACTTACATTTGTAGTAAAATTGCAAGAAATGGTAATTAAATTGATTAAAGTGTAATTTAAAAAAATTGAACTATGATTAAAAATTAGAATCTTTGTTCTTAACCTTTATCTAAGTATTTCACTTTTTTCTTCGTTGAGATCACATGAAGCACAAGAGTAAAGGATATACAAAAGTTAAAATCCTAGTATAAATAAAAAATTACTCAAATAATCATACATTAATTTACAAAAAACAAATTAAAATACCTAAATATTATTTCCATGAATTTAAAATTGTCACAATTTGCTTATTTTGCTTCACATCATATAAAGTGCAAATTTGAAATCAAGAATAAATTAGCCAATAGGCTATTATATTAGAAACTTGCACCGATTTTGGTGATGTCTCATACCAAGAAAAAGAACCTACAAAAACATCGACCATTAGAAAAAAGATCAGAGAGACTTTTTTTTACAGGTGTGGGATACCACCACCATCAACTCATCTTTCCCTACAGAACCTTTCAAATCAAGCATTTGACTACATAGCTAATGGAGAAAGAAAATTTAGTTGTGAAAAGACTTGCGTCAAAAATTGTAGGAACTACAATCATTGTAGATTCAATTCATTCTTTGATCTAATTTCCTTTTTTTTGTCAAATTTTGCATTTTGTAGACAAATACCAGAAACCCTACAAGATATCAAAGTCAGAGGTAATGTTAACAAATTAGATAGATGAAGATGAATGTTTTGGTTTGGCAAGTGACAGACTTTGGGACGTTATTTCCAACAAATTGGTGTGTGACATGGCACACAAATTTTTAATGGTACGACAATGTGATGTCCCCTTCTCAAAGGCTATTAATAACCAAAATTTAACATCCATTATGGTGTAAACAATTTGATTAATTCTAGTAATGATATATATATCTCATAATGTTTTTAGTAATTAGCATATTTTAACCTTGATTACTTACTTCCCTATAAGGAGTGTGTGGATTTACTTGTTGTAGGGCATTTGACAACAATATATCCTCTGATTTTACTTTTCCTCTCCCTACACAACACCATCTATCAACTCCTCAATGTATAGCAAGAAATTAAAAAAATTGGCTAAAACTATCCCAATCCCTATGCATTACAAATTATATACATATAAAATTCATAAATACAAGTCTATTTAACACTCATTTTATATAATAGATTATATTCTATCTTCACACATTTATTCATGTCTATATTGACATCATATATACATCCTCAATATGTTTAATATATACGTGCATTTCTCATTCCTTAATTTTTAGTCCTCGCCTATATAATAGACATGGAACTAATGTTTTCACTAGAGACTAATAACAATTAATTTTTCCAAGAACAAGTGTCTCATATGATAAGGTTTAAAGTGATTTATTTTTAAAATATATATTATGTGCATTAATTTCTAAATTCTTAGTGGTTGTTAGCATTTTTCTAGGGGTTAAAATTATTTTTTTAACTAAAAAATAAGAAAAATACACATCATTCATTCTAGAAGCTTCTATTAAATTCTGGTGTATTCTCTTGAAAAAAGTCCCCCTCCCTTGCTTCATGTTTCTTCTATCATCAATAACAATTTGAAATAGCATGTCCATACATAAGTGGAGGCAATAGTAGCAAAGCCAAGTCCATCTATTGGAGATCCAAATCTAGAAGATTTAGGCTCTAGACTAGTAGGAGTTGCATGCAAGGTGGAGAGAGATTTATCTATAGATCTGTGATCTAATATGCAAGTTTTTTTGTCAATTTTGAAAATAACTATTTTCCATAAGGAAATTTTTCCATGAGCAATCCACTTTAGTTGAAGGCCTAATTCAAGCACCACACTCACACATATATAATAAGGTGCAGTAAGATGGATAATTTTTCAAAGTTGTGTTTACCAGTATGGAAACTCTAGCAAGCCTTCAACGTTATTGTTTGTACCTAATCTCCCCTAATTTGCAACTATGCAAAGTTTTTTGGAAAGGTCAACTGAAATTTAGAACTAATTAATTTTTCACTTAGCTATAACCTTCCCACTACTATAGTAAATCTTTTTCCCTTTAGCTAGCCTCCAAGTTCTAATTCATCTATTGAAGTTGGCATATCCCTGAATTAATGATTTTTTCAGGGCAAATCTTTAATATTCCTACCAATCCTTCAATAAATCTGCCTAGCTTGTTCTATTGATTAAAAGTAGTGGACGACTTTCATAAAATCTCTTGCTCCTCTAGACACATACTCATTAGCATATAGGTGACCAATATTTTCATCTAGCAACTGGAAGATTCGAGAAACTTATAAAAATGTTGTTCACTACAATAATTTAAAACTTTCATGTTAGAAGGGATTAATAGCAAGCCACAGACATCAAACAAATATAGATTATTGAAGGCGTCAAATGCTAGAAATAAATGTCACATATGATCAAAATCCTTTCATAAAATTTTCTGGCAAACATTAGCTGATGTCTCTTGTCAGTTGCAGCCTCACTTGCCCTTCTTTTATTCAGTTAATTAGCTAATAAATTAAAAGCTCAAAAGATAAGGAGATAAGCATTAAAGCCATTTGATTCATTGCAAGGTAATTTTATGTTTTCAGTCTCACTATTGGGTATGTCCTAATCCTATATTTTTAATTGTTAATGAGTACTTGAGAAATTCAACTTTAAAAAAATTTAGCAAAACTTTTAAGAGAACAAGAGCTCTCTGAGAGCTTGAGTCCCTATCGTATGGTGATTTCTATGTGGAAAATAAAATGTAAAATAGGTTGTAAAGAGTGAATTATTTTTTAATATTTATGATTTTCGCTTTGAAATAGTTAATAGTGTAACATTTAAAAAATAACGTTATTGTCAAGTTTCAAGATTTATCATATTTTTTGTTTAATTCATTTTCTATGTTGTTAAAATTGAAATTGAATATAATAAATTCCATAAAACAAATTAAATATCAATTAAATATCATTTCTTTATTCAAATTATTTTGCAACTTTAAATTTAATATCAATCGAACTATAAAAAATATGATATTATTTTTCTCAACAAATCTAATTCTTTTTAAAGGTTTTTTTAAAATGTATATAAAAACTCAAAACATAGTTTAAAATATGTATATTATTATCCAAAAAGATATTTAATTGAATATAACTTTTTTTGATACATTGTTTTTTAATAATATTAAAGTTTTATCTATTTTTAAAATCCAATTAGCTAAAACACATAGAAAGTGGTAAATAATTTATTTGAGACCATACTCTAGACTAATTTGTATATTCCTGGGCGCAATAACTTGGGAAAAAATTAGAAAAATACAAGTTTTAAAAAAATGAGTGTCTTCTTTTTGGTACAGTGCTGCAAGTGTGACCGGCGATTTCGTACACCCCATCGACAGTTGCATGGAAGCTCAGAAACCTCGCGTTGCAGTGAAATTATTGCCTACGAATATTTTTGTTGATTCGTTCTTTTTTTTCCTAGCGGCACATCTAGTCTATTCACCAAAAATTATTTCTGTCTGAAGTCCATTTTCACCATTATTATCTGGAATGCTGAATCTTTTTTCTTGACCCTTTTGCGCAATTTGATTGAAGTGGCCTGAGGCTTGAGAAATCAAGGTTTTTGTTTTCCATTCATTTCTAAAGTTCCGAGGATAGATTTAATATAATATGTATTCTTTGAAGTGAAGAGGTCATGTTGTGCGCAATTTCAGAAGTTAGGGTTTGAAGATGCTCCTTAGAATATGAAGCTTGGATTAAGCCACAGATTTTACCTCACGCTTTTGAGACATTTTCTTGAGCTTGAATTGCATTGATAGTCAATTCTCCTCTGTAGACTTGTGTAAGTGCTTTTTAAGGCTATTGGGTTTTCATTTGCTATTGTGTCATACACACACGGGCAAATTTTGTATTCCTTTTATTCTGTGACATAAGAAATAGCTGCAAAACTTTCTTATGTTGTTTCCAATGGCGTGCTTGGAAAGCTTGGCGAGATTCTTGCTCAGCGACTATTGAATCAAGCATCATTGTTGATCTAATTCCAAGAAGACTTTGAACAGTTACAGACGAAGTTCACAGACATATCTGGTTATCTGCAATATGCAGAGTAGCAACAAACTGCTCTTAATGCTTATGTGAAAAGATGGTTGTCGGAAGTGAGAGATGTTGCTCTTGATGCAGAAGATGTTGTTGATGAGTGTGGTGTTGACCATTTGTATAGAAAGCCCACTCAATCATGTGTATACAATTGCAGTCAATTGGGCTTTCGGTATAAGATGGGGAAGAGGATTAAAGATCTCAAGGCAGGTTCAAATCGATATGCAAAAGATCGGGGAGCTCAATCAGCACTTTGTCAAGTGTTGAATTCGACTCAGCCTTCAACCAACACTTCTGAAAGAGAAGAGTTTAAGAAATGGTTGAGTTTGGAGTAGTGAATCTATGTGACATTCTGGAGTTTGACTCTGAGAATTTGTCTGGCAGAGGAATTGCAAGGATCGATTTGCGTTTACTTAGTATTGGTAGAGAGAAGACCTAATAGAGATGGATAAGTTCAAACACAACAGAATTCCATGAAAATGGAAAGGTTCAACAGTTGCAAGTAGAGGCCAATGTAATTCTTAGTGAAGTGAAAAAGGAAAATGGTGGCACATTTTTCTTGTGCACGGGACTATTGGGTCATGGTCATTTATGCATAGTTCCAGTAGATTTCCATTACTAATTGGATTTCCACTACCAATTGTTCATGTTCAGTTAGTGGAGCATTTTAGAAATAAAAAAAGTTCTAGAAAGAAATTACAGATTCCAAAATTGAAGTTCTTTTATTTTTGATATTTTCTTCAATTAACAATTTAAAATACCCTTGGCAAAATTTAGCTCAACCAATCATAAAAGCGAAATTAATAACTAAAAATTAATTTAAAAATAAACTGAATTTGAATTTTAGAAACTCTCTAGTCTTAGTCATAAAAATGAATTGTTTTAGATTAAGGTAAAAGCAGGCTTTGAAGGGGCCCCGAAACCCTTTACATCTAAGAGAAAGATAAACCATTAAGCACGACCAGGTTAAAAAGAAACCTGAAACTAGCAAAACAACTAAACCAAGTTAAACAGGGACCTGAGACCAACAGATGTGACCAGAAAAAATAACCAAAACAGTACTGGAACTTGGAAGGTCAACAGACTGGAATAGCAACCTGAAAAACCTCCCAGACCAGAAACCAACGAACCAGAAAAGCAACCAGTTCACCAACACAAAAAATTGGTCAACATAAGGAAACAAAGGATTTTCCTTTTGATATGAATTTTCCCTTACCCGACCAAAGGACCCTATCTAAAGGGGGGGCAGAAGAAAAAGACTTCTTCTAACGCTTAACCGCGATCCAACCATCATCAATCTTCGCAGCCTCAGCAACCCACGCCTCAAAAGACAAAGGCCCGAGGAACCCAGGGGACGCAGAAGCCGCACCAACCTCCGTGAGAGAATCAGAAGACGCTTGACCCCTAGGAGGGACATCCGAACCAGGGGAAGAGACCAAAGCATCCACCGGCTCGGATAGAATGCAATTAATTGTTATTATCCACCACTAGGAACATTAGTTCCCCACAGGGCTAATATTTGTGCATATGTAATTATGCTTTTATTAATTTGTATGATCCAAAATATAGTTAAGTTGATATTATATTTCAAACATAAAATTCAAATTTTAACGAGCTTATCTAAATTAACAAATGAAAATGATATTAATTATTTTAATTTTTATCAAATTATGTGTGTGTGTTAAAAAAAATCGGCGAAACATTATATTTATATTAATAATAACTAGTTCAAAAATCGCTCCCAGAGAAAAGAACCAAAAAAGAAAAATTTTGATCATTGTCTGATACAAAAAAGATGCAAAAGAAGAAAGATTACATCTAAAGAGAATATCTATCAAGACTAATGAATCTTGTCCTTGTGATTCCCAAATCTAGAACATTGTGATTATAAAAAGACCAAAACTCATATGAATACAATTCATTGTTTGGTGTCAGAGACAAAACCAAAAGCCAAGCGCCAAGCCAAAAACCATCATAAAAGTTTCCATCATTGATCTTTATCCAAAACTCCAATTAAGACCATGATATTAGAAAACCATCTTTTGCAAGTGCAATCCAAGACCCTGAACTGCATACAATGTCTCAAAAAAATAAGTGAGATCCATAAAAGTAAAACATGTGAAATCGTAGACAAGCTGTGATTTACTATCAAATAATATTTGAGAAGGGCTCAACATAATTCTAAACATATTCTTTTGTCATAATATTAACCAAGTTGGGGAAATCAAGGAGATTAAGTGGGGAAAGTAAAGAGTTAATATAAACTCCATCAGTACCCAAATTAGTCAGACAATCAGCTAATAGATTGTCTTCTCTATAAGTACACATGATGTAACAATCAAAGATTGAATCAAGAAGAGACCATACTTGATGCAATATATACTGTATGGAACAATTATATACATGATGTTTAATACAGACATTAATAATAATGATTGAATCCCCTTCAACATGTAACTTAGATGTAGATAGTGATTTTGCAAGTTCCAAACCAAAAAGCAAGGCCATGGCCTCAGCTTTGTTATTAGTACTCGGACGGAGAGGAGATGATTTTGCTGCAATTACATGATCTTTAAAGTCTCTAATGACTATGTCACAGCCAGAGTTACTTGGATATCCCCTAGAGCCCCCATCAAAATTGAGTTTGTATATTTTTAAAATAATATTTGATGCATTTTTTAAGATTCAAAAACAGTAATTTTTAATTATTAATAAATGAAAAAAATCTATAAAAAAGAAAATAAAAAAGAGAAAAAATAAGCATGTGATATTAAAGATAGAAATTTCAATGGAGTAACATTAAATTGGAATTATAACAAATCTTAGATTTCACATATTAGTTGAAATATAAAACTAAATTATGATGTAAAAAAGGAACCCAAAATATTTATAAAGAAATAATAAAAATATGTAGTAAAATTAGCACTCAACTTCACAAATTATTTCTAAAAATATAATATAATGATTATGACCTCAAATAAAGTAAATAATATTCTCACATAAATAATAATAATGAAAACAAGAACTCTCTTGTTATCAACATTAACATCTTTATAAGAAATAAATATGCAATTTAATTGAAAAGGATAGTTATCCAAACACAAAATCACTAATTTTTGAAGTATAAGATGAGATGATGCATAGAATTGAAAATTTAGTTAAAATTCTATTACAACACCATCAGTGTTAATGTCATATATGAGACATATTATACCTTATTATAATCTAATAATTATTAAATATTAATATTGATATTATATGCTTAAGAATAATTGTAATGTAAAGTATAACACTTACCTTAACTTGACCATAATCTAACTAAAATCATATTCTAAATTTTGATTTGAAATTTAACTCAAAATATCATATCCATTCTAACTCTAGTTACAATCTTAATTACATCATAATCCTAATACTTGCATTTATTATTCCTATCAACTTTCCACAATCAAATATTATTCCATTTTTTAAATGCAAAAAATGACTACAATAATTTAGGTTGTCTACTACAAATGACTTAGATATAATATTTGTTTTTTATTAAGGAAAACAGGTTTTGAAGGGTGCCTGGAACCCTTTACAAATCAAAATATTTTCAATGAAGCCCAAACCACATAATACAACAACCCATAGGTGAAACAGGTCACCAACCAAAACAAAGTGACCAAGGTGGAATCACAGATAACACAATACTCATCAACCACCAAAACAGGTTTTGAACAGGCACATAAAACCCCATGGTTATGAAGACAATAGGTCCCTAACCAAATCAACTACAAAGAACAACATGCCATAAGAGCCAGGAGAACCAAAAACGAGGTGACCGCAAATAGGCCAGGCCTCAAGATTTACCCTTCGGTCTCATCTTTTGAGAATGTAATGCCATATCAAAAGTTGGGGTGGAGGGCTTGACTTGTTTTCCTTTTATAGTTGTTCATCCATCCTCCACCAAACCAACAACCTTCTACTAAGCCAAGTCAACATCACCACAACCAGCCCCCAAAATCCCTACTTCAGGAGAAGGGACCGCAGCAAAAGAAGGGACAACAACAGCATCCTGAGATAGAGCCACAAGAGGAGCCACTATCGAATCACTGGTGACAAAATCTGAACGACAGGTCCCCCCCGTAGGGGCAACATTCGTACTATTAGAGACAACAACTGAATCTGCCACCAAAGTGTCCAGAGAAGAGCCACCATCCCCAATAGAGGGGGCTTTCTGAACCGTGTAGTGGTCATCTGAAACCCCCTTCCACCATGAACATGACATCTTCGTTCTAGACTTTTCAGAGGAGCAACACGCTACAAGGTGGCCATTCTTATGGCATTTCCCACATCTGTAGGGGATACCCTCACAATCAAAAAGTTGAATCCAAGAGCCAAGAGGGGAGGCCAACTTAATCTTTTTAGGAAGCCCCTTGGAGATGTCGATCTCCACAAGAATGCGAGCATACGTCGTCCAAAACAGATTGGAAGATGCAGTATCAACTAGCAAGAAGTCTCTAAGAGCCTCCTGCACTGCCTCCAGAAACTGAATCCAACCATAGGTAAAGGGGGAGATTCATCAACCTGATGCACAGAGGAATCTTATAAAAGGATTTCATCGATGGGTCAAAATCCTTATACCAAGGTTTCACATCAAGGGGAATAATATTTGTTATGTTGATTTAATATAATATTTGCAATAGTATTGAGAAATTATATTAGTTATCATTTTTTTCTTATTACTATTATTTTTATTAAAGGTCTATTAAAAAATAATCTACTGGATCAATAGAAATAAAAAAAAATTGTACAATCTGATAGTGTGTCTCTTTTTGTGTTGTTAGCTTTAATGGTGGGTGAATTCAAGGAGGAAGTTTGGCAAGGTGTGGTTGCTTGCATGGACCTGCAATCTGGGGAATGCTGACATTATCGACAAAGCTATTCTAGGAATAGGCTTAGACATGGGTCATGGCCCCTGGTGGTTGATTGGTGGGTGTGACATTGGTCCAACCTCTAGTCATATGGTCTTCTGACTCCCCTCAAGGAGTGCATGTTCCGAAAGCAGTGCGAGGCTGGAGGAAGGTGATCATATTCATAGAGGAAATGGTGTGGTACAAGGAGGGAGCTCGAAGGGACTTCATGAAATCGACTCCATGCAAGAGTGTGAGGATGCCAAGGGGACCTTTGAGACACTAGATTGCATAGACAACCACAGGGGAAGAAACAGAGGCAGGTGTGTGGGTTCCATGCAAGAGTGTGAGGATGCCAAGGGGACCTTTGAGACACTAGATTGCATAGACAACCACAGGGGAAGAAACAGAGGCAGGTGTGTGGGTTGATTCGATGATGGAGGCTGAGGATAGTGCTACTACAACAAGCAAGAAGCGCCCTCGAGGACCCAAATGCAAGGGCAAGGTGTAGGTGATGGGAGTTGATTATGGTATCCCAAATTTCACCAAAGAAGATTTAGATAAGTGGTTCGAGTGAATTGGATCAGAGCTTGTTGTCTCCTAGTTTTGGTTTTGTTGTGTCATCTTTCCTTTATTATATGTAATTAGAAAGAATGTAAGGGTGTTGGTTGTTTGAATTGGGTGTTCATGCCAGTTTTGTCAAATGTATATGGGGTTGGGGGAATAGTTGTTGTTGCTTAGTGTCAAGATACTCAAAATAGTGGCAAACTTGAATAGCTTAAACAATGTAAATCTTTACTTCTACTTAATATAAATAAAAGTTACCTATCAAAAAAAAATGCACAATAATTGTAGTATTCGTGCATAAAGTATTGAATCAATTGTGCCAATTTTTTTGTTTGGGAAAGGGAAAATGTAAAGAAGCAATAGAGAAAATGCTTTGGACTACACTTTCAAATGACCATTTTTTTAGTTTCCACATAACTTTGACCTTAATTGGCTAAACCATAAATTCAATATTTGATGCTTAAGAGTTGTGTTATTGCCCTTTATCCTTTTAGCTTTACAATGTATTATTTAACTATCACACAAATCTTTCATTTTTGGTGGAAGGTAGGGACTCAAGCTCTATCAGAGCTCTTGTTTATATATAGTTTTGTACTTATTTGTTATCTTTTCATGCATACTAAAATGCTTTAAATCAACTAGAATCAATATATCACATATAATAATAATAATAATATATTGTATAACATATTTGATCATGTGTTATGGTCAAGAGTCCCAAGATGCACTAGGGATCATTTTGGTATTACTCTTTTCTTGTCTGAATGATGAGAATAATTAATCTGTGGTCTTACCTTTCAATTAGCAGCCTTGTGGTTCATCCAACTAGGCATCCTCGACCAACTTGGTACTCGCGCCCACAGGTGATATCCTTATCAAATATCCATTTTACTCTCCATTTTTTATGTTCCCTTGATTTATGATCCACCTATAAATAGGCTGATGTGTCCTACTAAAGGTCTCCATATGCTGACATGACATCTACCAAAGGTCTCACATATAGGTTGACAAAACATTTGAAATGCTCACTCGTTAGAGTCTAAATAACATGTTAATAGGTAATGTGATGTTATGTTGATAAATATTATCACTCATAACTAATTATTTGATTATAGAATTATCTTATCATGGTTCTAATTGATTTTAGGACAATATTAATTATTTGATTAGTTAGCTATCTATATTAGTTAATTTATATTGATAATATGTATTATTAATATTTTAATCTAATATTACAACAATAGCATATTTTATTTGACCCAAGATACATGTATGTATTATTATTATACTTTATATATATATATATATATATATATATATATGAAGGTTTGTGACAAACTGTCGAGTGGGGGTTTGAAGCCAATGTTAGGTAATGGCAATGAATTTCTGTCAATTATCATTATTGCGCTCTTGACGAAATTGGCTCTTGCAAAAGGAAGCATTAATAGTGGTGGATTTGGGAAGAAATAGTTAAAAATGATAGCCACAATCTATGGCTTCCTCCCATTGTAATTTTGCTCTTACAGCATTTTTTCTTTTTTTCTTAGTATGAGGAAGGGATACATTTCTTGGTTGCATTTCTTGTTTACCAACCAAGGGAAAATTGTACAAGGTATTTACTATTTCTTACAATTGTGATATATCTCAAATCTAGAAGGCTTCATTTTAAAAATGTTACTTTCTTTTAAAAGTAATTTGAAAGTTGCATAACCTCAATATTAACTTTGAGCTTTTGATTTTTTTTGGACGACTAGAGCCTCATAGACTACTTTATTATTATTATTTTGTTGTTTTGTTATAATCACGACTGTATTTTGAGTTTAGTCAGGAACAGTTTGGTAGGAGGAATAATGATTGATAATTAATTAATTTGTTTAGAGTTAATGAACATAGATAAATGATTGGATTGCCTGTCAATTAAAAAAACAGACAATATTATGGGAAAGAATAACACTGGCAACAAATTTGCTTCAAATCAGGGCAAAGTTGTTACTACTAAGATTGGGGAGACTAAGGGTAGGTCTCCATGCAACTACTAAGCTTTATTTTAGGTAACAGTTGTTGCTCAATATTTTTAGCACTAATTTTCGGAGCTAATGATTCCATGGAAATAAAATTTGTTGGTTATCTTTTAAGCACCATTGTTAAATAAAATTTTGCATAATATTGTTGCAAATAAAATTTAGAAGAGAAAATTTAGGCAATTAAAAAGAAGAGGAATAAAAGAAGTAAGACATCTATCATTTTTCCAAAAAGAAGTGGCTGCTTTTTTTAGACCCACTTTTTTGCAAAGCTTATGTCGAGATTTCTCAGCAACGCCTGCTCTATTATTGCAGGAAAAGATTCTAATTTATCCTTTCCTCCAAACTTCAAAATTCCATGGGAACACTCTAGCTGTTTAAATTTAAGCATAAATTGTCCAAAACCAGCTGCAGGGAGACGTGAGAGAAGCCTTCATTGTTTTAATATTTATTCGAGTCATATTGTATCTGGTTGTCTTTGCAAAAATTTGTCCCACTAAAGCACCATTTGAATTAAAAATAAAACCTAATACAAAATTTAATAAAAGTACAAATAAAACTCATATATTACAATATTGAATCATATTTTTCTCTCCTATGTTAAAGTAATTTTGAAGATCCTAATGGAACATATGTGTATGAAATTACTGCATATATATGTGCAAACAACAATAAATTTTGCAGGATGATAGAAATCAAAACCAGTAGACTTCTCATAAAATTCTATGTATTTAGGCCTTGTTTCAGGAGGACTTCAACTGTATCTGTTATTGCGATCACCAGCTGAGGAATTTTGGGGTTCTATGCACCCATGCTTTAATTATAGCAGTTTTTGTGGAAAAAAACATTGTGTTGAGTTTTGGATATCACAGCTCAGTAGCAACTTTTATACTAGATCATATAACCAATTGATAACCTTATTGTGCTTGATTTAATAGATGAGGACTATGTGGAAGTGACTAATGTTGGGCTCTATTGACATGTTTCAACTGGAATGTGTTACTGATGCCCGGTAAAAAGGAAAGCTATTACCTATGATTCGTGTGACTCCTACAACCAGCACTACCCTTTGATTCTCAGACTTGACTTCCACTCTTTCAACATTTTGCTCGATTCCTCTTTATACGAAAAATTACTCCTGGCCACTACCACAAGTACCAGCTCATCATCGGTGATCCAACAAAAACTCCAATCACCAATCTCAAAAACACTTGAAATTTGGAAAATATCTTGCTAGGAATATTTGCAGCCTTGATTCAGAAATGGATGTGTTTTGAGCAGTTTAGATTAATCATTGATGTATAACGGTTACAGATTGCATCTTCATTGCTTGGTAAGGAAAACCTGCCCAGTTGTATGAAATTGTTAAAAACATCGTTAGGTGGACCCAAGCATTCACAAAAGCAGCTCAAAGTCTCAGCCGCTTGAGATGGTGATTTATCCCAGTGCACTTGGAGTGGATCTTACAATCTGACACAACAATAAAAAAATGAAAGCCTGTTTATTCAATTTCACACTTTTTCAGATAATACAGGATGTCTTTCTATCAGGCTAATCATTGCACTTCCTTTTAATGCAAGTGCTAGTATTTAAGAATGACACAAGGTTAGCTTGAGACTCAAATAATAAGTTGAATTCAAAATGCTTTCACTCTTTTGAGTCTTTTTGCTGATGTCACTTTCCTTCTCTTAATGCTTCCTCATAATCTATTTTCTCTTGGGTTGTTGCCTCTACTTCCAGCTTTCAGCTTCAGTTGATTTTTTTGTGATTAGGAATGAGGCTGAAACCTCTTTAGTTTCTATGAGGCTTTGAGCCTGTGGATGGGGCTCAACAGCCATTATGCTTCAGGGTTGTGAGCACTAGATATATTTTCTTTTCTTCAATTTGAAAAAAAAGCCTCTGAGCACTTTTGTTCATAGGGAATGCCCATGCATTTCCAATGAGTATTTAGAATGTGTGGGAATCCTCCAGATATCCCCATTTATTGGCAGCACCTCAGAATCATCCCCTCTAAAGAAAACATTTGAAATTGTAATGGCAGTGGAGGGATGCTTGTTGTACATCTCCCAGTCTTTCTGTCCTGAAAACGTTTCATTTGAAGGAAAGGGAGATGCATCCCATGGAACAATGGTTTATTGGTTCTTGTACAAAACTTCTACGACAACCAGCTAGATAGTGGCTTCCTGGACTTTGAACAGATAAATTTTCTATTCTTATATAAGGTGGCTCTTTTTCTAGAAAATAATGTAATCGCATAAACAATAAAAAAGAAAAAATCATACTGCAGGATGAAGGCACAATGTCTTCAAGAACATCATTTATATATAGATAGATAGATAATTCTCTGAAAATATGTCAGGAAATATACAGGTTAAAATGACCATCCCATTCAATGTTTACCTACCAATCTAAAGTGTGCACAGTTGCAGTGTGTCAAACGTTTGCTAACACTATACCTCCTGCATGTGTCTTAATTTCTTTTTAACTACAAATAATGTAGTATTTTTTACACTACTAAAACTGCTATTTGCAGTCAACATCTGAGATCCATCTTTTGGATTTGCAAGAATATTAACATGGAGGAGTTTCAAGTAAAAGTTCAAATAATATAATTCAAATAAATACTTGAGAGGGACCAAAAATAAATGTTTTGTGTTTAGCTTTCTAACAATAAGAAATTTAAGTTAAACAAATTCCCATCCTCTAATTGTGATAAAACGTTGTGTGATGTCTAATTTGCCAAGACCATTTTCCTTTTTCCCATTGTGAATGTAGGGAATGGAGTGATATTCATTTTCTTTAATAGCAACAAAATCAAGAAAATAAATCCCCCATTCTAATAACAAAACTTCAACAAAAAATTAAAAATCTCCCTTGCCATTTTGGTTTGTATGAGTGGGATTCATATCATTCTGAGCTCTTGAAAGCAAGATGATAATGAGCAAATTTAATAAGTCTCTTGAGGCAGAAGGCTGTGTACTGTATGCATTTTGATGCATCCATTTTGGCTGAATAATCCACATGACTTCATAGCTCTTCCAATACTAGTTTCAACTTTCAAGCATGATCAAAAATTTATTTTGGTCTCCACGGCCAAGAAGGAAGGAATACCTGCTTCAGACTATATTTATCTGCATAAGACATTAAGTTTCAACATTGAGATCAAGAATTCAGCAAAAGGAATACCCAAATTTTAATTCATGGAAAAAAGGAAGTAAAGTTACCTAATCCATCAAAGAAACAGGAAAATTTGATAGGATAACAAGGCTGGAAAAACACATTAGATACTTTCTAAATGAGCAGAAATCATATGTTTGAAAAAAACTAAGTTACCGGATTCTCTCCTAGACCTAAGAATTCCTGGTTCAATTCTCTCAATAGTCTGGTTCTTGTCAGATTCTGTCAAAAGTCTTTTGCAAAGACCGAATTTTGCTGGGAATTCTCTGAGAGGAACCCTGGCAGAATTCAGACGACTTTTGGGTGACTTTGGTTTCTAGCAGTGGACTCCGGACAGAATTCAGAGAATTTGGTCAAGAGATACCCTTTTGTTTACTTTTTCAAAAGGTCTTTTTTGCCAATTTAGACTCAAATTACTAATTGTATTTTATTCGAATTAAATGCTACTCTAGAAGAGGAATCGGGATGTATAAAACTGACATGCATCTATTATGGAAAGTATGAATACAGCATTTATCATGCACCTAGTGTAACAATATAGGAAACTATGGATTGAACAAAATCTAAAGAGATCTTTACTGTGGATAATTCTGAATCCAAAGCCTGCTTTCTTGGGTTCATCTAGTCTGATCCAAAGCTGCTTTCTTTGAATCATCCAGTATAATAGTTAATGTGTGAAGCTTACAATATGACAACAATCACAACCTTGGCCTTAAATAGGCCTGTAGCATTACTTTCTGTGCTACTTTGCAACAGCAGAATGATGATTATTTGTTTCATAGTTTTGATGATAGTTGATCAATGGTTTTGTCCAGCAAATTGGGTAGTGAGACGGTTACCGGTACAGGCATGGTTGTGTCGTTTCATTGGCACTATGTTAGATGTTATAAATGTGGTTTGCACTTATGTATTTGGCATCATTGGATTGAACATTATTGTTATGTACATAAGCATTTGATGAATGAATAGTCTTTTAATTTGTTAAGTTATTATATGTTTCTTTCTTGTTCACCTATGGGCTGAACATTTGGCGCCATTGCCAGTTCAAATCTGGAGTGTTAGTGAATGGAAGGCCGAGGATAAATGGGAATACCCATACCAGACAATCGAAAATATAATGAGGACAACGAAATAGAACTCCTAGAAGGCGAGCACAAGGCAACCTAGAACTTCCACATCCTGTACCATGTAAGCCTCGAAACCTTCGTACGGAGAGAAGCCACGGATAACGAGGTTACACAGAAAATGGTGTCGAATGCTATGCACGCAAGCCCAACAACGAACAAATTCCTAGACCAACTTCCCTGTTTAATTGCACAAGCATATCTATTGCAGAAGAGAAGTAGGGAACAAGAGGAACAAGAGGAACGTCATCAAGAAACCCTCAAGAATTTCTATGAGAGAACCGCACGGTTCTACAAAACTAAACCATCAGCTATTGAGCCATGGTACTAAGAGCACTCAAGGATCTGTAGTTGTCGCATGAGTCGACTGCATGATGTATACAGATTAAATAAATAAAAGAGTGTTTCGTCTTGTTTTTTAATATAATGTTATATGTCAAATGCCCAATCTTTTAAATAAAAATAGGAACTTGAGGGACGATATTGATGAATTACAATCATGCGGGGTGATTTAATCCAAGTCGAATGAAGGTGGCGACTAAGACAACTTGTCGAAGAATGGACTATGGGGCAGTCGAAGGAATCACAAAGTGTGGTAGAAGGCAAAAGTGCGGGGGGCACAAGAACCATCGAAGGGTGTCATAGTTCGTCGGAACGGCGAGTATGGAGCAACGAGGAGTTGCTCGAGGAAACACGGCACAGATTAACTGTGCTTGAGGAGACAAGAGAACAATTTCTACATTCATCCTGTACACCACTAAGAGAGGGAACCCGTGAAGTAGGAAAGGAGGCAAGGCCAACAGAAGACACCGAGGCACAAGAAAGTGTTGGAGGGACACTGCACGATGGTCAGAGTAACCCGCCGGGACCAATTCCTAATAGTTCTGAGACACAATCGAGTGGTCATCAAAGGACAAGAAACACAATGTCTCAGAAACAAAAACTCCCAAAGTTCAAAGGTGACGAGAAGGAAGATCCTATACGGCATTGTCGTACATGTGAAACCATATGGACCACCCAACTCAATCACTGACGCGGATGATTGTTTGAACCAGTTTGTAGCCAGCCTACGAGGAGTGGCGGTGGATTGGTTCTCTAATATGGACAAGACAAAGATCGCGACATGGGATGATCTAAAGAAAGATTTTCAAGCAGAATTTTGACTGCTATGAGATGATGAGGTCATCGTCGAGATCCACAATTACAAACAAGGAAAAAAGGAAACCATATGAGCCTACAATCGAAGGCTCAAGGAACTTCTTAGCCGGATGGGTACTCAACCCACGGATGAATTAAGGAAACGATGGTTCGTGGAAGGACTTCGAGGGGCACTGAGAAGGAAGATGAAGATAGTCCTGCCCACATCCTACACAGACGCCTACGACTGTGCCATGAACTTGGAAAGTGAGGGCAAGACAGCAAAGAAAAAGAAAAAGAAGAGTAAATCATCATCCTCCTCTGAGAGCGATGAGTCCTCTAAATAGGAAAGCAGTGCCGATAGCGATGAAGAACCCAACAAGAAGGTACAAGCCCTCCAAAAGGACATGGAACGAATGAGGAAGGAGTTCAAGTCCAAGAAGAGAACCACTAGCCGTACAAAGGAGGGAGAAATATGGTGTACTGATTGTAAAGAGAAAGGACACACAAAAGAAGCATGTCCTAAGAAAGCGATGTGCGATATTTGTCAAGTTCTGGGCCATTCTACGAAGGAGTGCCCCTACAGCATTAAGAGACAAAGCCAACAAATACTCTTCACGTAGGAATAACATCCACCTTTGGCACTAATAACAAGATGCAAGGGAACAACAACAATGCACATCCAACAACTACAAAAACAACTGCCGAGGGGGACGGGGTGGAAATGACAACAGGAATTGGATACACATATGATTCCAAGGGAAGGCCCACAATCCAATGTTGTTCATGTAGTCAATGGGGCCACTTTGCAAGAGACTGTTGAAAGGGTGACACTCCTCAAAAATTGTGTCGATGGTGTGGTCCAGGGGACCACAAAGACGCCAACTGCCCAAAACAAGTGAACCTCCTTAACATTGACGAGGAGAAAGTTCTTGTTCTCACCCGCAACCAAGCCAAGCAGGCAATGTATCTAGATCCCCACACTGAGAAGCAGAGATTGCGAGAGGCACGAGAAGAAGTAGAAAGGGCAATCAGGGGTACAAAAGATATCAAAGGTACTACTCCTGGACGAACGGAGGGGGAGAACAACCTGGTGAAACAGATGTTGCAAATGGAGGTGCCCATCAGACTTCAAGACCTATTACAAACAGTACCGCAATAAGGACGACATTATTAAACACTTACACAACCCCGCCAATGGTATCGAAGATGCATGAACAACCAACGTTACTAGGAGGATCGACCACAGACCCCATGTTGCTGATAGTAGGCAATGGTCGTCACCCGACAGTGGTTGAGATGGGACTCCTCGAAACCATCCTGACGAACACCATTGTGGATGGTGGGTCTGGGGTGAACATCCTTCTGGAGGAGACATGGAAGATACTCAACAAGCCTATCCTATGGCCAACTGCATTCAACCTGCTCGGTGCCGACCAATAGGGGATAAAGCCATTGGGGACCCTGGTGGCTCACCAAGTAACCATCAAAACATAACCCTTTGTGCTTGATTTCATTGTGATTCCCTTGAAGAAAAAGGGATGCGATGCCATTCTTGGAAGAGGATGGCTGATGGCAGCCAAGGTGAATCACAATTGGCAAAAGAATATTCTGTCGATGGAAAGCAGAGGGCGGAAGTTCATCATTGACCTTCAAACTCAGATAGTAAATGAAGAAATGGCGTCATCGTTGGAGTCTGAGTCAAATGGGGAACATTGGATGGATGAGGGAAGAACCTGCATGGATCTGAATGACGAGGGCATTTTGGAATTGGAGGAATGTTTAGGAGATGACACTTGTTCAATGAATGGACTTTTCCATTGGGAGAAGGAAGACTATGAGCTCTTCCACTTGTACATGCTTGGCATCGAGGAACCAAAAGGTGAGAAGGAAGCATTTCCACTAGAGTTTGTGGAATAAAAAGAAGGCAACGCGAAGATCAATGAGAGTCCCACCCATCGATTTGAAGGGAAAGCCATTAGATACAAAGAGCCGTCAGTGGAGCCCACCAATCTTGGCGACACAGAAAACCCGAGGAACATACTTGTAGGAGATGATTGGAACCCCGTACTAAAGGCTACAACATTTAAGATCTTTATGGAGTATAAAGATGTATTTGCCTAGACTTATAAGGATTTAAAAGGGGTCCCGCCAAAGATGTGTGTTCACTGCATACCTTTGGTGCCTTGAGCCATACCTATGCAGAAGCGACCATATAAAATGAATAAGAACTGCACAGCACGCGTAGATGAGGAAATACAACAGATGCGAAAAGCCTGCATAATATTCAATGTCCAAACAAGTGAGTGGGTGTCACCAATTGTGATATCCATGAAGGACGGGATCCAAATCCAGATATGTGTGGACTTCCAGAGCCTGAATGTTGTCACAATAAAAGATCCCTTCCTCATCCCATTCACTGACACAATTCTAGAAGAAGTGGCAAGACACGAGATGTACTCCTTCATGGGTAGATTCTCTAGCTATAACTAGATCTCCATTGCTGAAGAAGATAAATTGAAAACTACCTTTGTGGTGGAGGATGGACTATACAATTACAACCGAATGCCCTTCGGATTGTGTAATGCACCTGCTACATTTTAGAGAATCATTTTACACATCTTTGAGAAAATGTCAGTAGGCAACTTCCGAGCATTTTTGGATGATTGGTCCATCTTCATTGGACAAGACAACCACTTGAAGGCACTCTAGGAATATATGGAGAAGTGTCAACGAGCAAGGCTGGCACTGAACCCTAAAAAGTGTCAGTTCATAGTTCCTCAAGGCAAATTACTTGGGCACATCGTTTGCAAGTCAGGATTGAAGACCGACCCAGACAAAGTACGGGTGATTGTGGAAATGGAAGCCCCGACAGAGGTAACTGGAGTGAAATCTTTTCTTGAGCACATTGGATATTACATACAATTCATAAAAAACTACGCCCGAATTGCTCTATCCCTCAACAAGTTGACATGGAAGGGGGAACCGTACGTCTGGAGCTCCGAGCAGGAGACTACCTTCGTAGATTTGAAAAATAGAATGTTGGGGGCACCCATCTTGGCATACCCAAACTGGGACAAGGATTTCCACATCCATGTGGACGCTTCTAACTTCACCATAGGTGCAACATTGGCGCAAACTGGCGACCATGGCCTTGATCACTCGGTATATTTCGCAAGCCGACTATTTTCAAAAGTCGAGAAGAATTACAACACCACTAAAAGGGAGACCCTCAGGATGGTGTACGATGTACAAAAGTTTCGACATTACCTCTTGGCTACACCATTCACCTTTTACATGGACCATCAAGCGCTAATGTACCTAGTGAACAAACCAATCATCAAAGGAAGGATTAGTAGATGGTTGTTACTACCACAGGAGTTCACTTTCACCATTATTATGCGACCTGGGAAAAGTCATGTCATTGCAGACCAGCTCTCCCGAATCAAGTCAGGAGAGCCATCGGAAGGGATCAATGATGATTTTCTAGATGCACACTTGTTCAAGATCGCCATCCTTCCAGGATGGTAGAAGTCTATTGGGGAATATCTATCCACGCCACAATTCCCGAGGGAGATGCTATCAGGCAAACAATGAAAGCTAGTGTTAAGGAGCCGGAATTTCCAACGAAAGATGGGCCCAGACCAAGAACTAAGGCAGTGTGTAATAGAAGAGGAAGTGTAGTGTTCTAAGGGAAGCACATTAAGGTCCGGCAGGCGGCCACATGGGACCTGACACAATGACACGAAAGGTCCTACTTGATGGATTATGGTGGCCCACACTTTACAAAGATGCACGGGAATGGGTGTTAAGTTGCAATACATGCAAGAGAGTCGGAAAACCTCTTAAGCAAGATTTCATACCGTTAAACCCTTCCCACGTTCAAGAATTGTTTGAACATTGGGGATTGGACTTCATGGGTACACTAAAGGTGAGTAGGGACCAACATTGTTGATACGTGGTGGTGGCATTGAATATTTAACAAAATGGGTAGAGGCACGAGCACTGCCTGACAACTCTGCAATAAGTACCGCAAAGTTTTTATGAGTAGATCATCACACGGTACAACATACCCATCCAGTTGACAAGTGACAAAGGAGGTCATTTGCGAATCACCTGATTAGATTTCTGATGTCATGTCCCCATTTTGGAGGCAATTTGATTTAATTAATTTAATTAATTAGGTTGTCCAAAATAATGAATATTTTATGAGGATGACTAATTAATTATTTTAATTAAATAAATAAGTGGTATTAAGTTAATTATTTATAAAGTTATCAAATAAATAAATATTAAAAGGTAACTTTATATTTAATTAATTTAATAAAGTGACTTGAATTATAAAATATTTTATAAAGTCACATAATAGATAAAATAAAATAATGTTCTAGAAGCTTCTGGAGAAAGTGGAGGAAAAAGAATAAATAGGCACCCCGGGCTTCATTCTAATCATCCAAATTTGTTGTTGATGTTGATGTTTGTTGATGTGCATTATGGAGCCTAGGGTTTCTGCAATAGTCACAACTGGCCATTGAGAACGAAAACTCTCAATTGGTACGCAATTTTGAGGGTGTGAAATATCACTTGAATTATTGCAGCTGGAAGGAAGATACTTCAGTCTTCTATTTGTGCTACATTGAGAAAAAATATTTGTGGCCATTGAGAACGAAAACTCTCAATTGGTACATGATTTTCAAGGTGTGAAATATCACTTGAATTATTGCAACTGGGAAAAAGATACTTCAGTCTTCTATTTGTGCTACATTGAGAAAAAATATTTGAGTACAAAAAGCAGGCCGAAAAAGCAGTTCGAAAAAGCAGGCCGAAAAAGCAGTTCGAAAAAGTAGGTCGAAAAAGCAGTTCGAAAAAAGCAGGCCGGAAAAGCAGTTTGAAAAAAGCAGGCCGAAAAAGCAGAACCGAAAAAGCAGGCCGAAAAAGCAGGTCTGGAAAAGCAATCCCAAAAAAAAAAAAAAAAGCAATCCGAAAAAGCAAATTCAAAAAAGCAAAGAAAATTATTACAAACATCTACAATCAGGGGCGGCAGCTAGAGAGGCACGACTTGGGCACTTGAGGAGGTTATTTTCTGTTCAGTGGTATTGCAATACATCTATTCTCTAAGGCGACTTCATATGCCAGGTCTGATGTGTATTTTCATAGTTGCCTTTCACTATAGAGTGTTGTTGTAATTGTCATTTCGTATCAGACCTATCATTCATTAATAGATATATCATTCATTTTTACATTCCTCACAATGGTATCAGCAATCCATGGCTTTAGTTGTATTTAATCATGCATGTGATTAGCGTACTGTTGTAGGGGAGTATTGAAGTTAGATATTTAGTATTGCATTAGTTTTCATCGGCAGCTGTAGGTGCATATTATTTTACCAGCAATCATCATATTTTGATATCTTTGTAAATGCCAAGAGTCTTGGCTAACTTAGTATGAATATTGTATTGGATACTCATTCTCAATAAGGGAGATACAATTGTTGGTCATTAATAGTTGTCTTTGAGCGTTAATATATCATTTCTTATCCGCCAGTTAGCTTGCATACCAACTGTTTGTTAAAATACCAGTTGGCTGTAGGTGATCATTTTCATGATTAGAACTCATATATGCATTCATCATTGCCAAAATTAGTTGCATATTTATGTTAGGTCATTGTTTAGACAATTTGGAGTCTTTTGTAAGCATTCTCTTTGAGGCAAATCCAAACAAGAATCACTGCAGCAATCTGAAAAGTTATATCAGTAAGATGACCCTTGCTTGCAAAGTGTTTGACGAAATGTCAAACAACTGAAGTATAAATATTTTTGGTGTTTGAAGAAGTTATAACCTATTAGGGTTATTACATCTGACAAATGAATTCAAGGTTTTTCATTTGTTGTTGAGTCCGTATTACCCACGAACCAATGGCCAAGTGGAAGTGACAAACAAAATCCTCGTGGCCATCATATATAAATCATGCGGAGTAGAACAAGCAGACTAGGAGGAAAAGTTGACTCTGGCGCTATGGGCCTACCGCACAACATTCAAAGTCACAACTGGACAGATGTCATTCTAGTTAATGTTTGGGCAAGAAGCCATGGTTTCGGTTGAATTCATGGTCCCGAGCCTCCGGATTGCAATTGAAAATAGATTCGGAGATATGGAAAGTCTATGAGAACACCTATACTGACTGAACAAATTGGATGAACAAAGATTAATGATGCAATGGGTGATATGATGGAACTCTAAATTTTGGCAAAATTGGAGCTTCCATTCAAGTGTTATTTCCCATTATTTTTCTAAAGATTGACTAGGTTTTGCAAGGTGGTGATACACTTATTCAGCTATATCACAACTTTATTATCGAACTTAAAACAAAGATATTGATACTACAATCCATCCATAGAGAGATTATGAAATGCACATCAGAAATACAGAAAAGAATTGTAATCTACAACAGTAACAAAGTTAGTAATAGTCTCTTATTGAACAGCAGAACTAGTTGGAATATCAGAAGCAGCAGCCCAAGACATATTAAGTAAAGACAATGAGAAAGAGAGGCCATAGAAACAATTTTACTATCAGAAGCTAGGACGTACAAGTGCAGTAGATAAGATGTTGGGTAATAAATCATATTCAGGATCCTCAAAATCTGTACAGGATGCAAATCAATTGGAATACTATCGGGAGGACACTGGTTCTATATTAAATCAAATTTTCCCATGCCGATATGGCAGTCGAACCTATTGAATCACCACTTAAGCAGTTTTTGGTGTTGAGATTATTGGGATGCTATTTAACCATTGAAGTAATATATGCTAATGATGCCCAACAACCAACAGACGTATAGAGGATGCAATTTAGTGATGCATTTGGAAGGTCCGTATGTGATTCAGAATGCACGATACAGGGCTCTCAAGCATAGAAACGATGCCCAGTCAACACACATAGGATATGAAAGCCTGTATTCTTATCAAGCATCTTATTGTTTCCATATCATCATTGGAGAAGCAAGGAAATATTACCTTTGCACAAAACCATACTTTGATTCTCTACAAGAAGAATCATTCACAATCACAAATGTGTATAGTTTTGTACAGAGCGATAAAAGAATAACGGATATGTCATCAGGAAACTCTATTCTGAGAAACTCCATCACTCCACCGGAATATGTAATATGTTTGAAAGAATATCGTGCCAAGCAATCCAAAACGGAGTTCCAAGGAGTCGAATTATGCCCACAATGATGTCTTTGCCATCTGTAGAGTTCTGCGACCACAATTTCAAACAAAGAGGAATGGTGGATTAATAATACGGAGTAAATATATTCAAGAACAAATACCTATATTTTTCAGAGATTAAAATCATATAAAATCTCATATGGCGGATGATAGAGGTATAAGGAGAAATATCGATAATGTTCCAATCAATATTTTCTCGAAGATGTTTAATATGCAAATAGCATCTAATCAATATTATCGTGAAGGATAAAGAAATAAAAGCCCGATGATGTTAAAATTAATTACGACAAGGTGCTTTAAGTCATATATAATTATATTTATGATATGTAAATGATCTTAATTTATTATGGTGAAGCATTGCACTTGTTTAAAACAAAAGGCATATTTGTTTGTTCTCAAGATATAAAATCGGAGCTATTCATTTGTAGAAGAATATTTTTTTAAAAACATATTCTCAAGGGGGAGTATTTTACATCTACTTGTACGGAGGAATAAGGACTAGGCTATAATATGACTTTGTAATATAAATTCAATTATTTTATTTTAATAATAAAATAAAAGGCTTGTTGTTTATTTTTGAAGGCATGGAGATTTAAACTCCAGATGAATCATCTTTTATAATTATTATTTTTAAATTTTGTAAGCAATTTTAATGTCACATATAAGTGGACATGGTCATTTAGCATTTCAAATTGGGTCATCATGGATATTGGGAAATATTAAATTGTTTCCATATTTGTGTCCAGTTTGTCTCCCCACCAAAAGAGTTAAAATTTAATCTGGACTAATTTAAGATTGCATATATATTTGATCTGTTGCATCTTGATTATTTAATTGTTGGTAGTATAAGTGCATAAAAACTTTATAAAGTTGTACGTGAAAATTCACTGAAGTTGACTCTATTGCCCGGATGAACAGAGGCACTGGTCTTTCTATTATTGAAGTCAAAAAATCTATATCTCCCTTCCTTCAAGCATCAAATTTCATTATTAACAAACCTTATACAAAACATTCAATTAGTTCAAGTACTCAACATTCAATTTCAGTTTCATCAAGTTCAAGGACCTTGCCAACCCTTAAATTTGCTTTAGAATAGCTCTGAACCAAGTGATCGGGTTCGAGGAGGACTACCTACCTAGGTGTAGCAGAGCCTAAAGTGTAGGGGAATCAAGGTGATTCTCATTTGTTGGCCAAAACTGATTGCGGAATCCTATCGAAGAAGTGGCAAGCTCTTGGATTCCCAATCTGCGGTTTTGGGAACCAACAAATTGGCGACTTTTCTGGGGAGAGTTGCTCACAATAGATCATTGTGAAGTTACCCAGAGTTTCAAATTTCGTAGACCAAGATCATAAAATAGTTCTACCAATTTGTTTTGGAAGTGCACTTTGCTGGAGGTAAGAACCCGGAAGATCAATATATTCCTCGAAATAGGTGGCGACTCTATTCAATAAAGTTTTCAATTGGTAGCTCTACTAAGGGAAAAGACTCATAAGGAAATGATTTGATCGTGTACTATGGAGAATATGTACTATGATCAAAAAGCGGATATATGTTACACTATGGAGGGAGTAGACATACACCCACTTGATGCCTTTTTCAATCTAGAAAGATATGAAGGCGAGACATTGGCACATTTGTTTATAAGGATGGTGAATATTTTTCGGGAAGTACCTTTAAACAACATGCCTTCACACAAGGAATTGATAAGAAAATTTCGTCAGTTGGGAATCTTGCTAGATGATCCTGATTTGAAGCTTCTCTTTCAAATATTTGATGAAAGTTCAAGTTATCTATCTCCTTTGGATGTATTTTTGAACTTAGACAAGCAAGAGGATGAATCTGCAGTACAATTCTTCATGATAATGTTTAATGCTTATCAAGAAATACCTTTAGAATACAAACCTCCATCATCTGATCTTCTCTACAGGATATAGGAATTAGGCCTCTTATATGATCATCAGTTTCTTAATTTTCTCGAACTTATGGATAATGAACTAGTTGCAGAGAAAAATGAATGCAAGACTGAAGTAATATATGAGTCAAGTAAAGTTTCGAATTTGAATGGAGATGAAAATTTTGAACATTTTGAAGGAGAATCAGCCCATGATGATACTTATATGCCTATAGATGATAGTGAATTTGAAAATGAGGAAGAGGATTCTCTTAGTGTGGAGGAGATTTCAGCCTTGTTAGATATGGAGTATCAGAAACATATTGAAAGAAATGGTCCAGAGTTTTTCTCAATTCATCATGTTGAGTAAGTTGATGGATCAGTGTATCCTCAGGAGGTACTAGAGGAAGGAGATAATGATTCCCAGAATACATATAGTGAAGATGATATAGAATTGCATAAACATATGAACATGAAGAAGTTTTAGGATATATTGCTGATGAAGATATCCGTCTTACTGATCAAGAAGATGATGATTCCCAGAAGGATGAATTTAGTACACTATTTGACGAAACATTTGCTGATCTGGATGAAAGCTCTCATGATAGCATGCCTCAATTTTCTGTATTCTTGAACCCATTGTTCAAAGAAGAAGTGATAGAAGGTACATCTGAATTCACTATGTTCTCAAATCCATTGTTTGAAGAGGATTTTCTTTTCAATCAAGTCCATCAGCATCATGATGAAGATAGCAGGTCTGATTTTGAAATTGATGAAACTCATGAAGTGTATTCAAAAGGTGAAACATCTCTCAGTCCATCCAATCAGCAGGAGTTGTGTAGTGAGATTAAATCAGATATGCATGGTTCTGAAAATTATCCAAGCATCCCACTTGATCAAGTTCTTGATAAAGGAGTAGTGTTTCCTAGAAATGAAAAGAAACATCTTGAAGATGGGGCAGATTGTGTGGAGAAGGATATCCAAGAATATGCTTGTACAACTGCGCAAAGGTGTTACTCAAAGGAGCTTCCATTCAGCAAAGACCACGTTGATGAAACAAAGCCAATATGTATTGTCTATAAAGATGATTAACCTAATGCAGATTTGAAAGATGGACAGCAAACCAAGGAGATGAAAGAAAGGCATATGTCACATGATGATTGTTTTCTAACATTTGCTAATGGATCAGATTCTGCTAAGGAACAGTATGACATCGTGATCAGCAAGCTTAAAGTGTTACACAAACAGAATCGAGTGTTTGATAGAGGAAATAAGCAATGTTCACTTTTGGGGGGCCTGGGGCCACCCAATCTCACCTTGCATCATGTAAAGCACGGATGCTCGGTCTGTTCCTCTAGAGATAGCTGGAATCTCATCATGCCCATATGGGGCATGTGTCCAAAACAAGAGCCACCGATGGAATTCTAAATTTTGGCAAAATTGGAGCTTCCATTCAAGTGTTATTTCCCATTATTTTTCTAAAGATTGACTAGGTTTTGCAAGGTGGTGATACACTTATTCAGCAGTATCACAACTTTATTATTGAACTTAAAGCAAAGATATTGATCCTACAATCCATCCATAGAGAGATTATGAAATGCGGATCAGAAATATAGAAAATTATTGTAATCTACAACAGTAACAAAGGTAGTAATAGTCTCTTATTGAACAACAGAAATAGTTGGAATATAAGAAGCAGCAGACCAAGACATATTAAGTAAAGACGATGAGAAAGATAGGCCATAGAAACAATTTTACTAACAGAAGTTAGGACGTACAAGTGCAGTAGATAAGATGTTGGGTAATAAATCATCTTCAGGATCCTCAGAATCTGTATAGGATGCAGATCAATTGGAATACCATCGGAAGGACCCTAGTTCTATATTCAATCAAATTTTCTCATGCTGATATGGCAGTTGAACCTGTTGAATCATCACTCAAGCAGTTTTTGGTGTTGAGATTATTGGGATGCTATTTAACCATTGAAGTAATATACGTTAATGATGCCCAGCAACCAACAGAGGTATAGAGGATGCGATTTAGTGATGCATTTGGAAGGTCCATATGTGATTCAGAATGCACGATACATGGCTCTCAAGCATAGAAACGATGCCCAGTCAACGCACATAGGATATGAAGGCCTATATTCTTATCGGGTATCTTATTGTTTCTGTATCATCATTGGAGAAGCAAGGAGGAGCTATTACCTTTGCACAAAACCATACTTTGTTTCTCTACAAGAAGAATCATTCACAATCACAAATGTGTATAGTTCTGTATAGAGCGATAAAAGAATAACAGAGACATCATCAGGAAAATCTATTCCGAGAAACTCCATCACTCCACCGGGATATGTAATATGTTTGAAAGAATATCATGCCAGGCACTCCAAAACGAAGTTCCAAGGAGTCGAATTATGCCCAAAATGATGTCTTTGCCGTCTGTAGAGTTGAGTTCTGCAACCACGATTTGGAACAAAGACGAGCAGTGGATAATAATATGAAGTACATATATTCAAGAACGAATACCTATGTTTTTCAGAGATTGAAATCATATAAAATCTCATATAGCGGATAATAAAGGTATAAGGAGAAATATCGATAATGTTCCAATCAATATTTTCTCAGAGATGTTAATATGCAAATAGCATCTAATCAATATTACTGTGAAGGATAAAGAAATAAAAGCCCAATGATGCTAAAATTAATTACGACAAGGTGCTTTAAGTCATATACAGTTATATTTATTATATGTAAATGATCTTAATTTATTATGGTGAAGCAGTGCACCTATTTAAAACAAAAGGCATATTTGCCTGTTCTCAACATATAAAATGAGAGCTATTAATTTGTACAAGAATATTTTTAAAAAAACATATTCTCAAGGGGGAGTATTTTACATATACTTATACGGAGGAATAAGGGCTAGGCTATAATATGGCCTTGTAATATAAATTCAATTATTATATTTAAATAATAAAATAAAAGGCATGTTCTTTACTTTTGAAGGCATAGAGATTTAAACTGCAGATGAATCATCCTTTATAATTATTATTTTTAAATTTTGTAAGCAATTTTAATGTCGGATAAGTGGATATGGTCATTTACCATTTTAAATTGGATCATCACAGATATTGTGAAATATTAAATTGTTTCCATATTTGTGTCCAGTTTGTCTCCCCACCAAAAGAGTTAAAGTTCAATTTGGACTAATTTAAGATTGTATATATATTTGATCTGTCGCATCTTGATTATTTAATTGTTGGCAATATAAGTGCATAAGAACTTTATAAAGTTGTACGTGAAAATTCATTGAAGTTGACTCCATTGCCCGGATGAATAGAAGCACTGGTCTTTCTATTATTGAAGTCAGAAAATCTATATCTTCCTACAAGCATCAAACTTCATTATTAACAGACCTTATACAAAGCATTCAATTATTTCAAGTACTTAACATTCAATTTCAGTTTCATCGATTTCAAGGACCTTGCCAGCCAGAGAACTCCAAAGCTTAAATTCGCTTTAGAAAAGCTCTGAACCAAGTGATCAGGTTCGAGGAGGACTACCCGCCTAGGTGTAGCAGAGCCTAAAGTGTAGGGTAATCCAGGTGATTCTCATTCATTGGCTAGAACTAATTGCAGATCCTATCAGAGAAGTGGCAGGCTCTTGGGTTTCCAATTTGCAGTTTTGGGAACCAACACAATGGAAGTGGCGCAAACCTGTCGAAAGGCATGGCATGGTAAACATTTGAAAAGGACAAGGTTCTAGCCAGGCCAACTAGTGCTTCGGTATAATGGCCAAAATGAGATAAAACTGAGGAAATTCAAGGTCAAATGGCTTGGACCGTATAAAATCAGAGAAGTGGGGGATAATGGCTCTATAAAATTATGGACTTTGGACGGGTGAGAAATTCCTAATGCCATTAATGGATCGAAGTTGAAGATCTATAATGAATGGAAGGAAGGCGAAGTAAGGTGGGATAGTAGCCAAAAATTAGACTTGGGTAGTTTTTAAAAAAAAATTGGGGATGTCCCGCAGGCAATACCCATGGACAAGTGTCCTGCAGACAATGTCCGTCGACAATTGCCCCTCGGGAATGTCTTGCGAACACTATCCCACGGACGCCTGCCACATATAAGTGCCTACCACAGATAGAAGAAAGGACAAAAAACAAAACATATACTGCATATTAGAAACTCCCGCTGATAATTTTGTAAAGAGAGTCTATGGAGAGGTAAAAAGGTTTGTGTTGAGGGGAAAGGAAAGGCTACAGAGAGGTAAAAAGGTCCACATCAAGCGAAAAGGAGAGGCTACAGGGAGGGAAAGAGGTCCACGTGAAGGGAAAAGGAGTCTACGAAGAAGGTAGTTGTGAGCGTCCCGCAACAAGGAGGAAAGAGAAGACAATAAAAGAGGAGCATTTGCGAAGTGAAGATAAATCATAAGAAGAGCATTCAGCCGGGGATGAGACATACATGTGGTTGAGGGAAAGTAGAGTCAAAGAAATAAAAAGGGAACCATTGCCATCTGGACAAGTCGAGAACTAATAGAAGAAAGCATTCCGCAGGAGCTAGAAATAACACGAGGGGCTGAAGCAAGACATGTCGTAGAGAAGTGAAAAGTGCAACAACCCTAACTGTTGTCGTTACAATAAAGACAAAACAAGGGATGGTTAGTCAGTTAGTATGAAATCTGCAGGGAAAAGAAGATAGTGGAAGGATCAGTTGAAGGGGAGTACTGCCAAGATGGACAAGAATGTGAGAGTGTTGGCCTCAGGAATCTAGGTTGCAGAGCCGGGACCATCGACCAGCAAGAAGCAGAAGGTGAAGACTGACCTTTCTCATATCACAGTTCAGTTTGAAGGGCTGAATGGTAGTTAGTGTTGTAGATGTTGGCAAGAAATGACTGACAAAGACCTCATCAAACAAATTCTGATCTTGACACAAGTACATTGGGTGATACAACTTCTAGTGTTTTCCATTCGGCTGCTTAAGGCAATCTTAAGAACTATGATCGAAACATACAACAAGCACAACAGAACAAGCACATTTGTATACAAGAAGTATCGCATGACGGTTTGCTTCAAAGCCCGAGATTTCAGCAGGGTTCTTGGCATTCCTAACCAAGGAGGCCACAAAGTGGTGACCATGAACCACAAACTGTCACAAAAACATAAGGAATACTGGGTGAAGCTGGTGGGAAATGACCTCACACTAGAGGAATCTGAGTCCGTTGCAAGGGGTACTAAAAGTTGAGGATTGCGGTGAGACTTCATCGGAGAAGGCCATTGGAGATGTATTATGGACGTGATAAAGAGCAAGTTAACCAGGGCGAGTAGGGCTTCATATATCACCTTGCCTCAGATTACCTTCATGAATGGCATCATGAATGGTATGGTGTATGATTGGGCCACCATCCTCGCGGATAGAATGGTGGAATTCATGACATTGTAAGATCAAACATTTTATATGCCGCATCATGCCAACGGTTTGTTTCTGGAAGCAGCACTCCATCAAATTCCTGTGGACGAGTTTGAAGTCCCATCAAGAAGAAAATTGGCACCAAGAGAACCCCCAGTATTCTATTGGAGGTATGTGGACATAGGTGGCATAGTGGCCAAGCAGAAGAGGGTACTGCAGGGCTTAGATGCGTACGGTGACACTAACAGTGGACGGCAGGATACCACGGAGGGTAGTGGGACTGATTCAGAGGAAGAGAGTACCTCAACCGAGGCTGGAAACGATGCGGCAGTTGGAGGGTCCACACTTTTCACTCCCCCCAGCTGCCAACTTTGGCACACTTGATAGCCACCCCCCACGCCCCTTATTCCTCCATTTGGCCAAATGCATGCGCCAGTTGTCATGACTCCACCAACAGCCATGACAGAAACCACAAATGTTATGACTCCTGTTAGGAATGTCCTAGTAGATCCAGTTGCACCAAATCCAGTAGTAGCAATGGCAGTGTTAGTGGAGATACAGGCACCAGAGCCCGAGCCTCAAGTTCGACTAGACATGATTGACTTAGAGGTTGTGGTCACCATAGCTTCATCCTTGTTGGCTGAACCCATGAGTGTGGCCTAGCCAACACAACCAACCCAGCGAGAGGTCGAGAGTGTTGGAATGACCCAGACAACACAAACCAAAGGATGTTGAGGTGATGGACTGAGCCAATGCATTCTTGAGACAGCAATTTCGACTCATTCCTGCAAATGTCAGTTCCTCCATTTAGTCCCCGAGGCAGGGAGAGGTATCCCCAAGAGTAGTTGTCATTCTAGCACCACAAGAGTAGAGTACCAAGTCCGAGGATGTGCTCGAAGATGAGGACATCGCACTGGAGGTGGACGTGGCTACCACAGACGAGGCAGAGATGGATACAGAGATGGAGCAAGATGTTGACACTGAAGAAAAACTGAATTATGGGTCAGATGAGGAGAGATGCATGGCATACATTAGAGCCATGGAGGTTCTGTTGGAGAGAGATCAAATTATTGGGTAGCGGGCTTTGACCTGTAGGAGGGAATTGCAGTTGGTCCAAGCCTATATTGAGAGGGGTTGTCCGGAGCATTTTCGCTCTTGCTCTTAGGCTAGAGGATGGCCATCCCTAGAAACACCAGAGATGTTGGCTGATTGGACTACAGAGCCTGAGTTGGGACAGTGCAACATTGCCATGGAGAAGCTTGCACATGAGATAGTAGGGGCATATAAAGACATCTACTATGCTCATCGGCATACAGAGGCAGATAGGGAAGCAGAAAGGGTTGCAGCTGTGAGGTCTAGGTAGTTGAGGTAGAAGCTCGAGAGAAGCTAGCTGCTGAATTGGTTAGCCAGTAGGCAACTTGGGCAGCCGAGTGAGCAGTGCTCTTGCAAGACAAGGAAAAGGTCGAACAAGGATTGCAGGCGGCCCACACTCAGGCCGTGGAGGCAACACTTCCCCTAAAGGAGGCGGTGAAAGTTAACACATGGAGGCAGAAGGACTTACGTATACGCATCGATCAAGTTTATGAGTTGCGTCCACAACTGAACACTTCTAGGGTGCAACCTCCTCTTTGTATGCTGTCTCCTAATTTTGTCAGTTTGAGTCACCAGCAGATGACTTTTCTTGTTTGGGAAGGATGATGTTGTCCGGCAAACTGGGTAGTTAGACAATTACCAATACTGGCATAGTTGTGTCATTTCATTGGCACCGTGTCGGATGTTATAAATGTGGCTTGCACTTATGTATTTGGCATCATTGGATTGAACATTATTGTTATGTACAGAAGCATTTGATGATTGAATAGTATTTTACTTTGTTAAGTTATTATATGTTTCTTTCCTGTTCACCTACGGGCTGAACAAATAGTGGCTGATTATTAATGTTGACATTAATGTTTTTGAAGTGAAACATTGATCTAGTGGTGCATTTTGCTATGTTGCTTTAATATTAGCATAGTGGTGTATAAGCTTATTTGCTGCTGGATCTATGTACATATATATACATATATTTAAAAACATATATTCTTGTATGGATGAACGCAAAACAAATCCAAACCCAACCCAAAAAAAAAACTGAACGAATTTTGAACCCAAATCAGTACCCGAATCCAAACCGGTAACTTAGGAAAAAAATAATACAACTCCCATACCACCCAAAATTCTCTCCACAAACCTCTTGTTTTTTAAGATATGAAAAACTTACTTCTGACAGCCTAGTGAGACAACCAAACAGCATCACGTTTATCAAAGTTATGTGGCTCAGTAAACTAGTCAACAGAAATAGTGAAAAACCAAGGGAAGTCAGGACAGAATCTATGCCAGAGTACTCAAATAAAGATGCTAGTGGTCATACATGGTCCCGCAGTAAAACAGTTATGCTAATGTCAGGCACAGATACCACAGCAAACACTTTGATGACACAATATCCATTGTCAATTAAGAAATGGAAAACAAGCACAATGTGCATGCATCAGTAGTGTCAATCAAGAGAATGCAACAAAATTTAAGAATGGATATCTGCAAACAAAATTTAATAGATTGAAAAACTTCTCGTCTTTAAAACTTGCATCCCAATAGATCTGTAAGAATGCAATCATTTCCATTCTATCTTCCTTTATAAATGATAAAACAGAGTTCCAAAACATAAATTTATAGCCATGACTGTCTCCATAGCAAGTCGTATAAGGATTATTTTTTAATGATACTTTAAAAATCGAGATAATAAACCTAGAAGTTCTATTCTAACAAAATGCATAATTGTGATTTTCGAAACAATTGTCTATATTACATCAATGACTTACAATCAACAAACTAAGCTTCTACTACTTTTCTTTGACCAAACCCTTCCAGCATACACCCAAACCTGTACAAAAATAGAAAGCAGAAAATGCCAACAAAAAACATACCATTATGAATGCAGCTGAAAATCTAAGGTTATCAATGTAACCATTAAAGAACAAACTTCTACATAACAGTAAAATTAAATTGAAGTAACATCAGGCAACCAATCCACAAACCGCTCAATGGCAGATAATAATGGCATTCATGGACTAAATCAGAAGTTTCTAACCAAACACTGATCATATATTACAACAGCGGAGGAATATTCATAACAGTAGCAGTAAATTGTACAACTAAATAATAGTTCAGGAATCAGAACATATACCTTCCCCCGCCAATTCAAGGCTGCTCCCAACCTAGACGACAGATTCAAGATCCTATTGTAGGAAGCATTGACACCAGGGATATAGATTAAAATGATTACGATTCACAGCCTCTGACATTGTATTTGATGACAATGGCAACCTAATAGCATACTTCAATTCTATATGAGATTAAGATTTCTAAATGGCACATTAATGGTACACACAAAACTTTTGTCAATGATGCCTTAATATGGTACCATCAACTTCCTAGATTTTCCATACAAGATTTTCATAACTCTATTTAAGCAGCATTCAAAATGGAGTTTCAAACTGATTGACTTCCAGCAATACCTATGTGATTTTGTGACGATTCAAAATTTGACAAACAAACGTAAGCGCAACACTACTAAATCATTTAAGCAGATTTTCTAATATGTGATTGATGTCCAGAAATTCTAATGTAAGCCAAGACATCTCCTGTGCTGGTGTGTGGCCCAGATGTGGCGAAAAATGTGGATTTCTACCAACGTTGTGTGTTGGTTTGCATTCGTTGGTTTCTGGCCATCTCTTGCAGAGCTCCATCACTGGGTAAGGAATTCATAGAGACCCCTAGTCCCTGTTAATATCGAGCTTTTCCCTTGTGCAAAAGGATTTTTTATTGCTCTTTTTACTTCTTCTGAAGAACAGGATTAGGTGCTTAGCAAGTTCTGGATTTGGTGGACCCATCTCTCTCTTAGTGCGATCAGATTTCCACAATCCATCATAGTTATGTAAATCAGTTTCTGGATTTCCACATAACCACTCTCTCTCTGCCAAACCCTAGACAGTTTCCTTTAATCCTCTTACCAAACCACTTAGTGTGCACCTAGTGTGGGTTCAACTCCCCAAACTTCCTCTTCGCTTTTGGGAAAACTCTTGTTTTGAGGTCCTTGGCAACTCTATTGGCCATTCCATTAAGGTGGATAAGATTACAACAACCATGGGTCTCTCTACCTTTGCACAAATTTCGGTGGACATCAATACCTCCACACCTCTCCTTGGAGATGAGGTTCTGATGGTAGGGAATAGGCCATATTCAAGTGGTGGATTATGAGGACATCCGTTTTTGTTGCCATTGGTGTTTCCCCCATGTTCTCTTTTATGGTGTAAAGCATTGGCACTTGATTGAAAAACACTTGCAAAGAACATTTGATTGTCCCATCTTATGAATCTTGCTCTGATGAAAACATGTGGACTGACAGTGTGGATGAAGCTCCTACTACAAATCTAGGTGACGCTCTTGTCGTAAATCAAGCCCTCCATGAGAATACCACTCCTGCTTCTACTAATGCAGCTCCTTTGGCCATGACGACTCTTCTCCATCTATTGCTCTTGCTATGCTCCAATCTCCATCTAACAATGTGCACCTTTCTCAGCACTTCAGCCAATTGTTCACTGTTGTCCAAATAGAGTTTAGTTAGTTGCTCCTCCTTGTGGTGGGGATACTAAGGACAACATCACTTGGACAGTTGTCTAACAATCCAAAAAATTAGTTCCTTAAACTCACATTCTTTTCCACAAGTGATGAGTTGTCTCCCACTCCTAAGGGGGGCTACTAACCTTTATGATAGTATGTTCTTTATATTTTTTATTTTGTATTGTCAGCACCTTTACTTTTAGTGTATAGTTCGTGTGTCATTAATGGTGTAATGTCCACATTTTAGATCACCTTGGGTTGTAGTGAGAATTAGCCTATCAGTGACCCTTGTAGGTTGTCATATGGGTAGAGGGTTTCAATTGGAAGAGCCAAAGGCTAATTCCCACTCCAAAGCTCAAAGATGTTTTGGATGGTTCTTCATTTGGGTCAGATTGGCACACTTACTATTTATAGTCGGTGTTTATTTTAGGAGAGTCAAGGTTTCAATCTTTGGTAGCGAACCTAAATAGATTGGTAGCAACATGGAGTTATTGATAGAGCTTTCATTCAGAAACTTACTATTTATAGTAAGCCAATTATGTTCTATTGCTATTTTTGGCAACGAAACTAGTCTTGGTGCTAGTAAAGTTCATCACTTGATTGATTGGAATAAATCTATTGTCTCAAGATCGAGGCATTAATTATTAATAATGTATGTGTTATTAATAATTAATTATAAAGCACTATTATAAAGTCTAATTTAAAAGAGGGGCCAAAAATGTTATTTAATGTTACTAAATGCTCTTTACATTTATGATGCCCAAGACTTACGAAATTGCGAAGTCAAAAAGGTAACAACAAAAGAAAACATTCTATTTCGTTCAAAGCATTACAACGAAATATAAAGGCAATTGGAAGAAATCAAACCTCATAGAGAAGAATGCATTTTTGTTACATCCCAATTTTAAATAGTACTTCATAATGTTCATTTCAATTTCAAGTTCATCGAAGACAATGAACCACAAGGGGATTGGTATGTTACATCCCAATTTTTGACCTAATTTAAAATATAGCCATTGAGGTTCACATGAAGTCAGTTGGCAGTTTAATTTGTTATAGTCTTGCGAAGATGGTTAGTCGTTATAATTTCAAATGAAGATAACAAGCTAGTTGACCATTTATCACGAATTCATGGAATTGAGAAGATGGTTAACCTTTATGATTATTTATGATTAAATAATTTATTATGATAATATAATTTAACTACGGAGAATTTACTTGCAGGAAACACGTCAAAAGGGTGGAAGCATTGTCAGAAAAGAATTTGGCAGGAGCATCACCATCACTAGGCAAATGGGTTGAGGACCTAGCAACTTAAAACAGGATACATTTGTGGGACCCACATGAGCTATTAAATAAATAATTTAAAACGTTAAATAATTTAATTAAAACAATGTAGTTGAAATATAAAACATACCTCAAAGGTTTTTTGATCTTTCATCATATAATTTTAATAAATATTTATATACGTGCATATAAATATAAAAATGATTTGGCACCATTATAATTTAATAATTTAATAAAGTGATGTTTACATGTACATAAAAGATTATAATAATATTCAAAATATAATAACATTTGAATTATAATATTCGAATTATAATCTTCCTACTCTATTCTTTCCATTTTAATATTCTTGCTTTTTACCGATTAACACTTGGCATGATAAATCAATTTAATATTTGGCAATTCGAATTGTCTTATAATTTTTCCAACTTTATCTTCCAACCTTTTATTTTCTTTTCCTCTTCTTTGTTTTAAATCGAATTAATGTTTTGATTTCGAATGGTCCTCTTGGAAATCGAAAGAAGCCAAGAAGTCACAACTTGCTTCTTTATATAGAAGTTGTGATGGGAGTCGGAGACAACTGTTCCCCATTTTCTTACCATCTTTTCTACCACCGTTCCAAACTCCTTTGCAATAAGCTGAGTTCTAGATTTCACAGTAAATTATATACATCCGCCAGCACCTTGAGATTTCCGAATTAAGACTTGGTCGGTTTGTGGGTTGACATTGATCGGAGCATGACTTCCGGTTAGACTGCCAAGTTCAGACAGTATCGAACATAAGCCGAGTGTTGCAAACTTTATATATATTAGGTAGTGAAGTATTTTCCCTTTGATTTATTCTTTCCTTTGTTTGAATATAAGTCCGACTGCAGCCAACTAATCAAACATTAAGACTGAGATTATTAAACATTGCTTTGCTGATGGCCTCTTGCGATTTTCTTTGAGTTCCCATTATGATATTTTTATAATATCATTGTAACTTGAACCACCATTAAGAAGTCGAATGGTAGCTGTAGGGTCTTATGATGATTGTATGAACCATCACCAATAACTCGAATATCAATGGCAATAATCATGCTGTCTTAATCCATAAAATAAAGAGTAGAATGCTCACAAATATCTAACACCGGGGATTCACCCACAATGAAGCCACGGAATGGTGAAAAGGTGTAAATTTAAAAAAAAACAGAATGTTTATAATCTTACGAACACCGAGGAATTCACCAGCAAGGAAGCCATGAAATGGTGAAGAGGTGGAATGAATCCGCAAGAACGCAGAAGAGAAATCAGATATGATTAAATTAATTAATTAAACAATTAATTCTGCAATCTTTAAAAATATCCTTTCAAACCACAAATTGTGATAAGCTAGAATATATATGTTATTCATGAATTTGTTGAGGATCAACAAACAAAGCTGATTGCTCTGAGATCCGAACACCTAAGATTCACCGGTTTTATAGCCATGGAAAAGAGTGAAGAGGTGAGATGGAGTCTGTAAGGACTTAAAAAATGAAAGTCAAATATGATACATTTAATCTAAAATAATATCATTTAATAGCTCATGCATGGTCATGTTATTGTAATCTTCTGTTGTCAAGTCAATTGGTGTAGATACTAGGATGGCTTGGTAGATGATAGATGTTCCAAGTCTAATTCTGGGTAGGGAGGGCTTTTTTTGTTAGAGATTGTGTAGGGAATAAATTAAGGTCTAAGGTTGGGTGGTTAAGCCCCTGACAATGTTTCACCTCTCCCCAAGTTGTCGGACAAACAACAAACAAAGATAAACTACACATTCAATTGTTGTCAGAAAACAATTATTATCACTTTTATGATGTATATGCAAGAAGGTAAGATTGATTGAGTTATATTATCATTGCAGTTATTTTTACACCTAGATGTGAGAGATAGATTTATGGATTGTTTTTATTTATAAGAATATTAAATATGAGCATATTTTCTAATCTTGAGTTATTGCCACAGTTAAGCAATCGGAAAGAAAGAAATGATACAGTGGTATTTGAAGCCCTAATTGGATACAGTGGTATCTGAAACCCTAATTGATTCAGTGGTTTCTGATGCCCTAAATAATCTAGTGGTAACTGAAGCCCTAATTGGTACACTAGTATGTGATGCCCTAAATGATCCAATGGTAGTCGATGCCCTAATTAATACCATGATATGTGATGCCCTAATTTTTATATAGTGGTATTTAATGATAATCGTCACTTAATTTTGATTTAGTGGCATTGGATGGAAGTCTTTATATGATATTGTTATAGTGGTATTTGTGAACTAATTTGGGTGATTGCAGAAGCATCCCTACAATGTTTCTTGGTTCAAATTCCATGGTATGTGGATTTTAACTTCTATTGTGATTTCATTGATGGTGTTTTCAGCTCTTCAATAAGAAATTTTGTTTAACTAATTTTAACCGTCATTCTCTTTCATATGAACGAAACTGATTTAACTATCTTCCTATGAAAATGAAGTAATAACTGTATTTCTTGGATATGTTAGTTGTTAATTAAGACCCAGGAAAATGGGATGTTACCATTTTGCTTGCTATTTGATGAGGTCTCTGGAGAACACCTAAGGGTTTCAAACTTAACTTGGGAATTGTGAATTCTACAAGCTTTCAGCAATTTGAATTGGTTAAATACCCAATTAGATTGTGCACAGGCATTGGTCTTATTTAGAGGCCAAGATTGACTTAATTAGTTGACAAATTTGGTGCTTTGTGGTTATTGAATTTTCCAAAAAATCTTATAGAGATCATAGGTCTTCAAATATAGCAGATTGCAACCTGTACTTGAAGCTTTGAGGCAGCCACTAAGTATTGGAAGCCACATTTGTCATTGGTGAAGTGAATGTTTGGGCACAAGGAACCACGTTTTGTCTGTTTGGTGCCTTAGCATTCCCATTTCAGCCTTGGTATCTACAAAATATAGGATTCCAGTTGAGCTACATTTCATATCTAGTGCTCAATAAGACTTGCGATCAGTTCCAGGATTCTTTCATTTCCATTTGATAAATTCAAAAATGCATGTTATTATCATTGTAATCATTTCAATAAGGTGATTAGCAATTAAAGGTTGTTTGGTGCATAGTTAGCATCAAAGTCCACCCAGCCGAGTTATACCTACTCAACAACTCCGCTCGTCGAGTTTTGGATCATGACTCGCCCAACTCGGCGAGTTGACATAACTCATCTAACTCTTCGAGTCCGAGCATGCTACCTCGATCAGCGGCAATGCCAAAATTGTCAATTAAAAAACAAAAAAAATCATTCCTTTTGTTTTAACCCTAAAAGGTCTTCTAATTGCTTGGTATGGGAAGAAGAGAGGAAAAGTGAGACAGGAAGAAAAAAGAGAATCCATATGTTAGCAACCTATAAGGAAAAAGAGCATCAAGGAGACTAGAAATCACTCTATGGAGGCTACCAGCTTGCATTGGGAGCATTAAGGAGTCTATGACAACACTTCTCAACTCATTTGGACGAGTAAAGTGTTAAACTTGGTAGATTTTGTTGATTTTTTTGTATGTTAGTGTATTTTTCATTGTTTGTTAATTTTTTTAGTTTCAATTTCTAAATCTTGAATGGTTTTTACTAAATTGCATAAGAGAAGTAGAATAATAGCAAAGTGCAAAGTCGCAATCCCTACAATTGTTTTAGAACAAATTTGTAAACATTTTTTAACAATTTTTTCTCAAAAAAAATGTAGGGTTTACTGATTTTTTTTAATTAGCTTACAGCTATGTAAAACTTTGAATTTTCTTATTGCAGTAGTCTTAACATTCATTTTTTACAATGCCTCCAAAGGATCCAACTTGGAAATAGACCGAGGAATTTGGTGGCAAAAAAAATAATCAAACAATGTTTTTTTTTTTAAAGAAATCAATTATTGTGGCATCAATTGATCATGTTGTTGGCATACTTTGGCATGATATTACTATGCGCACAAAACAAACTGCCAAGGAAAAACACTTTTTTTATGTCCTCTTACAAAAACATGAACAAGAAAAGTTAACTAAGAAGAGGCAATTGGAAAAATTAAGTGATATTGGCTCCCATAAACCCACATCCGCATCTACAAGTTGTGTTGGAGAGGGCTCTACTAGGCCTCCCTTACATTCCGTGCTAGTGCTTCTACTCATGATAGTGGCACTATTACCTTTCATCCTAGAGTGTAGAAGTTGAGATTGGATAGTTACTTTGTGTCGTGCACTACTCCTAGCACACAACCCTCACTTGAAAGGATGGGTTAGAACAAGGAGATTCATGATACTGTCAAAAAATAAATTTGTAAATTTTAGTACTTTTACAACATTTTATTTATTGCAGCTGGGTAATTGTCTTTTTATTTATTTGCTTTAAGTTTTAAAAAAAGAATTAAAATTTTTGGTTTGAATTTGAAAGTGTGAAGTCGAAGTCTACTTCGTCTAATCATGACGATTTATCATCTAAACATAATCTATTTGTGAAAGGTCTCATTATTGGCGAGGCATGATAGATAGCATAATTATTTGTGTTGCAAGGTTTAAAGCCCCTATTGATGCTGAGTTGAGTGGCCTACTCTGATTAGAAATGGTTAAGGATATGACAGTTGAGCTAGAGGACCACCGATAGTCATGGTGACAAAATGGTTGCACCATCATGACAAATGGTTGGACAGATAGAAGGAATTGAACACTCCTAGATTTTTTTATTTTTTTCTTGGGGAGGTGATTGATCATACTATTGTCCTACATGAATTGAATAATTTTAATTTTGATTTGTTGATTGATCCATGATAATTTATTATACAAGAGGTGGAGTAAGAAAATATGGTACAAGAGGCGACAGATAATGCAGCAAGTCATGTTGTTGCAGGTAAGCTTTTAAGTTTTAACTTTTCAAGAATTGAAAATTTGATGCAGACGTCTATAAATTTATTTAAAATTTTCTTAAGATATCTAAATGTCTAATTAATTTAAAACTATTGCAAGTAAACTTTTGATGAAGAGGCAATCCAAAAAAATTTGGTCTCCATTTATGACCCATTGCCTTGACCTCATGTTGGAGGATATTGGTAAGCTTAAATAAGTCAAATCATGCATTGAAAGAGCAAAGAATATTTGCAAGTTTATCTACAATCATGGATTGGTCCTTAGCATAATGAGGAAATACACGGGGCAAAAAGGAGTTGGCTTCTCCTGGTATGATGAGGTTTGTCTCAAATTCCTTATTGTGAAATCCCTGTTGACATCAAGGAAGCTTCGAGGCGCATGTTTGTTGAGGTGGTGTGGACTTCCTCATCCTATGCTATGACCATTGCAGGGATAGATGTAGCAAATTGCATTTTTGGTGAGAAGGGTTTTTGGACCCCTTCTAAAGAAATTTTAGAGGTAAATTTATTACTTTTTAACATTAATTATTTACTTGTTTAATAGTTTAGTTTTACTTTTATTTAAATGTATATTTTTATTTAGTTTACAACTTTGCAGTTTTGCTTGTTTTTTATTTACTATTTTTTTTTACATTATATGTAGGTCATTGAGCCCCTCATAGCTCTCCTACAAGTTGTTGATGGGGAAAAGCTCTCTATGGGCTAGATATATGAGGGCATGGATAGGGCCAAGGGGGCCATTAGATTTAGATACGTAGGAGTAAAATATAAGTATGGCCCGATTTGGAAGATTATTGGTAGGAGATGGCAAAACCAACTTCAAAAGTCCATCAATGCGGTAGCTTATTACCTCAAATCAGCATTTCATTTCCATCATAACTTCAAAGTAGATGAGGAGGTTCTTACTAGCCTATATACAGTGGTGCAAAAGATGTGTCGCGATGGCATGGTCTTAACTACAACCATTGAGCTAGATAAATACAATAATGATGGGGTAATTTTCTCAAGCACGGTGTGCTAGAAAAAAATTACAGCCAGGTAAAAATATATTCTTAAGTTTATGGCTTATAATTTATGTATTTTAATTTTTAATTTTGAAATTTAGCCTTAAAGTTGGTACTTGTAAAGGAGACTAATTTCTTGTCTTTTCCTTATTTGTAATGTCCCCTTTTTGAGCATGTTCTTGCAGTTGGCTTGGTCAATTCATCATTGCGACCCTTGTGAGCTGACAATAGGATTTGGGGGTTTCAGTTTCGGAGTTAATTAGGCTTTCCTGTGACCTATGGTGAGTTTTGGCTCCATTTTGAGGGACTTGCTATTTCTGGTAAGTCAACAATTGGTTCCGATAAGCTCAATTGAGTTAGAGGAGTTGAGTGATGCTCTCAATTTTTGTTTCTGGCTTCTGGTTTGGGCTCCAAGTGTCTTGGAGGAAGCGTCTATTTTTAGCAAGTCACCCATTAGGTTCATTCGTCGTTTTTTTTCATTAAGATCACTCATGTGTTGTCAAATTTCGATTTTGATGCCTCTTCAGTCATTTTCGTAAGACGGGTGAATTATTATTATTATTCAACAGAATATGTTGAGGATACTATTTTTGCTGGTATTGTATGTTGGCCACCTTAGTGTCATAGCTCATTGGAACTAGGTTGAAAAGTTATAATCTTGGGCACACAAAACAATGACCTTGCATGTCCAAATTTCACGATATGGTTGAAAATGTCATTTTTGGGAGCCAAAAGGAAATTAATAAATATACTATGTGCCTACATATAAAGCAAGAAGGCTTTTAAGTGAAAGGTGTGTGGTTGAAGCTAAGTTGCACAATGGAGATTATGAGTATGGCTTCCATTATGAGAATTGATCATCCAATTGTCTATTTGCTTTTTGTCGTTTTCTTGAGAGGATTTGAATTTGGTATTCAATTCCATTGCTGAAGTATAGTGGTTTGAAAGTCTGTAATTTGTGTTTGCTCTTAAAATTACTACTGTGGTTGAGAGGAGAATTGGTTTGTCTTCCATTCTGTAGCTACTGTGATTAGGAAGACACTATGATTGCTGGAGATTTATTTCAGTTGCATTATCATTGGGGTTTAATCTCAAAATAGGGCATGAATCATCTGCCATTCAACGTCCATTCTTTTTGTGTATCAGCATGGTAATTAGCCAGCATTTTGAGCAGCCTTTAACAGCAAATTGGAGCCTCTTTACAGGTTGGAAAAGTCAATTCCGAAGTCTGATACTATGAGATATTGTGCAGCTTATTGGATGCCGCACTGCTGCATATTAACTCCATACCAGCTGTGACATATGTGCATCATATCCGGCACTGTTTGGGACTGCAAATTGGCAACAAAGATCCTTGTCTTTGGGCATTTACCGGGTTCTTTCCATGTGATCAGGTTAAACTTAGTAGTGAAGTTGTAAGTTATATTGTGATTGATTTCTCAAAGTTGCAGCCATTATTGTCACTTATAAGGTTGCATAACAACTGTTTGATCAAATGTTAAGTTGTAGTTTTGTGTTTCAGTGATTAGTATGCATGCGAAGTGTCTATAGAAATGTCTAATTGTTGTTGGTACATATTGGGCTGCGTGGCAAGTGTTTGTCTTTATGTCTATCAGCTGTAATAGTTAGTTTCAGTAATGTAATTGTTTGTCAAAGGTCTGGAACAACTATTATATCATTTTTATAACAACCTTGCATTGCTAGATGTGTTCAAGGGAGAACCAACAGGATTCTGACAATGGTATCAGAGCAGTTTCCTGCCATCCTACCACAGAGGTTTGATCCAAACAGGTATTATTCTCAGCGTAAGATCAAAACCATAGTTACACCACCCTTGGGGACGGGGGGACGGCGAAACGGGGGGACAAGTTTTCGGGACGGGGGGACAGAGGGGCCTTAATTTGGGGACGGCGGGGGGACGGTGGGGGGACGGCGGTAGGGGACAAGAGGGGTGTATATATCTATGCATATGGTATTTAAAAATGTTAGTTATGAAAATATGTATTGCAATATAGGATGTAAAGATGTAAAAGAGTGAATACTTGAAACATTGCATTGAATTGGAACATCGAACATTAAACATAAATAGTTGAATTTGCAAATAGTGAATAGTAGGATGTCCCCCATCCTCGGTGGAGGTGGTGGAATCTAGTGGCACCGCTGGGGACGGGGAGACGGAGTCCCCAAGTCTCCGGTGCGTTGAAGTCTCCGAGACGTCAGGCAAAAAGGGGGGGGACGCGTCCCCGTGTTACTATGATCAAAACCACAAACTGAACAAGTTCAGTAGACATAGTTAGGTTCAAGTTATAACAAGATGGGTGACAATCCACCAACAAATACAGAAAATGATGGAAACAGGGAAGGTATGGAAATATTTAGAGGTCCCATAGCTGGTGACTATTGTTTTGCAACAGCTTACCACTGCCATTTAGTAGATGTCTTTGCCTAGAGGGAAAAATTGAGATAGGGACGAGCTCGGTAGTGTAATTGGGACTTCTAGAGCGAGAGTAGCTCTTGCAGGTACATATGATAGGCCCACAAGTCCCACGTTCTTGAGGAACGAGAGTGAGCTAGGGAGTGTAGGGGAGAAGGAAGGTGGAGATTTTGATGATGGTATGTGGGCTATGCATCGCGAGCAGGAAGCATTTCCTGAGAGAGTTACAAGGTACCTATCATTTGACAGATATATGATTCAGAGGAGAGAGCATAGCAGACCTAGGCAGGAGAAAAGGCAAAGAAATCACAATGCTGAAATAAAGCGTGCCACCAGCAAGCTTACTCTTCCTATATTTGATAGCAATGGGAAGGTCACAACTCGAGATTGGATCAGTAAAGTTGACGCATTCCAAACAATTAGGTCTATGATAGAGGTGGATGCCATAAATAATGCATCTTTACATGTAGGTGGGACCGCCCACAAGTGGTGGCATCACGGGATAGCATCTTTATATATTCACCTATTGGAAATGTGAGTTTTGTGAGGCATATTTGTCCAAATCACTCTAAAGGATTATCCTCTTTGGTTGCTTAGATCTAAAAATGCATTTTCCATACTTCTGCAAAATCCAGTTTTGTTGTTTCGCAATTCCAATAACAAGGGTTGCAAAAAAGAGAACATTTTGCTATTTTGCAAAGCACAAAATAAAGGAGTGCAATATAGCAAAGCTATCGCCATTTCGCGGAGGCAGAAAGTCACCAAGACAAAGTAGCGAACCAAACATTATTTCATGGGGTCCAAAATAGAAGGATGCAATATGGAAAAACATATTGCTATTTTTCACAAAAGGTAAAAGGTAATGGTCACAATATAGCAAACCCTCCAATATTTCACAAGGGAACAAAAATGAGTCTTGCAAAATAGAAAATTCGTCACCATTTTGCAAGGAACATTTAGAAAGGTTTGTGTACTGGTGAAAAGGGTATTTTTCCCGTTGGGATGGGCAAAATCATAGTGCAAAATGGTGTCAGCTGCACCTAAAGGATATGATGGCATCTTTTCGAAAAGACATTACACACACTTGGAGAATTAATGAGATTTAATGGCGCAAGCATAAGTTCAAGAAAGTCTTTCAAAGTAGTCACCATAAGTGCAAGTTTATTTTGGAAAATCTGGAGAAGAAAATTGCATTTGGTGAGACAAGAAATTGTGAAGGTTGTATAGGAGCTGGTGTTGAGAAAAGTTGCAGAAATTGAAGGCATTGCAAACTGGGATGAAAAACTCAATAAGTTAAAGCTTTTATTCATCTGCTTTTACTCATCTGAACAGATTTTGATTGAAATTCAAAATGCCTGGGAAGAAGAAAATGGTAAAAAATTAGCCACCTAAGGTTCCCCCACAGAAAGCCCTGTTAAATCTATTACCAGGCTCTATAGATACAGGCACTAGAACATTATTTTCAGATGAATGGTCAGAATGTAGGGATGTCAACTTACCCATACAGGTAGATCACTCTTTTGGTATTTCTATGCCAGTAGACATGCAAAGGCACCTAGGTCTAATCCATGGAATTTAGGCCCAGCTAAGGTCATTGTTTCAAATGTTTTTTTTGATGTTGAACTCAATGATGCCTTGGCCAAGAAATATGAACCTGAAACCAGAACAGTGAGGAATGTGGATGGCACCCCTCTTCTGGTCATCGCTAATTCTTACATTTCAGAATGTTTTGGGTTGAACAGACAGACTCTCACCAAGATTGATATGTAGTACCCAGTTGATTACGAATGAAAGGTGAAGAGTGTGGGATTTGGGGAGGCTGCATATTTCATGAGAAGAGGGGAAAACAATAGGCCAGTAAAATTGTTCAATAAAGGGTTGTACCTCAGAAAGGATTTTATGGATTTCTTCCAAAGGACATATTATGGTTGGAGTCAAGTATTTGGGGAGGACTAGAGGACAAAAATGCCAATAGACTTAATGTACATGTCTATGAGGATCTAGTACCCCAACCTTTACTTAGAGTTTGATATATATTCTGAGATTGAAAGGATTCTACACAAATGGCTGGTTCAATGTAAAACCAGTAGAAAGTTCAAAAAAACAAAAAAGAAAAAATTGTGCCACGTCATATTGTTCCAAAATAGTGTTGTGTTTTGTCATTCGATGAAATTAACAATGTGGGAAGGGAAGGGGACTAGGTTCCTAGTACAATTGTGGTGTAGGATTTGGGATACAAACAGCAAGGACTGCAACTACACAGTCTTCCATGAATATTTTGTGGTTTGGATATTAAGGTCACTTGGACAGCAAGTAGAAAGGATCATGTTAAGAATAAGAGCTATTTTAAGGCCATGTATTATACTGACAAGTGATTTACACATAATTCCGCAAACTGGATTTGTAAGGGAGATCACACTTTAATCAGAGTTTACGGGTGCAGACAGGCACCACACAAATTACCAGTTCTTGTCTCAGAAGGAATTGCAGTTCTTGAATTTATTTGGTAGATGTTATGGTTTGAGAAGCAGATCAATTTACCTCAGAAAAGGGGGACATTTATGCCCCATGTCAGATTCGCAGGTTTTTCTATTGGTTCTGGTTCATTAGAACAATTGCAGGATTATTACAAGAAGGCATGTTGCCTTGGAGATGGGACAAAGAGGCATTATGACCCTGAGGCTCATATTCAATCTTTCATAAAAGAATAGAGACATAAGATGGATTTAACAGGAGACATTGGCAGGAATTGTGTAGACTATTCATAAGCACTCCAGAAGTAGAAGAAATGGAAAATATTGATGAATTGGAATGGTGTTCATCCATATGCCCAAAGGGATGGTGTTTTTGGCATCCAAAAAGCTGATTTTACTCTGGAAAACTGCCTGGATTCTTATTGCCTAGCCAAGAGGATTCTAATCCAACAATACCCAGAACAATGTAATATTTACTCCAAGAGATATAAGCATAAATATGGTTCCTTGTGTCTCTGAAAATGATACGGCCAGCATTGGATAATGTCACCAAACCTTTGAAACACAAACCACAGTCAAAATTAGCATTTATCACATCAAACCATGAAACACAAATCAAAACACTTCATATCTCATTTGCATCAAACCCTTATTGCCAAAAATTGACCAAATTGCTGAAAACTCAATATGAAAGCATCCACCAGCTAGGGTGGATCTTGCACCACCGAACCCAAGCTAACTTAAGAGGGTTTTTGTCCTCAACAATCCAAAGAACTCTCCAACTTCATCTCAACATGTAGTTATATTTCCCAACTCTAATTTATAGAGTTAAAGGGAAAATTAGGGCAACTCAATTCAAAATATCATATTTCCCTCACAAGACCCTCAATATATCTTTTAAAACACTTTGTCGCCCCCTCCTTGCCTAGGAGCCCCAGTTTTGGGAAACACATTATAAAATATTCACCAATCCAGTCCTAACGTTACTTTTTTTAACACTTGAGTGAAAAATAAAAACCAGTATTTCCACAGCGGATACTCATTTGCCCCTCACTAGGCACACATATCCCCATGTCCAAAACGGATACATATCCAATAGTCTAGGTCAATGTCAAATAATATTGTTGATCTCAGATTGGTTTTGACTAGTGAGTGTCTATAGACATAAGTCAATTACTTAGCTCGTGCCGAACAAGTAGTATATGCCGAGCACAACATAGAGCATGCCAAGTCAACAGCGAGTGCCGAGTCACTCGAATGTCGAGCAGACAGTATATGCCGAGTGATGCAGGAGTCGAGTAAGCAGTGCATGCCGAGTCATTCAAGTGCTAAGTCACAATATAGAAATCAGTATATGCCGAGCATCAAAGACTTCAAATGCCGAGTAACACAGTTTTGTCATAGTTAATTGTATTGACACAAACTACTATGTAAATCGTTTTTGAGCCGACTTAAAGATTGAATTACGATATTTTGGTTATAAGGATGAATCTTAAGTTGGAATTTCTATGAAGTGTGTGCATCCAATCAGGTAAAGAGAAGGTTTAAGCGGCAAAATGGATGAATCACAGCCATTGATTCATACCTAACCCTAAGTCACCTAGGTCTTCTTAAGGAGGACAAACCCTAAACTTCAAAAGTGAGTGAAAGAAAATGTATGAATGATCAAGGAGAGTTTTGCATGCACAAACCAGGACATTCATGATGACCAAGGAATAATGATCTAAAATTGCATTGCAGAATCAGTTAAAGGAGAACAAAGGCAGGAAACAGTGAACGGCAGAGAGACATCTAATCAATAAGGATCAAGAATACATCAATCTAGAGGTGATTTGTCATCAAGCAACAAAGTGCTAACTGCAGGATCAATGCTGAGATATTCTAACAGGTGAATCAATTATCTTAACAGAGTAGTCTTAACAGGTTGTATTGAAATCCTCTAACAAGGTGCTTACTTTATTGTGAGTTAAAGTCCTTTAACAAGGCACACTTTTAACAGGGGATTGAAATCCTTTAACAGGGTAAGACCTAACAGTCTTTGTAAACCTTTAACAAGGAAGACCTTTCACAGGGTAGATCACGTCTCATGATCAAACATTGTAACCTTCATTGGATACACTTTATTACTGCAGCAGTGAAGATTTGTGGGTGTCATCCCCACCCCAATTTTACCTTTTCATTGGAGGGTTTCTAGGTAATCATATCTGGTGTCATATATGTGTGAATGCTTACTTGTTTACATGATTTAGATGTACATGCTTTATACGGTATTTCAGTTCACTTATTAAATGTATGAGATGGATGTGTGGTGAATGTTTTATGTGTCAAAGTTTAAAGCACTGATTCACCCCCTCCCCCCCCAGAAGTTTACCTTTCCTATTGTAATTCCAACAATTGGTATCAGAGCTTTGTTCTATGGAAGAGAAGCTTTGCAACTTTGAGGAAAGATCTTGAAAATGGAAGTCTACAAGTTGGGAAAGATCATTGAGAATCAGGGAATTGAAACACAACTCATTCTACATCAACTGAATGAAGCAAGCGAAGACTTAAAGAAATCTTTAAAAAGAAGGAAGGAAATTGCTATTGAGGAGAATGACACACAATACAGAGAGATGAACACTACCAAACTATTTGCTAATGGAGACTCCAATGAATTTGATGCAGTAGTTGCAGATCTAATGGAAAAGAACAAATCCCAAGCTAAACAAATCAGAAATCTCAAGTTAGAGCAAGAATCACAAGTCATACTACTATGTCAGGTAACTGAACGGAAAAAGAAAGCTATGGAAGACAAAGCCATGATTGAAGATGACAAAAGAGTTTTGACCAATAGACTAGAAGAGAAATCATCAAAGCTAACTAGGATTGCTAACATGCAATTGGATACTTTGGGTCAAATGATGAATGCCAACTATGAATTGAATGTCAAGGACATTGAGATAGCAACTTTGAAATTGCGGAATGAGCAACTGAATAATGACCTAAAAAGGGAAAAGGAATTTGCTGAAAGTTTTAATAAACCTAGTGAAACCATCAAATACTTTGAGCAATTAATGAGATCCCTTAGATCCAACAAAGATACATCTGGACTAGGATACACAAGTACTGAAGAAGGAGAGTCATCCAAAAGTGTTGAAGAAAGGAGTAACAAAGGTAAGAATTCCAAACCTACCTGTCATAATTGTAGTAAGAAAGGACACACTGCAAATGTATGCAGGAGCAAGACTGTAAATCAGAATGTTAAGCAAAAGAGCATGGGTCACTGTCATAAGCACAATAGACAAGGTCATCAAGCACATGAACGCAAAACTAAGACCTTGCACACTCAAAGATTTGAAAGATATTGTTATAACTGTCAGAAGTATGGACATAAAGCTTTTGAGTGTAGATCCAAACCCATGTGGTCATCAAACAAGCAAACAAAGGTAAAGAACAATGGCAACTCTTATAATTGGGATTATAATACAAGGTACAGCTGTCATTTTGTCAAGAGTATGGACATGTTCCTGAGAATTGTATTAGAACACACTTTAGAACTAACTATAAAAGGTGGTTGAGTCAAACTACATGTTTTAGTTGTTTGAAGATTGGTCACATCAGTTGATATTGTCCAACAAGGTCAAAGGCACCAAGTTGTGAGTTCAATAAAGGCAAAGGCAAGGCAGATATTGAAAATGTCATAAATGAAATGAACAAGACATGGAAAAAAAAGGAGGATTGTAGCACATCAAGTGGAGAAGGGATCACTTCACCCAATGGGTCAGGTGATCACACCTCATCAAACTAAGCAATCAAGAGGTATGTGGGACTGATATTCAAAAGTTATATCATACATAAGTTCCAAAGAATTTAGTTTTGAAAAGTTTACATAAGCATGAATAAAGATGCAAAGTGTTATTAGGAATCAATGAAAAATCTTTAAGATTTTCACGTTACTGCAGAACATGAAAAGCTTCATATAATTGCCAAGTGAAATACTAGAGGATACCGAGCTAACAAACTGGCTAGTTGTTGCCGAGCTCGTAATGGTTGTCGAACGAATGAAAAGACTAGTGGATGCTGAGTGAGCCAGAAATTAGTTGATGTCGAGCTTATAGTTGTGTAAGCACTCAGCATTTATTGCAGTATTTCAAAGGGGTATTTGATTGATTTCTACTCATTTAACATCATTTGAAATCAAGAGAGAGCAGGAAGAGCTAGAGGCGATCTGGAAATTCATCTGAAGCGTTAGCAAGATATTTGAACAGCTATTCGACATCATTTCATCAAATTTTGCAAGGTATTTATCCTGTGTCGAGCTAAGCTATTTCTAATTTCGTAAACCCTAGTTTTGTAAAATGGCGTCTGGTTCTTCAAAGGCAAAAGGAGTAGAGGAAAAAGAGGTTTTGAATGTTCAGTTGGTTAGCAACGAAGTAAAACAAACTATTTTCAAAGCCATACCAGACATAGCATACAAACAAGATCCCTCTAGTGCGTTATGTATAATGCCACCGCAAGTTTTAATGATTCGGGATGTCAGAAAATGCTATAATTGTAAAATTGGGAGTATTGGTGACATGGAAATCAGAGAAGCATATGATAAACTATGTGTAAACATGGTTAGGGGGAGAATTCAAAATTGTAGAAAAGAAAGGGTTAACTTGTGCCCTAGATTTCTGTAATGTTTTTAAAACTGAATGGATCAAGATTGTTTTGAGTAGGATTCATGATAGTTCACTGTGGTTAGATAATGGGCCAATCAAAATATCAAAGAGAATAATCCATAGGGTAATAGGGTATCCAACCCTCAACCAGCCAAAGACTATGAGAAGTGATTCCAAAGAAGTTATTGAGAGGAACACAGGGGCTGTGTGGAATAAGAGGGGAATGACCATAGACACCATCACAAATCCTCTAATTAATTTTGCAATAAGGGTAATTGCACATAAGTTTTACCAATCAAGCAGATTGAACAGTGTACCCTGTATTGCAGTGGATATGGGTTACAAGATTGTGAAGAAGGATCATACATATGATCTTGCGGAGCTGCAGCTACAACAATTGATTGAAAACCTAGGAGCAATAAGGAAAGCAAAGAGTGTTCAGTGTAAATTTGGATCTATTTTGATATGTATCTTCTTTTATGTTCAGAACACATTTCCTACATTTGGCACTATGGCATGGAAGACAAATAGGTCTTTTGCAGTTCAAATAGGAGAGTTCATTGAACAATTAGGTGAAAATTTTGAGTCAGTAATGACTAGTTACTATGAAGACTTCAAGCAATCCATGAAGAAGAGATTGAGGATTCCAATATCATTAGTGGAAAAACATTATGATGATGTTTGTTTCCTAGTTGATGCTGATTATACATTTGTTCAAGCAGCAACTCCAAGAGTAAGATGGCTGAGGCCATTAGGCTATGAAATTAATGTAGATGAGGCCTCTGCAGCAATAACAGCATTACTTACAGAAGAAATAAACAAAGATGCCAAAGCATTTGGTAATTATGAGATGGCCAAATCTAAGATTACTATGGAGTTAAAGACTGTCTCTATCATCAAAAAGAAGGAGAAATTAGTAAAGAAATTAAAAGAAAAATTCGGTGACGTTGTTGAGCAAGAAGAGGATGAAGAGGCAGAAGACACTCAAATTCAAGCACCTCTTGCATTGACACAAGGAAAGGGTGAAGATCAGCAAGAGGAAGAAACAGAAACTGCAGAAAGTGTCGAGGAAGAAGAAGCCGAGGAAGCACCTACTCCTACTAATCAAAAAAAGAGAAAGGCTAAGGCACAAATTGTGACAAAACTCAAGAAGGTTGCTAAACCTAGCCAGCCCAAACCTACAAGACCTACCACAAGGGCTAGTGCACGTGTCACTGCACAAAAGGCTAAAGAGAAAGCGAAACCTACGGAGCAGGAAGGAGGAGCACAGAAAAGACCAAGGAGAAAACACATTGCTCAAGCTGAATCTGATGAGGAAAGGACTGAATCTGATGACAACAGCCAGTTCCAAGTGGTGAGTCATAATCCATCTTCAGATCTAGACAATCTATGTGAGAATGTTAGAAATAATGCAAATCTATCAGGATTTTCTCACATTGATTTTGAAAATCTTGGAAAAGTTGAAAAGAATCAAGTAGAGGAGGCAATATATGCCATGATGGCTACTTTCAAGAAAGCTCCTCTAGGGATTGCCAACTCCATACCTAAAAGCCTATATGAAAGAGTTGAGTAAAAATGACACTTTTGTTTAGATATTGAAAGGCAAATTAGAGAAATTTCCCTCGCTCAAGTTATGCCTGAACTTAGCAGGACACAAATTGCTAAAGCCATAACGAAATATGCTGTTAGATTTGTTCCTAAATATAGAGCCTTCAGCATATACAAAATAACATAGAAGATGTTGTAAAGAAGACTACACAGATGTGGAAAGTTACATATGGGTTAGCTACAATCAAAGCAAGAGAACAAGAGCCTATTGAGGTTAAAGATGATGAAGAAGATGACAATAATGAAGGCACAGTCGAGGGAGGTACTAAAATGAATGTAGATGATCAGGCAACAGCTGAGAAAGAGCAGCAACAAAAATAGAGTGTACAAGATACACAATTGCCAAATGTCAGCCCTTAACAAATAACAAGTATGACTATTGAAACTGTCACAGTAAAGGATGTCTTTTTATCTCACTTCTCAGAACATCAATCCGCTAACAGAGGAAGACTTGAAAAAGATACTTGATCAATCTACACTATAGGATAAATTATGTGACAATCCTGTATTGGTGAGTGTAGAAAAACTTTAGAAATTAGTGACTAACACTACAAGGGAGGAGGTGAAAACACAAGAACCACCTACAATTACCCCTCAAGTCACTAATGTATAATCTTCAGATAAAGTACCAGAAGTTACACCAGAAAAGATTGACACAAATGGAGAGGATAAAGTGGAAACTCAAGCCACTACTGAAACACAAAGTCATACAGGTCAAATAGATTCATCTGCACCTCCAACACAAGTTCAAGGTGCAATTCAAGGTAATGTAGTAGAAAAGAAAAAACCTGAAGAGACTGAGTTGACACCCAAGCCGAAGGAGCTAGCAGCAATTCAAGCACTAGTAACTTTACCAAAATCTGGCACTCCTTCCAGTCACACTCTTCAAAAGCCAAGCACAGATGCAACACCTTTGCAATTCTCAGTGTTGAGTCCAAGTTCATCAAAGGAAAAAGAGGTAATAACATATGGAGATGTAAGCCTAGATGAAGAAATTGTTTTGCCAAAATATGATTATGCCACAATGACAATAGAGCAAGTATACTTCAAGAAGCCCTAGCTAGAAAGAAACATCAAGAACTGCTCAATAGGGAGCATAGGCAGAAGCAAGCTCTGCTTGATATTAAAGACATCTTCTTGGATGCATTTAGTCTACCTACTCCAGATGAAACAAAGCCACTTATTGAACAATTGACAACTATAGTGAAAAAGGTAAATGATGCAGACCTTGATACTAATGCAGAATTATTAGAATGGTCTGAAAAGAAATTTCAAAGTAAAGTGAATGAGAAAATATCCAGTGATATAGCACTTACACAAGTTGCACTGGCAACTAAGATAGAAAGTGTGAAGAAGGTACTCAAGAACGTTTTCTCTCTATACGTCGAATTGTGTAATCCTACACTCTTCACACAAGAGACAAGGAGTCACATTCTGAGCTTGGAGTCTTATTATGAGCTTGGAAAGTCAAATAAATTCATCAGGTGCAAAATTTCCCATGACTCCAGCTCAAAGTGAGAAGCATTTCAGGACTTTATTGCAAACCCAGAGTCAGATAGCAATATTATCTGTAGATGAAGCCAACATAAGGGCCAAATTGATAAGCATCCAAACTACATTGATTCCTCACATGGAGATATTGCACAAGGAGTTAGGCTATGTAGAAACTCTTATGAAAAAAGACCCCAATCTTTCTACATTAGATGGCCTAGTTCACCTTGCTGCCGAGCTGGCCATCCAAATTAAGTCTTTGGAGATAGCTTGTGACAATTGGGATGCAACTCTTAAGATCATTCTTGAGGTCCATAGATCTTTCTTGGACAAACACACTATTAGTGTATAACCCATTGACATTAGTGTCAAAAACAGGGAGAAAGTTAGCTTAAGCAAAGGGGGAGAAAGAAAGCTAAGCTAAGACAAAGTAAGAACATGGGAGAGCAAGCAAAGAACAGCAAGCAAGTAAAAGAGTATCAGTTGAAGCACATCTACTCAGCAGGAGTAACATTTTGAGTACAAAACTAGATCTAACAACTCGAGGGGAGTTATAAGATTTTGACGTATAAGTTGTTGCTAAATTTTGCTATTTTGAAATTTTGTATAGAAGCTGAATAAGAGATATGTTATGCTCGTAAGAATAAAAGTATTAATGCATGACCAAGTGTTCTTGACACTCATGTCAAAGGGGGAGATTGTTGATCTCAGAATGGTTTTGACTAGTGAGTGTCTATACACTTAAGTCATTTATCCTATTGATGAGGGGAAACATCAAAATAATAAGGAAAATTTACTTGGGTTTACGACGATTTAATCCACATAGTTATAATAATTTATGTCAGTGAAAATTGATGAAACTCTCATTGTCGAATGTGAGACAAGTAATTATCATACTTTTTGTCCAATTAGCTGTGTATCTTGGTTATATCAAAAAATTGAAGATAGTTTCTTTTTAGTTGTGGGTACAAAGACATGCGGTTATTTTGTGCAGAATGCACTTGGAGTAATGATTTTTGCAGAACCTCGCTATGCAATGGCAGAATTGGAAGAAGGAGATATCTCGGCTCAATTGAATGATTATGTGTTCATGTCAAACAAGTAGTTTATGCCGAGCACAACGTAGAGCATGCCGAGTCAACAGTGAGTGCCAAGTCACTCGTGTGCTGAGTCACTCGAGTGTCGAGCAGACAGTATATGCCGAGTGATTCAAGAGTCAAGTAAGCAGTGCGTGCCGAGTCATTCAAGTGCCAAGTCACAGTATAGAAATCAGTATACGTTGAGCATCAAAGACTTCAGATATCGAGTAACACAATTTTGTCATAGTTTGTATTGGCACAAATTACTATGTAATCCGTTTTTGAGCCAACTTAAAGATTGAATTACGATATTTTGGTGATAAGGACGAATCTTAAGTTGGAACCCTTATGAAGTGCATACGTCCAATCAGGTAAAGGGAAGGTTTAAGCGGCAAAATGGATGAATCATAGCCGTTGATTCATACCTAACCCTAAGTCACCTAGGTCTTCTTAAGGAGGACAAACCCTAAACTTCAAAAGTGAGTGAAAGGAAACGTATGAATGATCAAGGAGAGTTTTACATGCGCAAACTAAGACATTCATGGTGACCAAGTAATAATGATCTGAAATTGCATTGCAGAATTAGTTGAAGGAGAACAGAAGAAGGAAATAGTGAACAGCAGAGACATCTGATCAAGAAGGATCAAAAATACATCAGTTTAGAGGTGATTTGTCATCAAGCAACAAAGTGCTAACCACAGGATCAATACTGAGACATTCTAACAGGTGAATCAGTTAAATCTCTTAACAGAGTAGTCCTAACAGGTTGTATTGAAATCCTCTAACAAGGTGCTTACTTTATTGTGAGTTAAAGTCCTTAACAAGGCACACTTTTAACAGGGTGTTGAAATCCTTTAACAAGGTAAGACCTAACAGTCTTTGTAAGCCTTTAACAGGGCAGGCCTTTCACAGGGTAGATCATGTCTCATGATCAAACATTGTAACCTTCATTGGATACACTTGATTACTGCAGTAGTGAAGATTTGTGGGCATCATCCCCACCCCATTTTTACCTTCTCATTGGAGGCTTTCTGGGTAATCATATCTGGTGTCATATATATGTGAATGCTTGTTTGTTTACATGATTTAGATGTACATGCTTTATATGGTATTTTAGTTCACTTATTCAATGTATGAGATGGATGTGTTTTGAATGTTTTATGGGTCAAAGTTTAAAGCACGGATTCACACCCCCCCCCAAAAGTTTACCTTTCCTATTGTAATTCCAACAAATATATTCACGTGTCCCTGAAAAACTTTGATTTTCTAACCATGCCATATACTGTGTGATTTGATTTTTTATTAATTAATTTTTAAAAACTTCATGCAATTTTTCGAAAAAGAACAATGGTCTAAATAAAGTCTACACTGAATGAGAAAGACAAATGAAATGTTTTTTCTATTTCAACAACCCATTTTTTTGGGTCTCTTCAAATGCAACTCTATTATTGTTGCATATTGTAAATTGCTAAATCAACTCATAATTATTTATGTAGCATTAATGAATTATCTCTATATTGCTTTTAAAGTTATGAAAGTCTCCTCTAATAGCTTAGAACATTGTATTAAATATATTTGTATTTTTCTTTTATGAATGTTGTATCCAGCCCTTATCTATATCGGTGGTCTCAAAAAAAGGCCTTATTTGTATCTGATACTTTATCCATATTTCTATGTGTATCCGTGTCCATGTAACTTTGCCTCAAAAACTTCACCATGGCACTGCAATCAAAAATATTTCACATAGAAGTGAAAAGCAAACTAAAAGTGGGACCGAGAGCCCATAATAGCACTTACTAATATAGCACATGCCAAAAATAGAAATGTCCTCAAAACACATGGATTTTGCAAGTTCAAGATCTTCACAAAACTCTGTGTCCTCTGACCAACTCCAGATAGTATACAGGAACCTCAGAATAGAGTAGCAAAAAGTATTACTAGGGGCAAAAAGCGGGCATTACAATAGATCATATTAATGAGTACTTGATAGCTAGAAATTTGTTCACCCACATGTAAGCATCAAATAAATGCATCAGCACACCTATGAAAAGCTCAGGGCAGCACATCTAGCGCAACACAACCACAATCATTTGAATGTTTATCTGTTATCACAGCTTTATTCATTCAATGACATGCTAAGTAACTTTAGGGATGAATGTCTTTTATTTCTTTTTAAATTGGTGAGTTTTTTGGATCAGAGTTTTGACACATCAGCCTACTAATACATGACATATCACAGATTAAGGCAGGCCATGTTCAGGAAGATGTCACTTCATATTATTATAATGACTCTTGGTCTTGAAAAATAAGGTGACTTAAAAAACCTCATAGGTGTCACTTATCACTTTGTTACAAATCTCTCCAAATAACCTATTGAATACAATGGAGATAGGTATATTGAATGGTGTGCTTAGACTGGTACTGTCCATTCTTTAATTATATGAATTAAGACTCATTTAGTGCAATTGATTATAAAAAGAGCACTGTATTTACTTAAGAACATCTCAGTTTAGGTGCATAGATGTCATGGCTTCTAGGATGGGATAGTTAGGTTTTTTGATCTTTGTGTAGTTTTCTCCACCTTGGGTGGTAGGTGCATTGTGGCAAACAGAGAAAGCCTGTGAATGTCTTACATCTAATGCCAATCTGTATATTTTTTTATATGACTATCATACTTTCTCACAGAATAAAAGAATATGTAAAATCTATCAATTGACGAAGAACTTTGCATGCCACTTACCTTATATAAAGCGAACCAAATTTCTTATCTCGGAACCATTTCCGTTTGCTAGATAGAATATCCTTTTCCACTTGTCCTCTGACAACCTTTCATGAGATATCAATTTTTGCCTGAGCACCACAAAACCAAAGATGATAAAATAAAATCAGACACATGGAACAATACAATCTTAAAATATAGTTAAATGTAGCATCTTTCTTTATATTGTTATATACAACTGCTCTCTACATGAAGCATTGAAGTGAAACCAGAGCTTCTATGGTATTATTTCAGCAGTAAATGACAAACGAATAGATTTCTAGAAGGTTTGGCACTCCTTTTGTTGACTATAAAACATAAAATGGCATGCGCTAATATGATCAGCCAAATAACTCCTTTATTCATAGATCTACCTTCCCACATACAATGGATATAAGGCCTCCTGTAAAATCATAGTTATCTAGTATTACTTCATCTGATGAATCTTTGAGATGAAGCTACAGAAAGTAGGTATTGAGGGAAACAGTACCACTTCAATGCTCAAACACTGAGTTTAAAATTGTGCAAGAACTTTCATCTTGTTGTGCATAGGATATCGTAACAGTATTTTTCAGAGAGACTTGAAGGAAGTTCAACAGCAGAAAGGAAAAACAACAGTTAGAAACTTAAATTGCAAAGAGATCCATTAGATACAAAAACACCTGATGGCACAGTAAAGAAGCAGACTAAGGTTTCAATTGTTCCTTTGTATTGTCATTAGGAAAATCAGATTAACTTCTACAAAGAAATACACATTATGGAAAATTTTGGAAGGGTTCTACCTTTTTCTATAGGTACGAAAGAACCAACGAATTGGATTTATTGATCTCAACATCTTTGTTTCCCAGAATTATCATCATGTCAGCAACTAAGGTTGCATCTCAGTTATATTCAATTGGTTGGAACTAGTTTTTTTCATCTCCTTAAACACTCATCTTAATTTGGCTAAAGTAGGTGGCCTTCATTTCTTTATTTACCATTGTCTCTCCAGGTTTCCAGGATGGGAGGACAGGATTTGAAGAGAGCCAACATTTTTTCCAGATTTTGATAATGGCAGAGGGCAGCATTACAATAATATATAAAATAAGTGATTGAACATTGAAATGTAAATTAAATCAAAATGCCTAAAATTATAAAAAATAACATACACAAACCGAGAAGGTGACTTTTGCTGATCCTTGGAGATTTCTAGAGGATGTCCCCTTTACAGGATATTTCTCAAGGGTGTTCCCCTTCTTAGGAGGTGTGTTGGGAACACAAGAAAATCTTTTTAAAAAATAGGGATGCGACCCTTCAAGAACCCAGCCCCTGGGATGTCTGGGACATCACTTGAATCCAAGGAAAATCTCCTTGTGGGAGACTATTATTATATTATATACTCTTCTAAATCTGTTTGAAATCTCATGGCCAAATTATTACCACCTTTATCATGATTATTATAGCTATAAATGCATGTTTTTCCTCCTGTGCGTATATGTATCACTAAGCCATTCTCCTTGAGACATACAGTCCTCAGCCTGCTAATCCACATTAGCATAAATATATCTAGTGTTCTAGACCATCAATTTACTGAATGACATAGAAGAGCATTGACGAACTCAGTAGAGAAATTATGTTGCCTTTGGTCAAACCTTCTCCAATTAAGCAAAAGCAGCCCAAAGGCAAAAAGTGGCAGTTCAGGTATGAATGAAAACCCAATGCCCATTTATAATGTCCTGAAATCATAAAATCAAATCATCTCATACTGAACTTAAAATCAGTTGCCATAAAAAAAAGGCAACCTGCATATTTGAATTACATAATACAATAGCATGTCTACAAACTCTATTGAAACATGTGTAAAATGCTAATAAGCATCACCTAAATCATTTAAAATTTCAAATATTAGCCGCAATAAATGCATCTCCATGAGATTGTCTAAAGGAGAATTTCTATACCTAGAGTAATAGTCAATAACTGCTTCAGCTTCATCAATACTATATCGATGAAAGTCATAGCGAACATGCTGAGGAGTATCTGGCAAGTGTTTCCGTAGTTTTCCGACTGCAGTTGAGTGAGAATATGCTGCCACCATCATGTCATTGTGTAACATTGAACGATATGGCTTAACCTGAAAAAAGAAAATAAACCACTTTAATTATGTGAATTCCCCTGCAAATTGTTCTTGTAATAAATATACCACCCAATTTCACAAAAACACCCTCAAAGAGTCCAAAGCACAAGTCACAGCCATAGGCTATGGCATCCTCTCACCATTCACATGTGTAATACCCCCTTCAATAATTAAAAATAATAATAATTTCTGATCTATAATAAAACATTCATACATTAATTACTAAATATTAAATAATATCTTATCAATTAAATAGATTATTAATTATTAATTTATAAGTATTAAATAATTAAATTTTAATTTTAATTAAAATGCTAAATGATATAATCAATTAACCAAATAAATAAACTTCAAGAATATCACCTAATAGGCGGGCACACCAACCGACGCCTTTACTAGTGAACATATCCCAAACACACATATGTATAATGTCCTAAATGGCATATCAAGACACTGCGAGAAAGGAGAAAAACATGGTCTCAAATAATAAAACATAACCTTTAACAATTGTGAAAAAAAGAACAATCTTTGGGACAAATATAAGAGGATTCTAAAGACAATAAATTCAAAAGGGCAACATCATTCCCCCATTTTTGCCATCTAAGACTAAGACCAAGAATCAATGAAAAGGGATGAAAGATTAGTAAATAGCCATCAAATTACATGGGCATTTTTCAGCAAAATAAAAGAAGTATAAATATTAGGGGTCAAAAGGGAAGAATTAAGGAGGAATCTCCCTTATGTTTTCCTACGTGGAGTGGAGTATATAATAAGACAAGGTAAGGGAGTATAATAACTCAAAGGTAAGTCATATTCTTTATTTTAAGTCTAGTTCATCTTTTTAATTTCTTTATCTAAGGTATTCTTTATTTTTAGTTTAATTTATCTTTTTTAATTTAAAACGAATATAGTCTTCATGATCCACGTAGAACTTGGTGCAAGGCATTCATTGTGAATGTCATGGAATGATCCAACTATAACTTGGTGGAGGGCATTTGTTGCGAGTGTCATGGAATGATCCAAGCTATGCTTGGTGGAGGGCATTCATTATGAATGCCATAATACGATCCAAGCTATGCTTAGTGGAGGACATTCATTTTGAATGTCATAATACAATCCAAGATATGCTTGGTGGAGAGCATTCATTACGAATGTTAGCTATTCCAAACTCAAAATCCAAAGAGGTTCAATAACCTCTTGAAACTATATATATAAATATATATAGATAATAACAATACATGTACATATGCAATAAAAAAGAAGTAGAATATTCTAGTTTAGTTATGATTTTACCAATTATCTTTCAATTATTACTTGTCCCAATCTAATCCTAATAGTGGGGACATTACAACACAATGATCAAGCTAGTTTAGGTGAGAGATATGATGTGTTCTAGACAATACATTTTAACATTGTTTGCTTCTTACGTTTACCCTTCCAAAGAAAATGAACATGGGATATTTAATGCACTCAACCAAAAATAAATAGGCAGGCATCAATACAACAAAAAGGAAAAATTACATGATGATTGAACAGAGACAAACATCAAATCTGAACCAGCATGTAAAAAGGAAAAAGAATAGAAGGTTCATGAATATGTATGATCAATCAATGTGGTTAAAAAGTAGTGACATTAATATATTATAGGCAATCAAAATGATCGCTCGGCCATAAGGTTCATTTCTGTCTGTACTCAATTATTGAACTTCTGTTGCAGCAAACACAGATTAAGTTAACACAATCCATTCTTCTGACCAGTTTATCAATGTGAAATTCAGTAAGTTCCACACAGTTTCTTGAGGAGTGGGGATGGAGGGCAATGCCCTAAGTTTATGGATGGCTGCAGGCACAAGGAGGGGCCACAGTACAAATAAATACAGTAGTTGGAAAATTAGTTATAAAAGATGTAGGAATAAGTAGAAGAATTACAAATTACACATTGGCACACTAATTAAATTGCTAAATAGTGAAAACATTGCAATGACTACACTTGGGGTCAAAGGGTAAGGCTCATATCCCCCATGGGAGGTTCTAGAGACAAGCTCTAACTGGGATCCAGGGGTAGAGCCCCTAGCGGGGGTCCAAAGGCATAGTAACAAAGTCCCTAGCAAGGTTGAGGGGCCTTTAAACCAGACAAACCTTCAAGGTGAATGCCATTTTCATGATTTTATCACTTTTTTGTGGAAAATTGAGTCATTGTTTTTGCAGCGTAGGATTAATTTGAAAATGTTCAAATTAGGCTTAAAAATCGGGTCCCTTTTTGTAAAGTTTCTGCAAATTCTATGACTGAATCAGAGATTAGATTCGACCTTCTTTCTCTCCTTTTAGCTTGCTGTAAATAGCTTCAAAGTATTGTCTTGAATTAAATTAGAAATATAAATCTGAAACTGTCTTTTCTTCTGCAAGTTGTATTAGGGCAGTATTGACTAAGGAGCAGACTTTATTGTTTTCTTGTGTGCTTTTAGACTTCAAACATACCCATAATAAATAGAGAGATCTAGGGACGTGTCTTTACAAGAGACATGTCCATTCCAAAGGATACTTTAACTTATCCCTAGAAGTCGGCAACCTTTTCCATGAAACAAGTAGTTTAATCAATACTAACACAAAGGAGTTTAGTTAAATCTAAACTAGTATTTTAAGGATGGACGCCAAAATCCTTAAGATGATAAAGCAAAGACTTTGGATCAATCTATATGCAAGAACAGATCAGACTGATCTGTTATCAGATCAGTAGGATTACAAGTTAAAGAATTAACACTCCCTCTTAACTTGATAATCATAATGAGAGATATCATATCTGGCAACATCAATAAATATGAACAAGCAAGAACTAATACTCTATATCTATCTAAATCATCTTAGCATGTGGTATCATAGAACACATGATACAATGTCATATTCCTAAACCTGTGATATGAAAAATCACCGCTACTAATGATATCAGTATTGCAAAGAATACAATATACAAAATAAATCTGAAGAATACTTTAAAGTTTAAGCTCTTCATTTATCCAAGTTGTGACTCATAGATACTGGTATTCCTATATCACAACATGATCCTGACTTAAGATCTACCAGAACACAGGATAAACTCAGGAAAAAATAAATTTCTTCTTTTATCCAAATTGTGATACATAGACATAGCAGTGTCTACATCACAATTTGATCTTGAACTCATCTAGATCCTAGTGTAGAACTCTACTGTTTAGCACATTATCTAACATATCATCATCTCTCATAATGTCTTTTATGCAAGTGTTCATTATCTCAGAGATCGTCACCTCTTTAATTATCAATACAAATGGTGGAGCCCATAATAGTCAATACCCTGACAATAAAATTATTTTATTATTAATTTAAAGAATACAAATGGATTATAATTCAACCATACCAAGTCTTCTCCTGAAGTGGTCTATCTTCACTCTAGATAGAGGTTTAGTGTATGTCTATTGTCTGATCTATAGTGCAAATGTATTCTAATTTTACAATATTCCTGTCTACCGTATCTCTTACATAATGGTAAGGAATTTCGATATGCTTGGACATGTCATCAAAAATTGGATTCAACGAAAGCTTGATGGAACTCTGACTATCACAATGAATAATCATAGGATTCATGGCTTGCCCAAATAATCCAACAAGTAACTTCGTTAGGCAAACTACTTCTCGAGAGGCCATCACTATTGCAATGTATTCAACTTCTGTGGAACTTTGAGCTATGAAGATTGTTTTCTGCATATCCAAGATGTCATTGTTGATCCTAAACCGAAACAACATCCTAAAGTACTTTTTCTGTCTTTAACGCTTCCACCCCAATCTGAGTCAATGAATCCATGTAAATCTAAGTCACCTTTCTCGTATTTGAGCCCAAGATTAAGAGTGCCTTGTAAGTATCTCATAATATGTTTGACTGCAACTAGGTGAATCTCCTTTAGCTCACACATAAACTGACTTAAGGCATTAACAGCATAGCAAATATCAGGTCTTGCATTTACCAAGTACATAAGGGACCCAATCATCTATCTATAGAGAGTAGCATCTGTGGAAGGTGATTATGTTGCTGCTTCTTTAAGTTTATCTAGGTTAGTCTCCATAGGAAAAGACATAGACTTGCAATTCCACATTCCAAATTTCTTCAAAATATAAGATGTATCTTCCCTTGATTAAGTATCAGAATTACCATATCATCTTTATCTCTTTTATAAAATAAATTTGGATCGGCTTCATTTTTGGAGAATCCTAAGTCGATGAGATACTTATCAATTCTTTCATACCAAGCCCTTGGAGCCTGCTTAAGCCCACAGAGAGCTTTCTTAAGCCTACAAACAAAAGCATTAGGATCTTGAGTTTCAAATCCTTCAGGTTGCTCCAAGTATACTTCTTCTATAATCTTTCCATTTAGGAATGTTGTTTTTACATCCATCTGATGTACTTTCCATCCCTTCGATGCTGCAATGGCTAGGACTGCTCTTATAGAGGTATATCTGGCAACAGGAGCAAAAGCTAGGATTGCTCTTACAGAGGTGTATTTGGCAACAAGAGCAAAGGTTTCTTCATAATCAATCCCCTCTTTTTGAGAGAATCCCCTGGATACGAATCTAGCTTTATATTTTTCAATGCTACAATTTTAAGTATCCACTTGGAAGAAACAACAAATTTTCCTTCAAGTCTTGGGACAATTTCCCAAAGATTATTTTTCATAATGGATTGGTATTCTTCCGTCATTGCATCCTTCCTGATGGAGCCCAAAAAATTTTGGTCTCCATTTTTTGAAATAATGTTGAAAGCTTTATGGTATTGTCATTGAGATGTGAATACTTTATCAGGCTGATTCATTTCCCATAAAATCATATGCATATCATAATAAAAGAAGGAATGGGCAAAGTGCAGCATCCACTAGAACTCACAAATGATATTCTTCGGACACACCGTAATCAAGGTGGATATGACCTATTGGGAGGAACAAAAGATTAGATAAGGACAACTCCACAAGTTAATGCTGCATTAGCTGCATGTCAAGATTTAAAGTTGGATGGACTTGTTATTGGAGGTATTAAATCAAACACTGATGCTGAAACATTCGTAGAATCTGGATGTTAAACAAAGGTAATTGGAATTCCTGTACAATTAGAGGAGCGACCAGATGGAGAGATGGATTGCATCGAGGGTAGAGACTAGCACACTACGAATACATTTATTGAAAAATAGAAATTTGATGGCAAGCATTAGACTTAAATACAGCACAGCTGTAGATATCAAAGCAAGATTGTAACAGCAACAAACATTATATTAATAAAGGCAAGCTACAGAATATGCAGCATTCACATATACAGAGAATTGGGATCAGCGTATTTAGAGACTCGGCCACATAAGAGGAGTCACTGCAATTTTCTGAAGAGGAAATATAAGAAATCTCAGAAGATGAGTCCTGTGAATAGCATGGATGCAAATACCTCTTGTCTTCTAGAGACTTTGAATCATTTTCCTGTTTCAAGTAAAAAAGAATGAATTTGCAGCATGGAATAATTTACAAGGTGTGTTAAAACATGGAGATCATTTCTAAAATGTAAGGGCAAACTCTTCATGCTATCCATCTGTTCTTAGTGATACTGTTTTTGCCCTGAAGTTGGTTGCACAATATCTGATATGGAACTGGACTTACAGTGAACCTATTCCTCAATTCTGGAGTACGTTACATTTTTTCTCTTCACAGGCTACAAGCACGTATTAAATGGAGATATCTGGAGATGTGGCTGAATTCGTGGGAGAATATGGGAGTTTTTCTGCAGCAGTTTCATTCATATAAATGATATTCTTCATCCTGCGTCCAGGAGTCACTGTGTGAACGGGTTTCGCTGGAGAAGAGCCATTAAAATATGAATTTTTATTAAACATTGCCCAACAGCTTGCTTCTAATATTTTCTTTTATTTTATTGCAGGGCTGAGTGCATGGGAAGATGTGAGAACCTTCTTGCGGCAAGGGTACTCATTCCAATATTATTCTACATTCCACGCATCCCCAGTCTAAGAGCACATCAATCTTATACGTGGAGGGTAAAGGTCTGCCTGTGCGTGAACGGAGAAGTAAATGGTGCGAAATGAATAATCTAGGGAATTATCTAGAGGCTTAGCATGGATGCGAATGATCTCATAGTAGGAGCGCTCACGGGAGTGAGAAATATTGTCTCAACATTATAAGCCGTGGAAATTATTGGACAATCGATTTTGTTGGAGTATAATTTAAATTATATTAAGTAATTTGCAAAGGTTATAATACCATTAAACATGATCGGTTATATGTTATGAAAAGGTGTGAATGACTCAATAAGGCAACCGATGCCCCTTGGTCCTCTATATATATGAGATGTAAAAATCAAAATGGGAGAGACAAATAATTCATATCCATATTTTCAGTTTTTACCTATTGTATACTTTATGATGTATTAAATTTTTTTAATTGGTGGAGAAATAAATTTTTGAACTAAGCCTGTGGATGGTGGATTTTCGATTGAATTCTTGTGCATGTCTGGAGTCGAGTTGTATTGGATGGATCATCCGTAAGGAGTGTCTCCAATATGATTTTATTTCCGGATCAGTACGAAAGTATTTATTTAATTTATTTGCATTAGAGTTTTAAATTTTTATTAAGTTGTGTCCTTTATAAGTTTTTTTATTATTTTCTATAAATATTTTAATATTTGGATAAATGGACTGGATTGTTATTGCATTTTAAATTTGATAAAAATAGATATTGTGAAATATTTTATTGTTTCCGTATTTATGTCTAATTTGTCTCCGTAAGAGTTAAAGTGCATTTTAGACTTATTTAAAATTGCATTTAAATAATTGATCCGTCACATCAGAATTATTAAAATTGTTTATAGTTTAATATATCAAACTTTATAAAGTTGTGTGTTTCAACTAATAATATTGACTCTATTGCCCATTTAATTAAGCACTGCTCTTTTATTCTTAATTCATAATCCATATCAAAGTAACAAGAATCGAAATCGGATCGAAATCGGCAAGGCCGAATCAAATCGTGAATCGGCCATGAATCGGAATCGAATCGGCCATAAATCGGAAAATTTAAAAAACCCTTGAAATTTAGTGAGTAACTTATTTCATAAACCCTTTATCGCTGATCCGATTCACCGATTCACAAAAAATCGTTTGGCTTGAATCGAATCGCCGAATCGCGTGAATCGCATGAATCGCCGTGATTCTTGGAACTGTGATCCATATGCTGGCAAATGTTTCATTTCTTGCCTTTAAAGAGTTAATATATTCATCTATTGCATTAATCTATATTTATTCTTTATTCAAAACATTATTTCAATCATCTACCTTCGTTCTCAATTCATAAATCACAAGTTTGAAGTTTTCAATAATTCTTGCCATTTTGAAAGCTTTTGTTGTATTCGCATTCTAACTGATCTACTTTGAGCATCTTGGATATAAAGCTGTTGTCCAAGATCAGGTACACCCGCCTCGGTTTTGCAGAGCCGGAAGTGCAGGGAACTTAGATTGTGTTGTTCAATTCCGTCAAGTTGGCCTTAACCAGTTGGATATCCCAGCATCAAGCAGGCAAGGCTCGTAGGATTCCAATCTGCGGTTTTGGGAACCAACACTTCCAATCAGTATGTTTAATAGCATCTAAAACATTGATTTGTTCTGATTTAGACAAATCATTCATGTTTGTTGCATAACTAGAAAATCTTTTGGATCTTTTGCTTTCTCTGAATGTTCCAAATGGTGCAGCGAAGTCTTGTGCTTCCTCTATTGTCTCAATAGCCCAAAGGGGTCTTTTCTTAGAATTCTGAGTTTCCTCAAAATTGAGATTTTGAATTTCATCTTCAATTTCTTCAATGTTCTCCCTTTGAGACTCAGATTCAGTATTTTCTTCAAAACTAGGCAAGGTAGAGGGATCCCCAGAACTTAGGGCTCTTTTGAATGTTAAATCTTCTTCAAATATTACATCCCTACTAAGTTCAATATTTTTCTGACTAGGTATGAAAATCCTATATGCTTTAGATGTTTCACTATACCCAACAAAAATACCTTTCCTCCACGAGGATTCTAACTTAGTTCTCTTTTCTTTTGGAACATGTATCTAGGTATGAAAATCCTATATGCTTTAGATGTTTCACTATACCCAACAAAAATACCATTCCTCCCCAAGGATTCTAACTTAGTTCTCTTTTCTTTTGGAACATGTATATATACTAGGCACCCAAAAATCCTAGGATGACTTATATTAGGTTTAACCTTAGTAAAGACTTCTTCAAGAGTTTTATCTCTAAGGTAGGAGTGAGGACTTCTGTTTTGAATATAGACAGCAGTACAAGAGGCTTCTGCCCAAAGATGATATTCTAGATTTTGATCAAATATCATAGATCTTGCAACTTTTATAATTGTTCTATTCTTCCTTTCTGCTACCCCATTTTGTTGTGGGTTATAAGGAGCAATATACTCCCTCTTAATTCCTATTTCTTTACATAACTCTTTAAACATTATATTCCCCTCCATTATTAGTCCTAAGAGTTTTAATTTTGTCCTAATAAGTTTTCAGTTAAAGTTTTAAATTCTTTAAATCTCTTGAGGATTTCTTCTGATTCTTTACATTTTAAGAAGTAAATCCAAGTTTTTTCTAGAGAAGTCATCTATAAAAAGTATATAGTACAAGAATCCTCCAAGAGAAGGAACAGACATAGGTCCACATAAAGCTGAGTGGATTAATTCCAAAACCTTGTTAGTTTTTCTAATGCTATCATGGAATGGACTTTTGGTGTTCTTACCTAGAGCGCCTCCTTTGCATACGCTTGAATGATCTTTATTTAACTTAGGTAAACCAGTAACCATCTTCTCTATAGTCAATAAGGTTTTGAAATTTAGATGTCCTAACCTTCTGTGCCATATTTCATTTATATCAATGGCTTCATGAATTAAGGCTTGAAAGGGTTGACTAGGTTCTAAATTTAATTCATACAGGTACCCCTTTCTTTGACCAATCACTTTTGCTTTCTTAAATGAGAAGTTCTTAGCCCAGGTCATTACTTTACCATCTATGAATGCAACATTATGTCCATCGCATTCAAGTGTTGTAACCGAGATTAGATTCTATTTCATCCTTGGTACATAGAGTACTCCTTTGAGATGTAGAAAACTACCCAACTTTAGTTTCAAGGTGCAATTCCCAATTCCTTTGACTGAATGAGCAGAATTATCACCAATGGTAACTTCGCCATCAACTTTTTCAGATATAGAGTCTAGTGCTTCTTTGTATCCTATAATATGTCAGGATGATCCACTATCAATCATCCATGCCTTGCTTGATACTTCATTTGATAGTGTCGAATACAATACATGATTCTTAGGATCATAGTTATCTTCTTTCTGAGTAATGTTTGTACAGTTTACTTGTTTAGAATTATCAGGGCAATTAGATCTGTAGTGTCCAAACTTTTCACATTTGAAGCATTTTACTTTGGATAGATCTTTCTTAGGTTTGTCATTCTTTTGATTTCCCTTCTTGAAATGCTTCTTCTTACCTTTATAGGAATTTGTGTTGAGAACATGAAGTTCTTCATGCTTCGGTTTTCAACTTTGCCCTTTTCTTAAATTTTCTAGATTCTTCCTGAAGACAATCTCCCTTAAGTCTATTGTAGTCAAGAAAATTGCCTCTAGCACTTACTCCCTGTGCGAATGTTTCCCATGAATATGGTAAACCATCTATAACCATCAGTGTTAGTTTCGTATCATTAATTATGGTTTCTATACTTGCAAATTCATCTCTTAGACTGGCGACCCTTAGGAAGTAAGAATTCATTGATTCTCCCTTCTTTATCTCTATATGATTTAGTTGCCTTTTTAGTGCAAGGACTCTTGTTGCATTGTTAACGTCATATGCATTCATCATATCAAATGTTGTTTGATGTTTCATTAGCATGGTTACTATTTCATTTTTCACTCCATCTAATATGATCTATATGGATTTTCTTTACTCCATATAGTTTTATTAGGTTCAACAACAAGTTGTTTGGATGCTGAATCAACAAACTGTTTTACATCATTTTCTTCAAAAATCATCATGATTCTGAACTTCCAAGCATAGAAGTGTTCTTTGCCATCAAACCTGTCCTCAGGTCTGATTGTGTATGCCATTGAAGATAGAAGGATGATGCTAGATATACTAAGTCTAATTGCTTAATTTGCAGAGCCTAGGTTCGACTACCAGAGCTTTGATGCCATGTAAAGTTTCTACAAATTTTATGTAATCAGACTGAGATATTAACTTCTATATTGCTTGCTGAAGATGATCTTCTTTCTATTCCAGACTTGATGAAGATATGTCAATATCAATTTAATATTCTAATATGTTTTGTCTCAGCAAGTATTCAAATTAGGCAGAATTGCTTAAAGGAGCAGACTTGCTCTATGTGTGTGTCCTTTAACTACATTCCCACCCTATATAAATATGCAACCAAAGGGCATGTCTCTATAAGAGACATGTCCCTATCTAGGTCAGCCCTGATTAGCTTCCTAGAATCGGCACTCAAGGAGTAAGATCATTAGTTAGTGTTTATCCTAACTAATTTGACAAGTTTAGACTTATCTATTTAATCCAAAGGAGACGCCGATTTCTTACTAGGACAAGGCAATCATTTATATAGCCTATCATAGAAGGGCATAGAATTAATACTCAGATATGTACGACCTCTACTGCCAGACCAGCATGATTGTGACGTTACAGAACTAACAACACCTGCCAAGACGACAGCAACATTGCCCATATCAGCAATTTTATTGGACATATTACTTGAAATCAGTATCTCTCCGATTGGAAATAACCTTATTATTATAACGACAACTAGCAGTGACTGCAATTGACTTATCAAAGGAGCTCAATGCTATTACAAATTAATCCATCCCACTTGGATTATTCAGAAAACCAACAATGAATGTAAGAATGGAGGAAAATTGAGATTAAGTTTGGCAATTTATACAAGCAATAATAACGCAGAAGGGAATTGTCTATCCAGCAGAAATACGATATATCTAGGAGCAATTTATAAGATACAAATATAACAATGGAAGCCATATATTTATGTTGATCATAACCAAGAAGATTTTTATTCTTTGAGTATTGGAGGTCAGACTAAGCAGTGCTCATATACTATCTGATCCAAAAATATTACAATTTAGTGAGCTTGTGCTGTTATTCTTCCTGGGGACTCCCTAACTAACACCTTCACGGCAGCATTGCAAATGCCCCTATAGACAAAGAAATAAGAATCCATGCACCAGTAGTCAACAATGAAGACTTTAGAGTAATGTTATTTGCAACCCAGTAAATATTGCTTCAATATTTTGTTCCAAATATAACCAAGGGCCATAGTTCACACTTCAATGATAAACATCAATCTTTATATGCTCTCTTTAGTGTTTGTATTTATTGGCAGCTCCCATACATGGAATATATATTAAATCAATAAAATCTATTATATTTGCATCCACGACATCAGCACGCATTAAATGTCAATTATAAAATAAGCCGAACTTATTCGTCAAACATTAGACAACTGTCTCAAATATTTTAGTATTCCTCAGAACCCCTTTATGAACAAAAATATTATTCCCAGCACTATATATAAATAGTGCTGAGAATAATATTTAAATTTTATGTATATATTTGTGTGTGTTTGTGTGTGTGTGTGTGTGTGTATGGGCTTATATATATATATATATATATATATATATATATATATATATATATATATATATATATATATATAACATGCCAGAAAATAGCATAAATTCAGATCAACAATCAGTGAACAGAGGAAAAAGAATACCTAGCACTATATGGAAAAAAGAATAGACAGTGCAAAAGTGTTTATGAATTCTCTTAGAAAAGAGAAGAGTATAAGCAGAAAAACGTATTTCAGAAATAAGAAAGTGTAAAACAGTGATGTGGGAAATGATGGTCGATAAAATTCCAACATAGACTTGTAATATGAAGGGACTCGTGCATGGTATCCATTTCATATGTTGGAGTTATATGGAAGACGTCAAGAATTACATGATGATAAATAAAGAAGAAAATAAAACCTTATGTTAATACAATCAGATCTCTCACACAATCAGGCAACATCGTTGGATTAGTAAGGAGGATACTCAGATTATAAGGCAAAGCTTACTACATCTCTGTGACTGGTATGTACAATATTGTTTATTGTGATTATACATAATACTAAATTCAGATAATGACAATTTAAGTCTGAAAGGAAAAGAAAAGATGTGTTCGGGGAGAGGTATGTGTAAATCCAGCCAATTGGTTGTTCCCAAGACAAGGCAGAGATAAGTGATCCTGAGCACCTTGCGGACACGTCCAAGAAAGGCTTAAGGGCATGGATTCATAAAGCCTTGAGTAAAGCCATTGAGTTTGGTGTCTAAGCGACTTGTTGCATCTCAACCCTCTTATGGACTAGAATAATAACCAAGACAGCATGATCTTTTCAATTCAGATATAATTTGTTATTAACTTAGCTATGAGGTAACCTCAGAAGAGAGAAAAAAGGTGTATTCAAGAAGAGGCTAGTGTAAATCCAGTCAATCGGTTATTCCAAGAAAAGATAGGGTAAACATCCCCAAGTGCCTTACGGACATGTCCAAGAAAGGCTTAAGGACTTGGATGTATAAAGCGTTGAGATAAACTGTTGAGTTCGGTGCCCAAGCAATCTGTTTACATCCAAAGTGTTCTACTCAACTAAAAATAATAATAAGAGCAGAACAAAACAAGCATCCCGCTAAGTAGGCCATCTTGTGTGGATGCTAAATACCTACCAACAAGCATGTATTATGTGTCTACTTCGTGTTTTAATGCATTCATGTGTTTGCTACGTGTTTTCACGCATTCATATGTTTGCTTCGTGTTTTCATGCATTCATGTGTCTACTTCGCATTCTCATGTACTCGTGTTGACTTTGTCTAAGCTTTGTGTTTTCATGCATTATGATGTTTACTCCATAAATCCCTTACATCTTCTTGCATCCAATTATATGCTTCGTATGACGACACTACAAGAAAAATCATGTATAAATATTTTTTGCTCGGTAAGAAAACAAAATTAAGAGGGGAGGACTGTAATATCCCCGACAAAATAAGATCTATATAATTAAAATATAAATGAATTGATAAATAACAATAAATAAAATAGTGATAACATAATATTAATAATGGTATAATTATAATTTATTATAATCATATTATAATATTGCATCATATATTAATATTAAAGGGAACTAATGTTTTCAGTTCTCTAGTTTTAATTAATTCCTCTACTCAAAATATTTGAAACACAAGTTTAAAATAGTTTTATTTCAAAAATATTTATAAAATCATTATTTCTTTTTTTCTATTGGCTATTCTCAATTTAGCCACGGGTTTTATCATTTTTTCCAGAGAGAAAAACAGAATTTTTTTTTTTCCTCTAGAATCATCCCATAGTCTGGAAGCTTCTTCACACTTCTGCAAGCTTCACAGAGATCTGGAGGCATTTTCTATATTGGACTGCGATCTACAGACAGAGAGAGAGAGAGAGAGGGAGGGAGAGAATACACCTGTTGTTGGATGTATGTGGAAGTCACAGAGTAAACAACTCGGAGGATGCAGTAGTGGGGGTTGATACATGAACCTATCTCCCCTGATTGAGCACAAGAGACACAAGAAATGATTGCTCTGTTTCAACGAGACAGTCTGAGCATTAATCACGTCCCTTCCCCTACATCTACAAACCCTGTACCACCCATTAAAGACCGTAGATACTTTAACTGTTTGGAAAGGGGCAAAACTGGGGGGCCAGGAACGAAATGTGTTTGTGAAGCCCTACTCAGGTGACTTGATGAGATCTTTACTCATGCTGGATCCCAAATTCCCTTCTTCATCCTCCTGCTGAAAAGTCACCCAATAGGATCTGTCATCGGTGCAGTGTGAGAATAGCATGCCACTTGACAGCATAAACAATCACACTAAATGTTCTGCAAATTTTCTGTCTGGAGTTCAAGAGAGTCTTCAGAAGAAGCAGGAAGAGTCTGCACATGAACATCTTTAAATTATTCAGCAGAAGACAAATTTCATTTTTTCTTTTTGTCAAAACCATTTGGAAGTAGGCTAATATGTGCACTTGGGAACAATTAAAATCCTTAATATTCCTACAGGTTAAAACTGTAGACAAGATTAAAATCCATGCAGATCAGGAACCTAAATAATAGAGGGAGATAGACACCAAAAACGTGAGTCCTTCAACAGATCTTGGATGAAGTTGTGGGCATTCACTAAGATTTGTAAACCTATCTCGATGTATTACAGAATCTATAGATATGACTATTGTAATTATGTGACGTCCTGTTGTCGAACAAGGAATTTGAACCTGGGACGTGTTTTAATTACCCTTAATTGCCAGTGTACCCCAAGCTCTCGGAAAATACTAGTCGATGGTTGATGTTTCCATTCAATTCTCATATTGTCAATGAAGGTAAACATTATTAAAGTCCATAGTATACTGGTTGTTTGCAGATAGTGTATTGGTTGTGCGCATTTCCTCATGAAACCATATATCTAAATGGCAGAATTTAAAATTTATGTCAGATGTCTGCAGTTGATTTGATTTTGCAACATTTTTCACCTGATCGCTAGATTAGGAATTGAGCATATCAGAGTTCCAAGCGGCTCTTGAGAGCATTTCCAATCAGGAACCTATGCATATACTGGTCTGTTGACTGTACTCACAATTATTTCTGTTCTTGCATTGATTGTTGCATTATATCCCTCAGGAATATATGATATACCACTTCAGGTTTATCCTCAATAAAGTCAGTCCCTGTTATTAGCTTCTAATCCATCTAGTTCAGTTCTATCAATTTTTCTTGTTATAGAAGACTACAAGTTGAGAATATGTTCTCACTTGCAGACTTTCAAAACTATATGTCAAAACATTCATTGGCAAGGGTTCATAAGTTCAGCACAGAATTGCTACAATTTTTACAGTGGTAGTAGAGCTTGAAAACCTGCCAGCATGTGGAGTTGAATTGAAGTGTGCATCAGATTTTGTGATATTCACAAAGTTTAACTCACTCATGCTCTGATATTTCCTTTTTTATTGGCTTGGTTTCATGCTTTGTGCAGGAACCGCACAAACTTCATTGGAAAGCTGCCAAACGCATCTTGTGTTGCATCCAAAGTATACCTGGCTATGGGATTCACTATACAACATGTATGGTACTTGACTTGGTTGAATTTATTTATTCAGATTGGGTTCACAATCATAAGTCTAGTCTTTCATTGTGACAATTAGAGTGTCATCCAAATCTTGAAGAATCCAATTCAACATCAAAGGACTAAACACATAAAGAACCATATGCACTGCATCAGGGAGCTGATTTAGTAGGTAATTGATTTGTGGTATTGTCCTACAATAGAGTAGGTTGCAAGTACATTCACCAAATGCTTCACTAGGAGCATCATCCATTATGACCTCTCTTGGGGCTGCAGGATATTTATTTAAAAAGGTCACTGGACTTCTCCATTCTTTCTTATGAGAGGGGACTTTTTCCTCGCATGGGAACTTATCTTTTTCTTCCTCCTTTCAGACTATTTTTTATTTTCCATTTCTCTTTTGGAAAGGAAGTTTTAACCAAAGAGATGTGTGCAGCCTTCAATTTAAACCAGAGCACTAAATGCACAAAGTGTATTAAGAGAAGAAGGTTAACAATCTTATTGTGTTTCAAGTTGATTCATCAATTCAACAAATTTGAAAATTTCCTCAATAAATCTATTTTGAGCTTAGTTCATGTGTGTTTAAAAAATCTTACAGTTTCTCCCACGATAAGTATGTGTATAAAGCAAATACCATCTACAAGTACATTCACTTTTGCAATTCAAAGAGGAGTCAATGAATTATTGTATTACTATGGTGGGTTCCATTTATTGTTTTGCTCTTGTAATTAAATCAACCAATTAAAATAAAAACAACTATGCACCTGCCAAAGGCAGGGACTCCAGCTCAACCAGAGCTCTTGTTATATAAATGATAAAATATAATATTTAGATTAATCATCATAATATACAAAGTGAAGTGTGTGTGTATATATACATTTATATAAATTAAATATTATTAGTATTAATAATAAATAATAACATAAAAACAATATTAATGTTAATAAATAAAATAATTAATTAAATGAAAAGAAGCACCTTTTCTCATATAAAGGTATATAAAGAAATATTAAATCACCCAAAAAAAGGCATTCAGAAATAAGGAGGAAAAATATGAAACTAGTCTGCAATGGAGAAACATCACTAAATAAGATAAGGTCCCAACAGGCAACATTACACTACAACACCTCGAAAGATGAAATGCAGCCTCTGCATGGTGGTTGGAATCTTTAATGAAGAAAATTAGCATTATCAACAAACAAATGTTGAAGGAGTTTGACCTTCAAAATAAACATCAGCTCAAAAAAGCACTAGATTTTACATTATTATTACATAGTAAATCAGCTGCACAAACCGGCTCTAATTTACAATCAAGCCAATACTGATGCCTATTACCAAGCCTACACCGACTAACAAACCAAGGAACGATTGAACTTTATTAATTGTTTCGCTCGGATGTAATATTTCCCCAGCACATAACTTATATCAGATTTGAAAAAAATAAAAGGTTATCTATCAAAATCAAACTGTAAAAGAACCAAAAAGAGTCCCAACCAAATCTGGATGTGATGTGGCTAGAAATAAACAGACATGTAACAAAGATACAACCTAAAGGTGAATTTTACACCAGATAATGGTCACATAAACATTCAAAATCAGTGTTAAATAATTTACATCCCACACACATTCACCAAAGGCAATTTTTATTTGTCTGGCCTCATCGAAGATATGGTACAGCCTGTCTTGCATGCAAATACTCCAAAACTCAATCACCAGGGATTACAAACACTTAACAGATAATAACTAAAACATTTGCAGGTATACAGCCTGGAAAACGGTTTAATCAACATAAGTCAGCAAGAAAACTGGTATGGCATATTCATGAACCTTATGGCCTGCAAATTGAAGTCAAAACCTCTAAAAACTTCTGAAATACAAAAAACATATCATGCATTTTCTTCTCCTAGACTGAGCATAAGGTTGGAGACCCATCAACCTGGCTTAGACATGTTTTTAAACACGGAAATGACAGTTGCATATTTTATCTTATTATTCAAAAGCCCATACTCAAGGAAAGATAGAAAATTAGTAGCCCAACTTATAAAATAATTAATAATGACTTTGAAGTAAAATTAAAACTATTTGAAAAGTCTCTTTTAATTAAAAATGAGAAAAGGTGACAAATGGGAAATAAGATGAAAGACAGAATGAGAATATAAAGAGTCACTGTTTGAGCATTAAACAAAGAAGTCTCATTCATTTTGGGCATGCCCGGATTTGAGATTGATTTTATGGTTTCTCTTTGGAGAACTTTGGGAAGCTTCTAACTTTCTCTTTTTGAGGCCTAAGGAAGGAAAACCTTCAGGATTTCTGGGTGGATTGGATGTAGTCCTGATTCATCATCTATGGTGGATTCACGTCAGAATTCACATCTGGGATTACAAGTGTATGTTATTTTTCTCTCCAATTTAACTATAATATTGTTTTAAAGATTGGATTTTATGCATGTTGTTGTATTGCTGATTTATAATATAATAACAATTCTAAAGTTGTATTAAAACTGAGAATTTAGCTGAGCATTCTAGTTTAATGCTGGTTTATTCTGCTGGTTTATTTGCAAAGGACGTATGTTGTTTTCTAAAAATTATCTCTGAGCAAATTTGGGGAGAATATGATGGAAGTATTGTCATTGATATCAAAGGAATACAGAGCTAAAGTCATGCTTGGAAGCTGATTACATATGAAGTAAGATTTAATCTTATAAGAAATGATAAAATAACTAAGTCTATATAAGAAGTCTACCAAAGAATAGAACAAAGACAGAGTCCATGTCATAAGGCGAATTGAATAAGGAAGATATGGGTATCAACATTAAACAACAACAAGACACTTCAATTAGCTTCATATATTAAAGCAAAGAAGAAGGATTATGTATAAGGAAGCACCATGTATTAAAAAGGCAACAAACAGTGATATACAAATCTCAGAAATTCGCGTCTAAAAGAGTGATTGGTGATAAAGCAGTATCACGGATTTTCGAGATTCTATTTGAAAGCACAGATATCTGTTTAGTGAAGTCAAATGATTATAATGAAGGTGCACAACACTGATATTTTTCTCAGTATGTTTTTCAGAACATGCTTGACAAATATGAAGACTATTCAGATAACGTTGCCACCAGTCTCATAGCACAGATGCCATCAGATGTTGAAGACAAGTTTATACAATTATCAAATTGTTTTTAGAGGAAGCCACCAGAAGTGTATGAGACTAGAGGAAGCCACCGGGAGTGTATGAGACAAGGACAAAACAGAGACTCCAACAATATGGATATTCCCAACAACAGAAGAAACTGTAAAGTTTCTGCAAATCCTGAACAAACAAACTGATATAATGCCTTTCTTGACCTGCTGAAGATGGTCTTGAAAAGATCAGACCTGTATATGAAGTGTTATTTGGTATATAATAATTATTCTTCAAATGTTTTATACCTGCTACAAATCGTATAGGGCAGTAATATGAAAGGAGCAGACCTAATGTTTTCCGTGTGTCCTTTATACACATTCACACCCTACATAAATATAGCAACCAAGGGGCATGTACTTAATAAGGACGTCCCTATCTAGGTCGGCCTTGATTACTTTCTTCAAATCGGCATCCAAGAGAGAATTACCTTTAGTTAGTGATTAAACTAAGTTGATTAAGTTAGTCTCTAACTATATTGCCCCAAGGAAACGCCAATCAAAATAAAGGGAAAGACAATTATATATAGGCCTTCTATCTAAGGGATTTCATGCATTATCAGATCTGTACGATCTATGTAATCAGACCAGTATGATGTCAGAGTTATAGATTTAACACTCCCTCTTAACTTGATAATCATACTGAGAGATAACATATCTAACACAATCAATTAAGATGAATAAGCATAGATTGATACTCTATATCTATCTAAATCGTCTAAGCATGTGGTATCATTGAACACATGATACTATGTCATATTACTATACCTATGATATGACTTATCACTTATACTTGTGATAACAGTATTGCATGGAATGCAATATACAAGATAAAATCCGAAGAATGATTAAATTCTTCCTTTATCCAAGTTGTGACTCATAGGTACTGGTAGTCCTATATCACAATATGATCCTGAGTTAAGATCTACCAAAACACAGGATAAAATCCAAAGAATGATTAAATTCTTTCTTTATCCAAGTTGTGACTCATAGGCATAGAAATGTCTACATCACAATTTGATCTTAAACTCATCCAAATATGACAGTAGTTCTCTACTGTTCAGTACATTATCTTAGAGATCGTCATCTCTCATAATGTCTTTTATACAAGTGTTCATTATCTCAGATATCGTCACCTCTTAGATAATGAATACAAATGGTGAAGCCCATAATAGTCAATAGCCTGAAAATAATAATTTTCACTCAAAATTATTTCATTAATAATTAAAGAATACAAATCTATTATAATTCAATCATACCAAATCTTTACCTAAAGTGATCTACCTTCACTCAAGAGAGAGGTTTGGTAAGAATATCTGTTGTCTGATCTGCAATGCAAATGTATTGTAATTTTACAGTATTCCTGTCTACCATATCTCTTACATAATGGTAAGGAATTTCAATATGCTTGGACCTGTCATGAAGAACTGGATTCACAAAAAGCTTGATCGAACTTTGATTATCACAATGAATAATAGTAGGATTCATGGGTTGACCAAATAATCCCACAAGAAACTTTCTAAGCCAAGCTGCTTCCTGAGAGGCCATTGCTATGGCAATGTATTCAGCTTCTGTGGAACTCTGTGCTACTGATACTTGCTTTCTCAATATCCAAGATATCATCGTTGAGCCTAAACTGAAACAACATCCTAAAGTGTTTTTCCTATCAATAACACTTCCAGCCCAATCTAAGTCTATGAACCCATATAAGTCCAAGTCAACTTTCTCATACTTGAGCCCAAGGTTAAGAGTGCCTTGTAAGTATCTCATGATGTGTTTGAATGCAACTAGGTGAGTCTCCTTTGGCTCACACATAAACTGACTTGTAAGGCATTAACATCATAGCAAATATCAAGTCGTGTATTTACCAAGTACATAAGAGACCCAATCATCTGTCTGTAAAGAGTAGAATCTATGGAGGGTGATTCTGCTGCTGCTTCCTTAAGTTTGTGTAGATTAGTCCCCGTAGGAAAAGACATAGATTTGCAATTCCCCATTCCAATTCTCTTCAAGATGTCTAATGTATATTTTTCTTGATTAAGCATGATGTTTTTCAGAGTTCTGCCATACTTCCAGTCCTAGGAAGTAATGAAAAAGGTCCTAAATCTTTCATTTCAAATTCGCTGATTAGATCTTTCTTGCATTGATCTATAAGATTATCATCACCTGTTATTAGTAAATCATCAACATATAGTATCAAAATTATCATATCATCTTTATCCTTTTTATAATAGAGATTTGGATCAACGTCATTCTTGGAGAATCTTAAACTGGAGAGATACTTATCAATTCTTTCATACCATGCCCTTGGAGCCTGTTTAAGCCCACTTAGAGCTTTCTTGAGCCTGCAAACAAAGACTTTAGGGTTTTGAGTTTCAAATCCTTCATGTTGTTCCAAATATACCTCTTCTGTAATCTTTCCATTCAGAAATGTTGCTTTCACATCCAACTTTCCATCCCTTCGATGCTGCAATAGTTAAGACTGCTCTTACAGAGGTGTATCTGGCAACTGGAGCAAAGGTTTCTTCATAATCAATTCCCTCTTTCTGAGAGAACCCTCTGGCTACGAATCTGGATTTATATTTTTCAATGTTACCATCAACTGCATGCTTGATTTTAAATATCCACTTAGAAGAAATAATAGATTTTCCTTCAGGCCTTGGAACAATTTCCCAAACATCATTCTTAATAATGGATTGGTATTCTTTCGGTCATAGCATCCTTCTAAGCTGTATGTTTAATAGCATCTGAAACATTGGTTGGTTATGATTCAGTTAAATCACTCGTATTTGTTGCATAACTAGAAAATCTTTTGGGTCTTTTGCTTTCTCTGAAGGTTCCAAATGGTGCAGCGAAGTCTTGTGTTTCCTCTACAGTCTTAATAGCCCAAAGTGGTCTTTTCTTAGGATTTTGAGTTTCCTTAAGATTAAGATTTCTAATTTCATCTTCAATTTCTTCAATGTTCTCCATTTGAAACTCAGGTTCATGATTTTCTTCAGAACTAGGTATATGCGTAGGATCTTCAGAACTAAGGGCTCTTTTGAAAGCTAAATCTTCTTCAAATATTACATCCCTACTAAGTTCAATGTTTTATGACCACGTATGAAAACTCTATATGCCTTAGATGTTTCACTATACCCGACAAAAATACCTTTCCTCCCAGAGGATTCTAACTTAGTTCTCTTTTCTTTTGGAACCTATATGTATACTAGACACCCAAATATCCTAAGATGGTTTACATTTGGTTTAATCTTAGAAAAGACTTCTTCAGGAGTTTTATCTCTAAGGTGGGTGTAAGAACTTATGTTTTGAATATAGACAGTAGTACATGAGGCTTCTGCCCAAAGACAATATTCTAAATTTTGATCAAATATCATAGCTCTTACTCCTATAATTGTTCTATTCTTCCTTTCTACTACACTGTTTTGCTATCAGTTATAAGGAACAGTATACTCCCTTTTAATTCCTGCTTCTTTACAAAAATCTTTAAAAAAATCTGAAGTATATTCCCCTCCATTATCAGTCCTAAGAGTTTTAATTTTGTGTCTGATAGGTTTTCACTTAAGGTTTCTTTTAAGGATTTCCTTTGATTCTTTACGCTTTAAGAAGTAAATCCATGTTTTCCTAGAAAAATCATCTATAAAAAGTATATAGTACCAAAATCCTCCAAGAGAAGGAACAGACATAGGTCCATATAAATCTAAGTGGACTAATTCCATAACATTGTTAGATTTTCTAGTGCTATCTTGAAATGGACTTTTGGTGTTCTTACCCAAAGCTCATCCTTTGCATATGCTTGAATGATCTTTATTCAACTTAGGTAAACCAGTAACTATCTTCTCCATAGTCGATAAGGCTTTGAAGTTTAGATGTCCTAACCTTCTATGCCACATTTCGTTTATATCAACAGCTTCATGAGTTAAAAATTGAATAGGTTTTATGTTTAATTCACACGAGTATCCCTTTTGTTGACCAATCAACTTTGATTTATTAAATGAAGAGTTCTTAGACTAGGGCATTACTTTACCGTCCATGAATGCAACATTATGTTCATCTTCAAGTGTTGTAACAAAGATTAGATTCATCTTTGTTCCTGGTACATACAGTACTCTTTTGAGATGGAGAGAAATACCCGACTTTAGTTTCAAGGTGCAGTTCCCAATTCCTTTGACTAAATGAGTGGAATTATCACCTATGATAACTTTGTCATTAACTTCTTCTGATATTGAGTCTAGTACTTCTTTGTATCGTGTAACATGTCGAGATGATCCACTATCATTTACCCATGCTTTGCTTGATACTTCATTTGATAGTGCAGAATACAATAAATGTTTCTCAAGATCATAGTTTTCTTCTTTCCTAGTAACGTTTGTACAGTTTACTTATTGCTTTGTATTTTCAGGGTAATTAGATCTATAGTGTCCAAATTATTCACATTTGAAGCATTTTATTTTGGATAAATCTCTTTTAGGTTTGTCATTTCTTTGATTACCCTTCTTCTTATTGAAGTGCTTCTCCTTACCTTTATAGGAATGTATATTGAGAACATGAAGTTCTTCATCTTCAATTTTCAATTTTCCTCCTTTCTCAAATTTCCTAGATTCTTCTTGAAGGCAATCTCCTTTAAGTTATTTAAGTCTGGAAGATTGTCTCTAGCACTTACTCCTTGTGAGAATGTTTCCCATGAATCCGGTAACCCATCTATAGCCATAAGTGTTAGCTATTTGTCTTCAATTATGGTCCTTATACTTGCAAGTTCATCTCTTCGACTAGCCACCCTTAGGAAGTATGAATTCATAGATTCTCCCTTCTTTATCTGTATATGATTTAGTTGCCTTTTTAGTGCAAGGGTTCTAGTTGCATTGTTAACCTCATATGCATTTAATAATGCACTCATCATATTAAATGTTGTCTAATGTTTCATTAGCATAGGTACTATTTCATTTTTAACTCCATCTGATATGATTTGGATGGCTTTCCTATTTCCTTTACTCCAGATAGTTTTATGAGGGTCAGCATCGGGTTGCTTTGATTCTTTATCAACAAACTGTTTCACTCTTCACATCATTGTCTTCAAGAATCATCATAATTCTGAATTTCCAAGCAACGAAGTGTTCTTTTCCATCAAACCTGTCTTCGGGTCTAATTGCGCTAGCCATTGAAGGTAGAAGGATGTTGCTAGATATTTTAAATCCGGTTGTCAATTTGCAGAGCCTAGGTTTGACTACAAGAGCTCTGATACCATGTAATGTTTCTACAAACTCTGAACAATCAAACTGATATAACGCCTTTCTTGACTTGCTGAAGATGGTCTTGAATATATCAAACCTGTATATGAATTGTTATTTGGTATATAATAATTATTCTGCAAATGTTTTATACCTGCTACAAATCGTATAGGGCAGTAATGCTAAAGGAGCAGACCTTATGTTTTCCATGTGTCCTTTATACACATTCACACTCTACATAAATATAGCAACCAAGGGGCATGTACTTAGAAAGGACATGTCCTTATCTAGGTTGGCCTTAATTACTTTCTTCAAATCGGCATCCAAGAGAGAATTATCTTTAGTTAGTGATTAAACTAACTAAGTTGATTAAGTTAGTCTTTAACTATATTGCCCCAAGGAGAAGCCAATCAGAATAAAGGGAATGAGAATCATATATAGGCCTTTTATCTAAGGGATTTCATGCATTATCAGATCTGTACAATCAGTGTAATCAGTCCAGTATGATGTCAGAGTTACAGATTTAACAGAAACATCGGAGAAGTAATACTGAAGTATATTACGACAATCACAACAGCAAGCACATGGATTTCCATAATATTCATATGCATGTTAGTGTCAAATTCTTCAGGTCAAAAGTTAATCAAGAGAATTGATAGCAAAGATTAAAGATGAACAGAATGAGAGAAAGACCATCTGTCAATATTTGCAAGGAACTCACCCGACAAAGAGGAAGATGTTGATGAGAAGACAAATGCCGTTGGAAGGATATTATCGCTGGCAGACATAGGAGCCCACGATAATGTCAAAAAGTCCCACAATAATGCCATTTCACTTTAAGGAATCCGCTGATAGAATGAATGGGTTAAACACTGATTTGGCAGTTTGAAATTCCAAATCACCTACGTTGGAACAGACTATGTTCTGGAATGCTAAATCTGAAAGTTAGAGTTGAGTGTTGAGGCAAAACCAAAGACAACACAGCCGAGTATGGTTTTGGAAAACTAAAAGAATTTTTAAAAAATTTCAGAAGAAGGCAATAACCAATTTGTTGGAAGCATATGCAGCAGTATTAATAAAAATCTATGATATGCAGCAATTAAAGACAAAAGCTGTAGCATAAGGCCCAATAAAGCAAGACGAGACAAAAACATTTAAGAGATATTGTGCAGCATTAAAATCATCTCGAGTATGCAGCGTCAGAGTTAGTTATGTCTGGAGTATGCAAAGTTGGTCTCTTTGGAAGATGAATGAAGACAAGATTCAAGAAGCGGCTATCAGTACTTGTTGATTATGAAAATCAATGCCTTCAAAGTTTACTTGGAGATTAAGACCATTTTGAGTGCGGAAAAAGAGAAGTCAACTTGGCTATATGTATGCATACAACGCTGGAAATCTACAAGGAAAATTCTCTATCAGATGGTTAAAGAAAGAATGATATGTCTGTTTGCTCCACATCACAGAATACATTATTCCAATGGTGTGTATTTCAGCGGCAACTTTTCGGAGACTGAAGATACCTATGCGTGTTTCAAATGGTGAAGTGGTCTTTTTCATAACCAAGTTTAACATGCATTTTAAAAGAACAAAGCACAATATAATTGTACTTAACTATAAATGTGATTATTAAAGCATTAAGATATATTATTTAAATAAAAGACACATCTACTCACCCGTGAAAAGTCATACTTTCTATACGCAAGTTATGAAAGATATATAAATAAAAAATTATTCTTGAAGAAGAAACAAGTTATTATAGAAGAAAAAAGTATAAGAACTCATATAATGATAAAACAGGAAACGGTGAATGAAGCTGTGAGTCAAAATAATAAAGAATAGAACTGTAAAAATGAGTATAGAATAAGTGAAAGAGAGCGGAACGGTAAGAAGACTATTCATAGAGAATATGAATTGGAGTGTGAGAGAAGAATGGTGAGAAGAATATATGAAGAAAACATTTATGTGACAGCAATAAGTAAATTAAGATATGTATACAGATCTATTAATCTGATATATATACTAAAATTCTAAGTATGAGATAGAAAAGAAATAAGAATATAGAGAACATCTGACGAGGTAAAGATATGCAGATAAAATATAAATAAGATATGAATAATGATATAGAAGATTATACAGATATAAACAAAGAAGACAAAAGAATATATTTAGATTTGTGAAGGAAATAATAAGGGAAATTGTGCAATCCAAAAAACCATGATCAGTTGAGTTAGCAACATTACTAAGGTGGAAAAGAGGTTTGTTTGTAGTGGATTGGTGCTCATGAAGACAGTAGTGGGGATTGGTGCTTCCAGTAGATTAGAGTCTGCGAAGTGTGGAAATTGGAGCTTCCAATGAGTCGGTGCTCAGAAACATAGACATCATAGCCTACAAACTAATTTGTAAAAGGACAAGTTTATATATAAAGCAATTGTTTGCTATGGTTTTCTCCCGCATTGGCTTTCCACGTAAATCTTGTATCATTGTGTTTATGTCAATAATTCCAGCACTTAAAGTTATTAAAGCAATAATTTGGACAAAAAAATTTAAATTGAAAAGTTGTTATATCTCAATATAATTGTGTCCACTTCAAAATATCCTATTATGGTAAAATAATGAATGTGTTATTAAACAGAGATCATAAATGATCTATATATACAAGTATACACAAGAATGTTTCTATAACAAACAAAGAGAGAGAAATGGAAACATTCTGAAGAAAGAGAGAAAGCTTTCATAACAAATAGAGGGAGTTTATGAAAACATTACCAAAACAGTGACCATTAGAAAAAGATGGAAGAGAGAGTAAATAGAAACTATATCATATTGTAATACCCTTGTTACATCCCAAATTTTTGACCTAATTTGAAACTTGTTCATAACTGTTGGATTTAACGAATTATTCTTTCATGATCATGTGAAATAGGTAGTTATTTATATACTTTGTATTAATTGTTAATGAAGATGGTCATTAACCATTAATTGATATTAGAGGATTAGCAGTTGCTTGATTTAAAATAACGATTATTATGTTTATATGAAATTATTATGGAATTATAATTATGGCGTAAATGTTTTCATGGGCGATTGTAGGAGAAGATGTAGAGGAGAGAAGCATTGTTAAACGGGATCATCGAAATGGGATGTTCGCTTACTTCAGTCATCAGGATCGACAAGTATGACCTTAAACTTCTTTGGAAAGGATGCAACAACTTGATCACAGGATACATTTTTGGGACCGCGTGAGCTATTAAAAAAAATAATCTAAGAAAACATAAAATAATCTAATTTAAAATATAAAACATACCTCAAGAGAGTTTTAATTGATCTTCGTCATATTATTATAATAAATACTTACGTACATATAAATATATAAATGAAATGGCACCAATAAATTATAATAACGTAATTTAATGATGTCACCCCATTGATAAACTTGCATGAACGTATATAAGTATATATTATAATAATTAATGAAAATTATAATCTTTCCAACTCCTCTTTTCAACTTTTTATTTTATTTTCTCTTTCCCTCTCTTTTCATAATCGATTTATTACTTAGAAATTTGAATTGACTATAATCTTTTGTAACCGGTGGAAGCCAAAGAGTCATGTTCGCTCTCCATTTAAGTCGAGAGGGAGAGATGGGATCACCTTTTTCCTTGGTGCCCGAATTTCTTTTTACCTTGCTACATTCCAAATTTCCCTTCTTTCATTTACCAACTCGTCCCTGCATTGTTACAACTGCAACCTGCCACTGAAACATCTTACAATCTGCCATTAAAATGTCTACAATTGCCATTGATACATCTTACCATCTACCATTGATACATCTGCTATTTACCATTGTTAAAAACCCTGTTCAAATTGTGTGACTTCAACTTTAAGTAATTCCAGCTAGGATACTGAGGTCAAGCGCTGAAGAAATCAAAAGGGAGCCGATCAAATTGCAAGTTCCCCAAAGGATACATATCAAGTCATGGGTTACCCTTCTATATTTTTGAATGCATATTCTCTTGTAGCTGACTAAGCTTAGGAATCTCTTTCTTTAAGACTATGATTATACCATGCAATTTGTTGACTGTACCCTAAGAATTATAATGAGCTTTTCTTTTTATTTTTCATTGTATCTAGATCCATCTTTTCAAGTAGTATCTCTTAGTGAGGAGTCTCAAAACGAGTAAAAACCTTCATGAAGTTACTGATAACAATAACAAGTCTTATGCTGTCTCAAATTATGATAAAAGATAATTAGGAGCAGATTGCTCATAACCTTTCCAAAACACCTGGGATTCACCGATAATATAGCCATGATATGGTGAAGAGATGTAAAAGGGCTAAGTGCTCATAATTTTAATAAACTTGGAAATCAGTAGCTGTGTAGCCAAGTATGGTGAAGAGGTGAAATAAATCTACAAGAAAACAAAAGAGAAATCAGACAAGAATACCTTAAATTAAATATATTTAATAGCTCATGCTCATCTATGTTATGAATTCTGTTGTCAAGTCGAGAGGTGGTGATCGGGTTGTTGAACCCATCGAAAATCCTTGGCCAAGGTAGTTTATACGCATATGTGTCATCTAATGATCACGTGATGTCAGCAGCGCCAGTTATGTAAGCAAGTCTATTTCATAACTGAGCAGGCACTCAAAACACCAGGATGCTCAAGTGGCTAAATTGAAGAAAATCCCAAGCCCAATCTTGAGGTACGGAGGGTCATTCTAATTTGATAGAATGTGTGAGGATAAGTATGGTCCGAGGTTGGGAGGCTAAGTCTATGTCAATGTTTCACCTCTCACCAAAGTCGAGGCTTGCACAACCAATTAAAGATTCTCCGATAATACTTGTATGTTGCATTCCTTCTTTTCTTGTTAAGCATTAACTTTACTTGTATACAGTTATGTTTCGTTAGTCGTTAATCTAGTTATTTCAGCTGATCATGAATACAGTTATGTTAGATAATCATTAATCTATTTATTTCAGCTGAACATGAATAAAATTGTGAATAGTTAATCATTGATCTAGTTATTTTTAATTAAATGTGATTTCAATTATTTTCTGTTAATTGTTAAAAGCAGTTAATGTCATGTGACAAGGATTCAATTATCTATATAAATGCTAGAGATTTAAGTTTAAACCATCTTTGATTTAGATATGAAAATCCATTTGTTACAACCCTCCCTTAATGGTCAATCTATCTTCAAAAAACAGAAATTTGCATGTCCTCGAAAAACATAAAAGGCAGCCTCAGGTTGATCAAAGAGGTTTGCATGTTTTGCAATACCCTCCCTACTTCCAATGATCGGAAGCAATGCGAGTTTTGCATTCTTGGATCACATGACCAAATTTGTGGCAATAGTTGCACTAGATTTGCTTCTTCTTGGAGCTATTCTAATGTCATGCCCAAAATACAGAACAAAAACACATGTAAAATCTTTTTTTTTAATAAAACTACTATGTTGATATAAAGTTTACTACAACTTACATGACACAGGGTTTTGAAATAATTTGATATGTTGTTTTCACAAGGTAAAGTGTAGGGATGTTTGAAAGGCAGATCTAGGTTCCCCTAACAATACCTTGACATTTTGGTATTAGAGCTCGTGTTTCAACACTAGGAACCTAAAACCATTACGTTTCTACTTAATCTAAATTTTAATCTTTGTAGGATGCCTCCCATCACACAAAACGGCTGACGAGGCAGAGATCGTAGAGCAAGAGGTGCTAGGGTGGAACAAGAGGATGGACCACCACCACCTCCACCACCACCACCACCACCGAACCCAAATCAGGATATTTTGGATGCCCTCCAGACATTGATTGGAGTAGTCTAGCAGAGGCTACTATCCATAGGTCAACCAGAGCAACAGATTCTCGAAGAGGAAGCACAAGGACCCGGGAGAGGCAGGGCAAGTGGCAAAGAGAGGAGTAGGAGTCCCCCACCGAGGCAGGTTGAGGGACAGGGCGACCATGAGGAGAGACTCTACACTGTCGGAGTCCAACTGAAACCCTCCTCCCGTACATGGCCACTTCTGCCCTATCCGAGGGTGAGTAATGCCAACACAACCCTTACAATTCTCTCAAAAATCAAAAGTAAAACACAAAGGAAAACATTTTTTAAAAAAATCCATTACAATCTCATCCCTGACATGTTCATCATACACACGAACACAAATATGCAAAAACCTACTTAAGAAATGAAACACAGCATGAATACACAACCTTCACAAGGATTCCTACCTTCACAATATGGTTATGGCAAACTAAAATTTGAGAAGAACTATCCTTCCTTCTTCTTCAATCTTGAATTTTCTCTCTAAATCTAAAAGTTGGGTGAACACTCTTCCACTCTCAAATCTGCCACTAAATAGGATCCCAACTCAACCATCTATAAAATACAATAACTCCCCCTCTTGACTAAAGGCTTCTAGAGACTTCTTAACTCAATCTTGTCATTAAGACAAACCTCAAGGTGGACTTTAACTTATCAAACTCATGGTGAAACTTCAATTTTCGCAATAAAGTAAAAATAGAATATTTGAGTGATCACAAAAGTCAAGAAAAAGGGCTAGAGGGGTGTAAAATGCCCTTAACCCGTACATATACCCCCTAGGTACTTAGTTTTCATAATTTTTGGTCTCTAAAACTATTTAATGACCTATTAAAATGCTTGAAATATTTGGACCTTCTAAAAATCCTAAAAAAGCAAATTTATCACTAAACCCTAATTGGGGTAATTAATCTCGATTACTTAACTAATTAGTATTAGGTCACTAACTTAGTCCAATTCAGATTTCTAAGTTACTCAGTTGGCTCTAACTATCATGCTGAAATGCATATACAAATCACGAGGGTCAAGTGACACTATAAAACCACTATTACAAAACATTAACACTTAATGATTACAGAATGATACACATTCAATTTACAATACAAAAGAAATACGAAACAACGGAGTCTGCATCTTTCATTAGACTCAACCCTGATTTTCACAAATGGTACATAGGGTCCAGTTTCGATTCTCTGTTAGATTTCCCGGCTAATAATCCTGCACACTCATTTCACACATCAGTAGCTCGAGAAAATCACATGCATATATATATATATATAACTCATCTAGATAGTCACATAAATCAGAATATAAATCTTTCATATAAATAATTGTTTATCTCAACTATGCTGATATATTTAACTATTAGGAAAATTACATAATCAAAGTGTTAATCATACTCCTAATTCTGCATTTGCTTACTGCACTATATCATTAGTATGCATGTTCATAAAACATTAAATAACATAATTAAACATCTCAAAGTAAAACATCACGCGACATAAAATAACATAATAATGTCTAGTGTATCCGACAATGCCTCGACATTTCGAGTCATGAAGTATCAAAATAACAATGTATCAATTGTAATATGATGGGTCGAGGCGAGGCCTCACAAGCATGTGTAAATCTAGCCAATTGGTTGCTCCCAAGACAAGGTAGAGATCAGCGACCCCAAGCGCCTTGTGGACACATCCAAGAAACACTTAAGGTCTTGAATCCATAAAACATTGAGGGAAGCAATTGAGTTTGGCATCTAAGAAACTTGTTGCATCTCGGCACTCTCGTAGACTAGAATAATAACCAAGATAGCATGATCATTTCAATTCAAATATAATTTGTTACTAGCTTACCTACAAGGTAGCCTCATGAGAGAGAACAAAGTTTTATTCAAGGAGAGGCTAGTGTAAAGCCACTTGGTAAATCCAAGAAAGAATAGGATCAGCATCCCGGTACCTTGCACACATATCCAAGAAAGGCTTAAGGGTTTGGATCTATAAAGCCTTGAGAGAAACCATTGAGTTTGGTTCCTAAGCAATATGTTTACATCCTAAGTGTTCTTCTCAACTAAAAATAATAAGAGAAAAACAAAACAAGCATCCCGCTAAGTAGGCCACCTTGTCTAGATACTTAACACCTACCATCGAGGCCAAGGGGGTCAAAGTTCCCTTCATGGGCTTAGTATGGGATTGGCTTGGAGTAATTTATCATGTCTCACATTCTCTTGAAACTTATGCACACATTAGTACTAATGATCACTTGCGGGTGCAAGATTCTTTTGAAGAAGTAAATTTTGTAAATCATTTTCGACTCTAGTAAATAAGGCATTAATCAAGGATGCATGTATCATGTGTCTACATTGTGTCTGCTCCGTGTTTTTATGCATTCATGTCTTTGCTTCGTGTTTTCACTCATTAATGTGTCTACCTCACATTTTTGTGTACTTGTGTGTTTACTTTGTCTATGCTTTGTGTTTTCATGCATAATGATGTATACTCCATAAATCCCTTTCATCTTCTTGCATCCAATTATATACTTCGTATGACGGCTCTACAAGAAAAATTATGCATAAAATATTTTTGCTTAGGGACAAGCAAAATTTGAGGGGAGGATTGAATTATCCCCAACAAAATAAGGTCTATATAATTAAATTATAAATGAATAGATAAAAAATATATAAATAAAATAGTAATAATATAATATTAATAATGGTTTAGTTATAATTTATTGTAATCATTTTATAATATTGCATAATATATTAATATTAAAGTATGACAATTAAATATTATTATGTTAAATGATAAAATATAATATTTAGATTATCATCATCATATACAAAGTGAAGTGTGTGTGTGTATATTAACTAAGTTACCGATTCAGATACAGATTTTGAAGCAAATTTCGGAAGCGGTTACAAGATGCGGGGATTCTTTTTTGGATGTAGATGCAGAAGGAAATGTGTGTGTATATATATATATATATGCAAAGAAATGCAAGAAATATAAAAAAACAAATCATTTGACAGTACGACTATGATACTTAACCCGTTATCAAAATTCAAGATATTTCAAAATTCATATGATATATCAATATGTGCTTGTCCAACATTAGAGTTTTAGTCTTAGACAATAAGTTCAAATAGTAGGTCATGTTCAAGTTTCCAACAAAATAAAAACTTAGTTAATGATTGAAGGTGCGATCAACTTGCATTAGAGTCTGACTCTAAATCATAGGGATTCGCAAGAAAATCCACATTCTCATCATCATCTCCAACTGTTGAAAGATCATTTGAACTAGACATGGTTCTACTTATGCTAGATGCACCATATGCCACGCTATCATCATCATTGTCTCTGACTGTAATAAGATCATGAAGTGCTGCATACAAATCTTCACATTCAAGGGCTACATCCCAAAGCTTTGTTGCCCCTTCCTTGTAATGATCATTCTTACGTGACAAAAGATGCAAGTTGGTGTGGACAAAGACCAAGTCCTCATCTTGCTTGGAGCCCAACCGATTACGCTTCACTAAATGGATAAAGGAGTATGTACTCCAATTCCTTTCAGCAACTGAAGAACTAGCAACCTAGATAGTTGTCACAAAACATACAAATGAAAAGCAAATTAATTTTAAAGAATGTGTCAAACACTAAATTCTAGAATGCAAGTGTAAATATAAAAGTTTCAAACAAAACAAAATAAAAAACTTACTTGTGATAGGACCTTGATTGCAAGAGGTTGAAGATGCTTGAAAGGTTGACCATACATGTACCACCATGTGATAGCTCCCATTCTATTTTCGTCCTTTAGTGCAAATGGAGAATGCTTTAACCTTGAAGCAAACAGCCCAAATTCTTCCCTCACTTTTTCATGCATTTCTTCCAATGGGAAGAGTCTTGTAAGAGATTTGTGGCACCCCTCAGCAACCTCCCCATCCACAAATAGTGCAACTCTGCCCGACAAACCAACTACCTCCTCACTATAGTACCTAGTAGATAAGGCATATGCAAGGTGAATGGGGTAGTCATCTTATTCTAGTGATAGTGGATAGTTGCTTGCACTTGTTTGCATAAGGCTTCGCTTTCTGTGGGGTCACATGTTACATCCCAATTTTTGCCCTGATTTCTCTTAGTTAAAATTAGCCGTTGAACCAGAATAAATTTTCAAGTTCAAGTGAAGTTAGTCGTTGTTCCATCATGGTAGTTATACCCGTTGTTTTATTTATTCATGTTCATGTGAAATTGAAGTAGTTATCTTAAGGCGTTGCATCGTTTTAAAGAACTAAATGAATATATAGTTTTTAGCCGTTGTGTTCATGTGAAGTGAATATAGTTTCTAGCCGTTGTGATCATGAAAATATTTTTTTTTTTAGTCGATGTTCAATCAGTTATTATTTACGATGAAATTCCTAACGATATTATTTAATTATGAAATTGATGTTTTAGCGAGAATGATCGTTTTGAAGGTTGCAGGATAAAGATTCGAGAAGGATGGGAAGCATTACGAAATGAGGTCATACGGAAATGGAATGATCATATGACCTAGTTATCAGGAATATCAGGTTTGATCAAAAGTCGCCATGGCAAGATTGTTAAAGCTTGACAACAAATAACAAAGTGGGAAGCTACATGAGCTAAAAATAATATAAGATTTTAAAAACTAAATAAGAAAATTCTTACCTTTATTTAATAGTAATATCATTTAATAATATATCATTATTTTGATTAAAATCATAATTAAATATTTGCAAAGTGGCACTATTATATTAGATCTACAATACAATAATGTCACCTTATATATACCTAATTATAATTTAACCAAAATAATAATACAACATTAAATTATATTAGTAAAACCTTTTTCCACCTTTTGTTCCAACGATTCATATTCCAATTGATGGAAATTCAAATCGCAATGTAGTCTTGTAACGGCAGAAGATGTAAAGCCGTGCAATATCAATTTATATGTGGTCTTTGTCGTTTTCAGGGTAACAACAAGAAATCCGCCTATTCATGCTCTTGCCATGGTCTGAGATATCGTTTTTCTGTAACCCGAGCTAGTGCATAAAGAAAGTCTCTCTGCTGTGAGTAATCAGTCCTGGGTCTTCCTTCTAAATATCCATCGACCTCTCTTTTCAGCTTCCAACGTTTGCCTTAATATCTGGTTCCACCACGAAATCATTCATCTGAAATTACGTGAAGCCATCCTTGCATACTATCTGAGCTACGGACTTCAGTGTAGGCTGAAGACTTCTCCAAACAGGACGCACAGTATACTACAGACAAGTAAGGGTGAACTGAAAATGCTTATATCTCCTCTGCATACATTTCATTTCCATCTCTTTTCCTATCCTCTTTTTTGAGTCGGGTTGAATCACTGTGAAGAGGATGAATGTACAGATTGAGTCATAATTCCACACTTGTACTTATCACATTAGTATAATATCAAGTTTACAAACGTTGTTTAGCAATAACAGTAAGTAATGTCTAAGACAGTGTTGATAAAGAAATTAATAAGACCTCTGATCTCTTTTTATTCTCTGATTTTACCTCAATGTTATTTCTTTCTTGTGTAAAACTATACCAATATCAACCCATGTCATAAATCTGTGGAGTTATGTTATAAACTGTTCTGTATCAATCCATAAAACCAGTAATAAAGATCAAGTCTGAGTACTAAGGAAGATTTGAGAAGGTAGAACCAAAATCTTATGATTAAGTATAAGATGTAATGGATTCAGGCACCGAGGAATCACCAATCTAAAGATCTGTTGTGGTGAAAGGTGTAGATGAATCTGTCACAAGAAAAATAAGAAAGATTATCAGTAATTGTTAATAAATAAATAATCTGATTAGCTCATGTAAATCCACTTTGAAGAATTAATTGTCAAGCTGAGCGGTGGAGATCGGGTTATAAAAACCCACCTCTGAAATCCTTGGCCAGGGTGATAAAAGGGCGAACATGCCACAACAAAATGATCACGTTGTTGTCCTGATACTTCAGCTATTCAATTGAATAGTTGTTGGGACCTCAACCCACCTGAGTACTCCGATGACTGGATCGCTGAACATCCCAAGCCTGACCTCAAGGTAGGGAGGGCCGTTCTATTTATTTAGAACTTGTTGGGGATAAGTAAAAAAGTCCACGGTTGGGAGGTTAAGTCTACGTTAATGCTTCTCCTCTCACCAAAGTCAAAGCTTGGTCAATTAATTGGAAAAGTCTTTCAAGTAAATCAGTACGTATCTTTGTTTTATTTAAGTTTCTTTATTTCTATATGTATATAACTGAAAGATTCTTTCCCTGTAATTAGATGTATCATAAATTGATTCTTTAAGTATATTAGATGCAATTTCCTGATAATAATTTACATTAAAGTTAAAATTCAGTATTCTCAAACATTAGAATAAATTTGATAATCAGTAATAAAAATAGATTTAGAGTTTTAGATTAACTTCAGTATTAGTTTAGATATATCTCATCAGATAATTAGAATATTAAATTCAGCTGATTTCTAATTGTAGAATAACCTGATGTTACATAAAGATGTAGAATATCTTGACGTTACATCACACTCATGTGCTTGTATAGAATATTTTACCTTCTCAACCATGGTGTCCATGCCATCATACACATCCCCCAAGCAAGGTGTATTTATATCAACAAAATGGAGCATAATCATGATGGGCTTGGTGAAATCCAATAAATATGCCACACAAGCCCACCAACTCTCATTCAAGATCAAATCCCTAATCCTTTGTGCTCTTTCTGAATTTGAGACCTTCCATGTGCCCCATTGATTACCGATGACCATTTGGCCTAATACATCTTTTACCTTGAAGAGTCCTCTCATAACAATTATGTGAGATGCAAAATGGGTATCAGCAACCTAAGCAAGTTAACGATATGTCAATTGACAATATAATTATAAATTTTAATTTTTAACTAAATTACAAATCCACGAAACTTAGTAATTTTAAAAAATCAATTTACCTTCAGCAACTCCAATTTGGAGTATGTTCTAAAACCGGATTGTGATACGTGGTGGTTTGTCACAAACATCTGTATGTTCTCCCCCTCTTGGTATATTTTCTTCACCCAATCTATTTGAGTGCCAATCCTCTACATGATCAAGGGAGTGAATAATGCATGGGGTCCAAAAAATATGCTCATACCGACTCTCAACTAAAGCACCCGCACCCCTGCAATTTTTGGCATTGTCTGTGACCACTTGTTCCACATTCTCACTACCCACCATCTCAATGGCCTCGATGAGAATTCTAGAAATGAATTTGGAATCCTTCACTTGCCCCTCACAATCAACAGCCTCCAAAAACATTGCCCCTTCGGGGGAAATTGCAATCACATTAATCAGTTGTTGATTTCTTGTATCCTTCCAACCATTTGACACAATAGTTAGAACCGAAGTTTTCCAAGAGTTTTTGACTGGTTGAAGGTCTTCCTCTATATGTGTCTTCTCTTGTTGCAATAGAGTCGTATGCACCTTTTCATACCCTGGGCTTGTGTAGTCAACTGATGATTCTTTGATTGCTGCCAACATTTCCTTCCAATATGGTGATCTGACTAAGTTGAAAGGAAGCCCATTCGCATAGAGGTAACGTGCAATAGTGTAATGTCCCCTTTTTGGGACATTAGAAATATTAAAGGTCACATTTATCTGATATTAAAATTGACTATGAAAGCGTGGACCCTTATTATAAAAGGTCAATTTAATATTCAAAGTGGACTAAAGATGACAAGGAGAGATAAGACGAAAAGCCAGGAGGGAAGTCGAAGAGTCACAATTGTGAGAATAAAAGGAGAAGAGACTCTTTTCATTTGGTATGCTTGATTTATTATTTCAGATTTCAGTTTCTCTCTTGTGAGAGTATTTGGAAAGCTTCAACTTTCAGCTAGTATGAGGATGTAGCCCCTCGTGCCAGCAAACAATGGATGCAAACCCATTGTCCTTGGAGACATCACTTTAGGTGTCTCGTATGTGCTTACAAGTTCTTACAAGTTCTTCTTTTAATGTTCCAATCTAATTGTAAGATTGTATTTAAGATTGGATTCTAATTGTTGGTTATTATATTGCTGTTGTATAATGCAATAACGTTTTAAGAAGTTTTAGGAGAGATTACTGGTTTCATTTTGTTGGTTTGTAACGCATTTCCATATACTTGAATACTAAATGCTATTTTGAGAAGAAAAGGGTTATTATCTATTGTAGAATCTATGGTTTCTATTTTTGTGTTGTAATACATTTGCCTATCTTTAAGTCTGAATATATTGACTGAAAAGGAAATCGAGAAAATATCCGGTTTGTGATATTTCAGTGGTATCAGAGCTTACAATCCTGCCAGCATGTAAGGTTATTGGAAAAAATATCTTGAAACTAGATTTTGAAGCTCATGCATCAAGAGCATCGAGTGACCTTTACTAGTATTACTATGCGAAGTAATTGCAGCGATACATTATGTAGAGGTCATAGTCATTTTATCTGAGGATTTTGTACAAGGGATTGGAAAGTTATTTACACATTGAGTCAGTACAGAAGCTATAAGCTTAAATGGTGGATAGAAAAATTCAGGCAATCGAAGTAAAGGTTTTTGGATTGAACCTTGGTACACGAGTATCAATACAGGATAGCAAAGATGCACGGCATGTGTAGACATATGAGGTTGCTCTAAAAGAAAAGGATTTTATAGAGGGTCCTTGGACACAAAGCAATTTAGATAATGGTGTCGATCTTCTAATCCCTGTTCTGTTGCCTTTGGGAGGGGTTATCATTATTGGCGAGTAGATGTTTGTTTATTGTAGCACATTTGTATTCAAAGCACTTCCAATTAAACCCTAGGAGATTCTCAGGTGATAAAACTCGATCTGTAGCCTAACCAAAATGGTTTGTATGTATTTGTGTTGCAAAGTTTTGCAAATCTTGGTCCCATAGCAGATTTCTGTGTTGCTGACCTGGAGAGACAAGGTTGAAGGCAAGTAATTACATGTTCTGGAGTAATCAAGGACAGTTCACTTCACATCGGTATCAATAAGCAATATGCAAATTTTGTAACGTTGTCACTTGATGACTTTGAATTGCCATCGAGAAGCATGGGAGGTTATAAGAAAGGAAATACAACTTGCAGTCTGAAGTTAGTCAGGGACTATATACATCCAAAATACGTTGTTGCCCAACTACATGGGAGACGAAACAACTAAATATTGAAGCTGAGCAATATTAACTGATTGACTGGACCAATATTTTTGGAAAGATGACTATAGTCAAATCCAATTCAATAGCCAAAGACTAATGCACACGGAATTATTTGGTATTCCCTCCTCAATACTTTGGAAGGAGAATCATCATATAGAAGGCACCATTCTGTTAGGCATCTCTATTATGCGATATCAGTTTTGGAGAACCAAGTCACAGGTGATGACGAGAATTGATTTCCTTCCCTTCTTGGTCTAGGCAATAACATTCATCTTCCATGGGTGTCACGTGATGCCTGAATAATACGTTATATCCCAGAAACACTAGAATATTAAAAGTGTTACTGGGGGTAGGTTTCAAAAGATTTTGCAGAACAGTGAAGTGCCAGAGGTCTCCCTAGCTATCGTGTCCATTGTTATTGGTGCACGATCCAAAAGGCAGAGATGCTTCACATTCCATCGATAATTAATGGGAATCATCGAGTCCCTTCTTTACAGGAATACATAAAGCCATCAATATTTTTAGAACGAAGTCCCGCCAAATAAACTAGTAAAGAATTATTGTGACCAGTTGGTGAATCATCGACAAGTTTTATAAAGGAGCCACGATTCACTTTTACAAGCATTTATCTCCCATGTGGGGGTCCATAGGAGTGGGAAAGTAACAGATAAAGACACTTATCGATAGACTTTGGCTGAGAGTAACAATGCTCTGTAGAATGACACGTCTCAAGATAAGACACATCATCATGCATAGGAAGACATGTCAAGACTCCCACTTTAAAACTGACGGAGTATAAAAATTTTAATGCAGGCTTTGATACCCTCCTGCGATTGCAATATAGTCTATGCATTCTATCGGAAGCATTACGCTAATGAATTTCTACTTGCCCTAAGGGCCATGCAGAAGGATAGAGGAACCGAGGTTGAATGGGATGAGAATGTTGCAGACGAAAGAAAGGAAAAAGTCTCTCCTTAGGAAACTTAGTCATTTATTTCGGGTGCAAGGTCAAACCATTTGGCAGATCCAAGAATAAAGAGACTAAGAAAAAATCTGCCATTAACTCCAACATATTTAACGATCTGCATGAGTGCATATGGGGATAGACTAGTAGACTTTGGAAAATCTATAGGATTTCAAAAGGTCTTGCAAGGTCAAGAATTGGTTCCTTTGAGAGTAAATTTGAGAGATGGAATTGGTTTGACAAAAGGTCAAGATCAAGAACAACCCTTATGTGGAAACTACGTGGTGGCAAAGACTGGCAACAAAAGTGAGGCATTTGAAAGATGGCATGTGCCACCCTTCCTGGAGTTATTCTCTACTAATGCAACATTTGGGAAATTCCGTCCATCTGAAGTCCCAAGATCAGTAGAACATTTTGCTCTACAATGCACTGATGTAAACCAGCAACAACCTGAATTTATCATGAAGTTGCATGGACGAGATACTCCCAGTTATACACGTTCTAACACTGTAAACTGTGGATCTCGGATATCCGAAATTTCTATGTTGAGAAATGTAGATTGGGATGAGGGTCCAACTAAAGGTTGGGTTGTGAATCAATGTTCTAATGTTGATGAGGGAACAAAGGTCTGGCAACAACAGGAGTTGGCATCCACTCAAATTAAGGCTGGTTCTATAAACAATGGAATCCGCTCTTCTATCTCAAGACCAAACCCAAGAGAAAGCGTTTTGCTGCAGACAAAGAATCGAAATGAGGATGATACTCGAATGAATTTTATGTGGGCACCAAGTAGGACCGCAAAGTCATCAACCAAACATGAGCCAAATTTGCAAAGTGCGCATGGATCACTGGCAAGAAAAAAATTTGTCAAATAGTTCAATTTCATTGGCAGCCACAAACGTCACAGATGCATTTACTCACAAAGCTAATAGAAGTTTATAGCCATGGGATGATATTGATAAAATAAGGAAGGTAGGAAAAGAAAAGCAACAACTATCACAACTTTCTGAGCATTCAACGATTAAGGAATCAATTCCTCTTCAGCCACCATGTTAGATTATTTGAATAAATTCCTCTTGCAAGATGTCTCCATGAGTAATTACAAAAGGGATGAAAAGCAAGTCAATAGGCAACCCTTCATGAGTTATAGCAATATTGAATTTTTTGGACCATGGGTACCCCAATCAGCAGATATAAGAGCAAAAATACTCAACATTTACAAAGAGTATCAAAAACTTCCTACTCGAGTTCAGAATGACTTACCATTCAGTGATTATATGGATTTTTACCTACAACAACAAAATAAGATTGTTATGATGAAAAGCAAGTATTTCGAATTGGTTTAGGATTTCCTTGCAAAGGACCAGTGCAAAAATGTGTGTGAAGAATTTTCAGCAGACCAAAATAATCGAATAGAGGGGTCTTGAAAAAGAACAGTCAACTACCATTGATTTGCAGCCTTCTTGCGATCACGTAGAAGATGTTACACAGGTTGCAAATTTCTTCGTTGGTGATTTGGAGGTTAGTTTTAACTTTTGACAAACAAGTTGATGAGGCCAGTTGCACACGAGGTAATAGCAGATTGGAATCTTTGTATGATAACCATATATTTCTGACACCCATGACATGGAATTAGAGGAACATACCGAGATGACACTACAAAACGATGAACCGCTTCAAAATGACAATCACGAAATGCATACCATAAAGAACCAATTGAAGGTTAATGAAGATAGGGTTGAGGCATCTCTGGTACATTATAACAACACTCACAAGATGGTTCAGGGTCTCTATAGGAAGGCACAAAGGCAAGAGAAAGGAGATTGGTCTGTTGCTGATTTTCAGGTGGTCAAAACAGCCCTTGAATCTATGAAATCAAATTACTTATGTTTGCTTTCTAACAAGGATTATATTCTTAAGGTTGTTGGATCCTTTATCGACCAATTGAATAAAGAAAGGAATGAGATTAAGCAGCTCAACAAGGAGCTTAAGTATGTTTGTGAGTCATTGGTTGATATTCAGTTTTCTCATCAGGAAGCAGAAAATCAGGTTCGGAACACAAATCATTGTAAAAACATGAGGCTACAGAGAGGTAGGAATTTTTCCTAGAGGTAATTTATGAACTTGATAGCATTCAGCAAACGTATGATTTGGATAGTTGCCCCAAGCGACCAAGTTACAAAACTTCAGATCACATTCAACTTATAGACAACCCTTTGTTTGAGGTAGATGTTGTTTGGATTTCTGATAACCCACTTTTTTAGGAAGAGGAGAGAGTTCCTCTTGATTTACAGGAAGAGGATAACCTTAACTTCAAAGATTTGGATCAAGCTTGAGTCTTAACAGCAAACCTTGATCACAGGATTGGTGTGGTGAAGTAACTATTGCTGCCCTTCTTTCGTACAGCGTTTACAAAGCTCTAAATTCTAACTTATATATAGGTTGGATGGATTTCTTATTTCAGTAGTTAAACAGGTCTTGGTGGAGGATTGAGGAGAGTTATGTGTTGATCTTAGGGAATGCTTTTTTAGCTTCATTCTTTCTCATGACCCCTATGAATTTAGGGATTCTTTTGAGTGATGATGGCAGTATTATCTTTTATGTGCCCTTGGTGTTGATTTCAGCTTTTGGGCAGCTTGTTTCCTACATCATCTATTTACAATGGGTCGTCACCGCCTACTGGGGTGTACATAGCTTCTAGATACATTTTTATCTTATCATATCGGCTGGTTATGACAATAGGGTTTGGGATTCGGATGTTGACAATAGACATCTATGGCTTATTGAGGAGTTGGTTATAGTTCTACTCAAATTGAGACTGGGTGCGAGGATAGTCAAAATTGTATAGTCTACAAGTTCAGTGATATTTCATAGATTTATATGGGATCTATGGATCGGGTTGATGGATGGGTTGTAGAGTGACACCTTGCTTTGCAATGTGGCCAGAATTGTTTTCAAATTGGGCCACAGGGCTACCTGAAAATTTGTATGGGATCCTGGTACTGATTGTTTGAGGACAAGCAATTTTAAGGAGGGGAGATTTGTAATGTCCCCTTTTTAGGACATTAGAAATATTAAAGGACACATTTATATGATATTAAAATTGACTATGAAAGCGTGAACCCTTATTATAAAAGGTCAATTTAATATTCAAAGTGGGCTAAAGATGACAAGGAGAGATAAGACGAAAAGCCAAGAGGGAAGTCGAAGAGTCACAACTGTGAGAATAAAAGGAGAAGAAACTCCTTCATTTGGTATGCTTGATTTATTGTTTCAGATTTCAGTTTCTCTATTGTGAGAGTATTTGGAAAGCTTCAGCTTTCAGCCAGTATGAGGATGTAACCTCTCGTGTCGAAAGACAATGGACGCAAACTCATTGTTCTTGGAGACATCACTTCAGGTGTCTCGTATTCACTTATAGGTTCTTTTAATGTTCTACTCTGACTGTAAAACTGTATTTAAGATTGGGTTTTGATTGTTGGTTATTGTATTGTTGTTGTATAATGCAATAACATTTTAAGAAGTTTTAGAAGAGATTACTAGTTTCATTCTATTGGTTTGTAACGCATTTCCATATGCTTGAATACTAAATCTTATTTTGAGAAGAATCGGGTTATTATCTATTGTAGAATCCACAGTTTCTATTGTTGTGTTGTAATACATTTGCCTATCTTTAAGTTTGAATATATCGACAGAAAAGGAAATCGAGTAAATATCCAATTTGGGATATTTCAAATAGCTTCATCAACGCGGTCTTCTACCTCCATTTTAAATGCGGTGTGCAATGGGCCTCTTTTGTGGGTTGAAATTCCCACTTCTTCCTTATCCTCTCCTAGCACAGGTACTTGCAAGAATGGGTGTTGGGAGGATGCAATTGGTTTAGTGGGTGCACGCGTCTTGCTCTTTGAGGATGGACCTTGATAGAAGCTTTTTTTTTATCTATTGATCAATGCATCAGCAACTTCTTGTTTCTCTTACAAATCAAAGTATTTCTGCACTAGTCATCCCAGTACGATTTTTGCCTTTGCACATTCCAATCCTTTGCCAGCAAGGCCCATAAAATGAAGCTTCACTCGAGAATATGAGCTATTGAAAGGTTTTCCTCTGTTACTTCAGCAATAATTGCACTTCCAATAGTATGAGCCACCTCGTGCAACCTGCAATATCCGTGTTGTATGTCTCCACAAAGGAGAACCTATAGCAATTTTGAAATTATCAATCCCTTCCCTTCCTTGGCCCCCCACTGAACTTTGACTAGCACTACCAACAGTATCCATTCTTGCCTAGTTTTTTGCCACCTATTCTATAAGAAAATAAGTAAGTTTTAATTAGGTCCTAACAACTTTGAACATCATGCATACAAGTGGAAAGAAGTGAGAAAAAACTACTAAAATAGATACCCAAACTTGCTTCTACATATCTTTCAAAAAAAAAATAGAAAAAAAACTTGAAAAAATTCATCAAAAACTCAAAAAAAATCATCAAAATACTCAAGAATGGGATTGATCACTTACCTTAAATGATTTAAACTCCTTTGAGAAAGCTATATCTCGCTCTTCAATCGATCCTCTTTGAAAATGCTGAACTTGACTTCACAATGACAATGCAAACTAGAGACCCAATGAGAAGTGGTTGTAGGTGCAAACAAAGTTCCAAAATGAGTTGTGAATGCTTCAATATTCACCTTTAAGGTCGTTTTAGGGTTTCATAGCCTAAAATAAGCAATTAAAACATGTGTTGAATGGGGAAGTTAAGTGGGTTTTTCGTTTTTTAATGGTTTTTTGGGCCTTTTGCCCGCTGGGCCCGCGGATGCGTCCGGAAGCCCTGTGGAAGCTGGCCGGAAGCCAACCGCAGGCTCCCGGATGCGTTTGGAAGCTAGAGAGGCTGGCTTCCGGCCAGCTTCTGTAGGGCTTCCAGATGCATACGAGATCTGTCCGCATCAACTTCCGCACCTAGGGGCAGGAAGCCCGAATCGGTATCTTACTATATTAATATTAATTAAATATTATTAATATTAATAATAAATAATAACATAAAAACAATATTAATGTTCATAAATGAAATAATTAATTAAATGAAAAGATGCACCTTTTCTCATATAAAGGTATATAAAGAAATATTAAATCACCCAAAAAAAGGCATTCAGAAATAAGGAGGAAAATATATGAAACTAGCCTGCAATGGAGAAACGTCACTAAATAAGGTAAGGTCCCAACAGGGGACATTATACTACAACACCTCGAAAGATGAAATGCAGCGTCTGCATGGTGGTCGGAATGTTTATCGAAGAAAATTAGCATTATCAACAAACAAACATTGAAGGAGTTTGACCTTCAAAATAGACATCAGCTCAAAAAAGCACTGGATTTTACATTATTATTACATAGTAAATCATCTACACAAACAGCTCTAATTTACAATCAAGCCAATATTAATGCCTGTTACCAAGCCTACACGGACTAGCAAACCAAGGAACGATTGAATTTTATTAATTGTTTCGCTGGGATATAATATTTCCCCAGCACATAACTTACATCAGATTTTTCTTTTAAAAAGGCTAGCTATCAAAATCAAACTTGAAAAGAACCAAAAAAGAGTCCCAACCAAATCTGTAAGTGACGTGGCTAGGAATAAACAGACATGTAACAAAGGTACAGCCTAATGGTGAACTTTACACTAGATAAGGGTCGCATAAACATTCAAAATCAGTATTAAATAATTTAAATCCTGCACACATTCACCAAAGGCAATTTTAATTTGTATGGCCTCATCGAAGATATGGTACAGCCTGTCTTGCATGGAAATACTCCAAAACTCAATCACCAGGGATTGTAAACACTTCGCATAACTAAAACATTTGCAGGTATACAGCCTGGAAAAAGGTTTAATCAACATAAATAAGAAAATTGGTATGGCATATTCATGAACATTATGAACAGAAAATTGAAGTCAAAACCTCAAAAAACTTCTGAAATACAAAAAATATATCATGCATTTTCTTCTCCTAGAGCATAATGTTGGAGACCCATCAACCTGGCTTAGACATGACACAGAAATGACAGTTGTGTATTTTATCTTATTATTCAAAAGCCCGTGCTCAAGGAAAGATAAGCAAGCAATTCAACTACATAGGAATACTGTTATCTAACTAGTAATGCTTTCTGAAATTGAATCCATACATAAAATGGATCTCTTTTATTTCCCTTTATGAATGTCAGGTGGTTTAAGAGGGACTGTCAAGACTTCCATAACTCTATTGTCTGTCGGAAAAACAAACAAATCAATATACTAGAAGTTCATTGCAGGCATACAAAATATATGATCACCATCCTTCTGTAAACAATAAAATAAATCATCCAATGATACATCACAGTATTGAACAGAACTGTCAACTATTGAAAACTGTAATTCACATCGCAGATAAAATTGGTGGTTGTGGGCATGAAACAGAGCTCAAGGCAGCGAGCAGGGGCAAATCAGCATTGAACTGCAAATATTTCCTCACTTTACTAAGTGGGAAACTTGGACTGATGGCAAAAAACTTAAATGAATGAAGAAAGCAAAAAATAGGTATCTTTAAAAGCATAAACTCTTTCTTTGGAAAACATTAACAATTAATTTTCTCTACTTTTAAGCAAATATTTGACATTTGTACTCTCCCAGTGATTACCATTAAACAAATGGTTTTCTTTGCAGTTATTCTGTTCTCTTTTACATAATATAAGAATTATTATTAGCAAAAAACTGTTTGAATCAATTGAAGAACATAGAATAATTTTGAGAAAGAAAGCACACCATAGTAAGCTCCCGCGCATGAATATCCCTATGCGAGAACCGACCCGTGTACTCTTTGTATTGACTAAATGTAAACCAGCTATTGAACTACAATGTCATCAAGTAACAAATGCAAAAATCAGTATTTTATTAGCTTTTACTACAAATACAAAGATATATACCATTTAATGAGGAAACAGATGCCCATTGAATGAGATCATAAAGAGCTGTGGGTTAAACACCTGATCTATAACAAAGAGCACTGGCACCTCTTTCACCAATGGCAACTCTTCTCGCAACCGCACCACCACCCCCACAGCAGCATGGGAACATGTCAGCCCTGTTTGCACCAAGTCAAATAGAGTAGAACCTTCAGGCATTGCTACAACTTCCGCATCCTTCATCATTCCTATTCCAGGACCCTCCCCTAGCGTTATAGGCTCAAAAACTTGGCACGGCAACTGCTTTAGAATAGTTTCATGACTCTTTAATAATCTCTGCAATAAATACACAGGAATCATGTATATACATGCCTTAGACTAAGCACCATTTTGCAAGCATGCCAACAGAATAGGCTATACATTGAATGTGATCAACAAAAACAATCTTCAAAAATTGATTGAATTATACTCTTAAATGAAAATGATAGTCAATATGCCTTTCTAAAAAAAATTGAAAACTTTGCTGGTAAATTTTTACTTTTGGTTTTTCCCACAGTTGGAATTTTTTGTTTTGTTTTGTTTTTAGATGCAACATTTACTTAAATAAATATAAAAAACAGAAAGTATAGTATCCACCATAAAATTTAGTGGAAAAAATATAATTTAAATGATATTTAATACATTTTGCTTGGCATAAAAGAGATAAACATGATTGGGTTGGGATGCTGAGCAGGATCCCTTCTGAAATGACCAAACTGCTGAACTTCATTTCAAATTCCTGCAAAGGGGTTTATTCTCCTCTGGTAGTGTGGTTAGTGAAGAAAATAGATTAACAATTCTCCTAACCCATGTCCCCATTGTGCAGTAGAAACACTAATAAATCAATCCAAATGCTGTGATTCCCTTTTAAAACCCACAACCTCGCCAAAGCCTTACTTCTACAGTTTTCTTCAATCAGCTGTCCCTAGTTAAATTTTAAAAACATTGGTATCTCATAAAGTAGCACAGCTGACCAGAATATAAGATTATTTTCTTTTAAAACCTTCGAAAATTTGTTGACTTCTGATTCTCCTTCTGTCTTTATCCAAAAGCTTAGTTCACCAGCAGCTCAGGATCTAGTATTAAAATTCAACTTTTGATAGCCTACAACACCACAACTTCTACTATCAACTTTAAACTTTTATGAATAAGCCACCAACAATTCAGCCCTACACATCCTCCATGAAATGGTATGGCAATGTGAATGTGAGTGAAAAGTATGGCCACATTCAAGCCTCTTCTTGCCAACAAAACAAAAAATTAATAAATGCAAGACTCATATCTGGAATTGAATTATTAGATGAATAATCCAAATCCTACAACTGATAAAATAAAATAATCTATTTCTTTAGAACAAATTTGACCTCTGTGTGAAGCCAACCCCGTATACAAAAAGATTTTCTCCTTCCGATTCCTGATACTCCAAGAGAAATTTTGTCTCGAGGAAAGATATTGGTTAAAATTTTTGCACCAAGCTTCTAGAAAATTGATAATGATAGAATATAAGAACAGCTTTTTCCAATATTGTTTATTATGTTATAAGTGCAGGAAAGAAGAACTCTGGGATTGGAAGACAAAGAAAATGTTATTTGGGTTGCTTGTCTCACCTATGATTTTGTATGGATGTGAAATTTGGGGCAGCAACTTGTTGGATCAGAAATGAAGATAGGTAGAAAGAATACAAAAACACCTTATCATCAACAACTTCAAAATCAAAACCTCAGTGCCTTATGAGATCTTATTGGCTGAAGTGGGTGCCTTTCCCTTGGAAGTTGTTGCAATGGTCCGGCTGATATGCTACTTAAAGAAAACCCAAGGCATGGGAAATCATCCTAGCCTAAGCTAGTCATTGAAGAAAAGCTAGAAAGGAGAAAAAACACATGGATGAAGCAAAACAACAAATGGATGCAAAAGTGGGATGTCAACATCCATAGCTGCCCAAATAGTTTGTTCGTGAAAGATTTCATAGCATCATGTGGACAAGGCACATGGGGAAAAAAAATCTCGCTATATTAAGGAATTCAGCCCCAACACATGCCACGAGGAAAAAGCATATTTAGCAATGGCAATTAAGTGGAAGGCCAAAATGCTTATAGCCCAGCATAGGACTAGCTCTCACCAATTGAGATGCGAGACAGGTAGATGGAGAGTGCCAAAAGAGGAATGGGAAGATAGGACCTGCCTATTCTGTGACACAGGAGCCATTGAAACAGAACATCACTTTGTCATGGAATGCTCGACATACAGCGACATCTGATGTGGGTATTTAGAGATGATAGAAAACAGCAGTATGGGCAACCTCTTCGAAGAAAAACAGTTGGATAAAACCACAAACTTGATTATCAAAATACACCGAAGAAGAGAGAATCAGTCAAAGGATAACAGCTGGGTTAGGCTAGTTGTTAGCAGGCGGGTCCCATAGGTTGCTTTGGCCTCATGTACGTTATTAAAATCCTACATTCATTCATTCAATCCAGCCCTAAATAATTAAGAATTAATTATTGTTTACTTCATTTCATTTGAATATTTATCATTCCCTCTCTAAAATTATAAATTACTTTAAGGTAATTAGTATTTCGTTTAATTGAATATGTCATTTTTCACTTTATAATTTTTACATGCTTTTTGGTCCCCATTTCAAAATGATAAATTAAAATGTCCTTTTCCAAAGTTAAAAACAGATTAGCTGTTGGAAAACCTCATAAATTATTATTATATTATTCCCCTACAAATCATCAAACCTACAGGGAATTCAAAATTAGAAGAGTCCTCCAATTTGATTCAGTTTGACATAGGAGACATTACTGTTCACTTTTTCCAAGAATAGTTTCCCTTAAACAATTGCAAGTTGGGAGTGCTCAAGAATCTCTACACATGCTCAGTGGCATACACAATGGGAAGATCTTTCCATCATACCACATACTTCATAATTGTCCTATTCCTCAATTTCTTTTCTATAACATTAAGATGGGCTCAAGTATAAAAAGAGGTTTTCCCTCATCATCCAAAGGAGGCAACTCAGTATGAAGACTAACACGCTACCCCAATGCCCTTATGAGGCATGATACACAGAGTACATTGCATATCCTATGGTTGTGTTGGTAAACAGATTTGTCTTCACACAATAAACCATCAAAATAACTCTTATTTGCCAAAAAATGAAGATGCAAAAAGATACCAACAGTTGGGTCGCTTTGCCATTGAATTGTGCAAGCGCTCTGAATTTTACAGGGCACAACTCCCCGATTGGATTTACAATGAATAAGATTTAAGCACTTTTAACCTGAAAGCGAAGGTTACCGGCACTATTCTTGGATAGGGGGCAAATTATTACAACTGAAATAGAAAGGAAAGATTCAACATACAGCAATGGAAGCATACAATCTTCCCACACATATATGCACTCTGAAAGAAAGAGAAAGATTAGACAAATAGGAACAGCCTCTGCAATAAATGAATACAGTAGTCGAATTCAATTTCATTATTCAGCCCTAATTCACACCTAAACCAAGAATGAAAACAATCTGAAGCACACAATCTTCAAAATAATAGAACCTTCATTCAACTCAAAAACAATACTATTTCTGAATGTAATATTGACAATCAAATTATTTCAGAAAACTAGAGAAGGAAACTAAAATGAACAGTTCTGAATACAATCAAAAACTGCCCCCTTTACACAATCTGAATTTTCCCCAAATATGCAGCACACAGTCTACAAAGATGATAGAATCTTCAAGACTCTCCACACTCGAAAGGAGAAGCACACCATCTGCTCTTTTCAAAAAAATAAGAATCCCCTTTCTTCCAAATTTCTCCCACTAAATAAACTTCTCAAGAGCTTTATTCAATTTCATAACTGATTCTTGGAAATTATCATAAATTAAATCTCCTTTCCTTTGATCATTGTTCACGGTCACTTTCCTTTATCCATTTCCTTCTATAACATAAAGTCTTTATAAACATTATAATTAAGACTTTATGGATATCATTTTATAATGTTTATAAGAAGACTTTGACATGTGGTATTTACTGGTGATGAAATGCTGTCATCTTTTCATAATTGTCATGACAATTTTGATAGTTCACGGAAATGATCATAACTTTTGATCAGTAATAGATCTGACAAAACCGTTTCGAGAGAATTCAGAGAATTAGCTTGGTCAAAACATATCCAAAATTCAAACAAATCCAACAGTTAGAATAAAAGTTATGACCCCCGAAGTATGACTGATATTCTGTGATTTGCATATTGTGACTATTAGTGCTGATTTCGATAGTGCCGCACTCAGAAACCCATAACTTTTGATCGATAATGAATCTGATAAAAAGCTTTGGAGGAGATTTAAAAAATTAGGTTTGGCTTAGGTTTGGCAAGACATATCTGAAATTCAGCCCGATCCAATGGTTGGATTGAGAAACATAGCCCCCGAAATATGACTGATATTCTGTAATTTGCATTCCGTGACTGTTAATGCTGATTCAACAGTGCTGTGAACAGTCCTATGTATTTCACGAATCAGGACACATTTTGAAAATTGCTCTTGTTTGAATTTAGAAAATTATGTTTACTCACACATATCCAAAGCTGAGCATGATCCAACAGTGAAAGTTATGACCCCCGTACTGAGACCCGATTTTTACTTTTTAGAAAATCTGTTATAGTTGTTAAAACTGAATCTTTGAAATGCTGAACCTCTTGAACCGCTAAATTACACCCATAATCATGTCTCTAAGCTGAACTCTGAATTTGAAATTGAACTTCAAACTAGGATATCTAAATCTGCATATCAAAGTCTGACTTGGATCTGCATTTGAAATTCGAACTATTGAGCCATATCGAATCAATGAGTCCATTTGAAAAGCATATCGAACCTCCGTACCCTTTGAACCATTTGAACCTTCGTACCCTTTGAACTATTAACCTTGTTCAATTAGTTCCAAATTTATAACGGAAAGCCTTGAACGTGCGTGTTTGAGCATTTTGATCCGTTATCATGAAACTTCATCTAGAACCTACTTTAAACAACATTTTGGACATGAATCATAGGAGAAAACCGAGATTCCGAGGGAGGGTCATATTGAGAAAGTTGGATTTCCAAGCTTAAAAATTGGGCGACTAACAGGTTGTATACTTAAGATAACCACTCTTCTTGATAGAAAACTATATGCATAATTGTATCTTTAAGAAAAACATATCACTAGCCTATAAACTTCTCTTTATAAGATGTTGATCCACATATCATTTATGCTAGTTTTAAGCATAGTGAAGGTTTTCTTTCAAGATGTTCAATATTCTTGGCTTCATGAACCCAAGTCTTAAGCAATAACCAAATCCATAAAAAAAAAAGGCAACATAGCCATATAATGCTCTAAATGGTGACATACTGATTGACATATGATATGTAGTGTTGTAGCAAAGCTCTGTTATCCTACTACATAGTTTCTTGTTGTACATTGGATACACTCTTGACTATTCGTATGGCTATTCTGTCCCTCCCTGTTCGTACATGGATAGCTGGTCGTACAGATGGTTCACTTTGTACTTCGTCTACTTCACTGCTTTGTATGCCTTTTACGGCTTCTTCCCTCTCTTTCTTCCTAATGCCTAACTTGCAAAATGGAATGCTTGGATACCGTCTCCTGGCTTTATATAGAAACATCTTACGATTTTTTGTGTTTTCCATATTGCTTTTGTTTTTTTTCCCTTATTTTTATTTTAAAAGTCCCCTTTATTTCTTCTTCGTCTCCAATTGCATTTGTATGCTTTCTTTTCACTTTTTCTATTTCTCTTATTTCTTTTTCCTCTATATTGCTTATTCCTATGAAGTAGATAGAAACCATCTCCCTTCTTTCCTTGTAGAGCTTTAATTTTGAGCCATTAACGAGGTCTTTTAAGGGTTTATTGTCTAAGGTAAGATAACGTGAGTGCCCCAGAATCCTTTACTTCCATGATTCTATATGGTCTAAGCCATCTCACCCTAAACTTGCCAGGCTTTATTTCATTTTTCCCATTATATTTAAGTACTAACTGTCTAGGTCTGAAATTCATTTTTATTAATGCTTGTCATGCAAGAATTTCCTCCTTTTAGTGCTAACTCTGTCGCCCATTCGGCTAGTGTCCTTTTTTCGTCCAGCTTTATTAGAGTATTGAGTCTTTCTTTTAGACTCTCCACATCCCCCAATCTATGTTTAACTATTATTCTTAGGCTAGGCACTACATATTCCATTGGCATGATGACTTCTTGTTCGTACATTAAGTGAAAGGGGGTTTGGCCAATGGTGGCCTTGTAGGTCGTCCCGTACGCCCATACTACTACTAGTGGTCTTTCCTCCCAATCTCCTTTCTCAACTCCACAAGTCTTGTAAAGAATAGTCACCAATATTTTATTTGTAGATTTTGCCTGACCCTTTGCCCTTGAATAGTATGGACTCTAAAAAGAATAGAGAATCCTATACTCACTTGTCATTGTTCTAATTGCTTGATTGACAAAATGCACTCTTCTGTCACTCATCAATCGCAGTGGTATGACAAATCTAGTTACTATCTGCTCATACATAAACTTGGTCGTACTCAAGGTCATGTTGTCCTCGAGTGCTTGTACCTCCACCTATTTTGTAAGGTGTTTTGTTGCCATCACTATGTATCTGCATCTATGATTATTGCTAACAGGCAAGAGTCCTACTAAGTCCAGCCCCCAACGCTCAAATAGTTCATGTGGCTGTAATGGGAACAACGGCATAAAGTTTCTTTTCAAGGGTTTGCCTGCCTATTGGCATGTATCACAACTCATGACCCATTCTCAAGCATCTACATACAGTGTAGGCCACCATAGTCCTGCCAATAATACCTGTCTAACTCTAGCATCGGGTCCCATATGGTCTCCTGCCAGCCCTTCATGGGATTCTCTCAAAACTCCCAGAATTTCTTCCTCCATCACACATCTCCTTAATACTCTAGTTGGCCCCATCTTATTCAACAATCCCTTAATCAATTGGAATGTCCGTTTTTTAGGGTAATTTTTCTCCTCTTTGCAGCTGGCATTTCCCTCGGAAAGGTAGCAATTGACAAGTACTACCTGGTCCCTTGTACCACTGAGGTAATACAGCAATTTAAAATAAATAGGCATCACAGAAGTCTTCGTTCACTCCACTTCCAGAGGCCTCCCCTGACTTGATGTGTAATAGTTGATCTGCAATTACATGACTTTTCCTGGCCAATCTATGATTTTAAAGGTAAATTCTTGCAGAAGGATTAGCTACCTACTCACTCTCCCTTGAATCACAAGCTTCTTCAACAGATACATAAGTGCTTGATGATCAACAAAAAATGTAAAAGGAGTAGCTAATAAGTTATGTCTAAATTTATGTACTGCATAGACCATACCTAAAGATTCCCTTTTAGTGGTGCTATAATTTTGCTCCGCCTTTGATAGCAACCTACTTGCAAAGTATATTGGATGGTCCAGTCCTTCCTTCGCAATTTGTGCTAGAGTGGCACCTATTGCATAGTTATAGGCATCCACATGGACATGGAATTCTTTGTTCTAGTCAAGGTATATGAGAATCGAAGCCCTTACTAGTCTCATCTTTAGCTCCTAGAAAACCTCCTATTCTTTCCCCCCAGTAAAATCATTCTCCTTTGCTAGTTAGCTTTTCCAAGGGTAGAGACACTTCAGCAAATTCCTTGATAAATCTCTTGTAGTACCCCACATGCCCCAAGGACTTGACACCAGTTACGTTGGATGGTGCTTCCATGTCTAAGATCACTTTGATCTTGTCCGGATCTATTTTCAACCCTTCCTTACATACCATATGGCCAAGAAGTCTACCTTGTAGAACCATGAATCTGCATTTTTGGGGATTTAAAGCTAGCCTTGCCCTTCTACATCGATGGATGCATTCGCCAATGACTTTGAGGTGTTGCTCCTTCCCATTGTAGATTGACCAATCATCGAGGAAGGCCTTGAAGTTTCCTATAGACATCCCGTCAAAGATATTCAATATGATTCTTTGGAAAGTGGTTGGTGCATTGCACAGCCTAAATGGCATCCTGTTATAAGAATACACCCCATCTTCCAATACAAACGTGATTTTCAGCTTATCCTCCTCAACAATGCTGATTTAGTTATATCCTGAAAACCCATCCATGGAGTATATTTCATGGTCAGCCACCTCTTCTAAGATGCTATCAATAAAAGGAATTGGAAAAGGATCTTTTATAGTTATTGCATTCAAGCATCTAAAATCTACGCATATCTGAAATTTATTCCATCCTTCTTTAGTGATATTACTATAGAGGATACCCACTCGCTGGTTTGTACTTTGAATATGATTATTGCTTTCGGCATTTTTGTGATTTCTTCCTGTACTTTGGCTACATTGTTCTTGGTCACTCGGTATGGTCGTCTACACATTGGTCTTGCCCCTGGTACCACTAGTATTCGATGAACACACATCTCTGGAGGTACTCCTTTCAAGTTCTTGTATGTCCAAGCAAAGACATCCTTATATTCCAAGAAGATTTTAAAAGCTGCGGCCTTCAACACGAGATCCCAATCATCCCCTATAAAAATCTCCTTGGGTAGGTCCTTCTCACCAAGGTTTATTTTCTGCAATTTTGCTTCTTTATATTCCACCTTCTTCTCAACTATGTGTTGGTTTATTATTGAGGGTTGGCGTAGCCTCTATATATTCCTTATAGCCCTTTGTGTACCTTTCTTTTGATTCCTCTTCTTGGATTTGTAACATATTACATTCTGGCTGGAATACTTCATAGTCTCCCATCTGCTAGTGAAACGGACCGTCGAGGGAGCTTGTTTCATCTTCTAAGCACTCCCCAAGTCAAAGCACTCCTTTTGGTTCTACTCCTCTGTCTTCTCCTTCTGCCTCTGAATCTGATGCCAAGTCCTAATTTACACACCGGTTCCTTACATCTATTGTGTACTTTCTGTCGTCTACCTCTATTGACAAGGTATTCTTCTTCCAATTATGGGTGGCCTTTGTTGTGACTAACCATCCTCTCCCCAACAATGCTTCATATGCTTTCTTCTCCAGTGTAATCACGACAAAGTCCAAAAGGAATCATTGTGTACTAATTACTACCTTTTGCCCCATCAAGGTTCCTATTGGCTTAAGTCCATTCTGGTCTGCACCCACCAATTGGAATATAGGTGACCAAAGTGTAGGTTTCCCTATTGCCTTCCAAGTCTCCTCATGTAGGACGTTAACACCGGAGCCTCAATCGACTATAGTGTTTGATAGTTTACATCCCATTATTTCCATTTCCACTACTGTCGGTGTCCTCCCCATTCCAATGGTGAACAGGGTGTTGGTTTCTTTTCCCGCTTGCACTTCCTCTTTCTTCTCCTCCACTGTTTGTTACTTGTATGTGTGGTAAGAAGGGTCTTCCCATTGCTCCATCCTGCCTAGTCGACAACCTCCAGGTTCAAACTTAGGCAATGGCACCAAAATGTAGAATGGTTATCAATCAACAATATACATAATGGTATATCATGAATTCAATAGCACCAATAATACATTCATTACTCATATCATAAAACCAAATGGCGAGGAACCAAAAACATGAGTCTACCAACCATATTTCAAAGTTCATATATAATGGTCCATTGGTTGGAAAAACCAACTAACGCATCCCCTCGCTACCTAACTACCCATCCCAACAAAACAAAACTAAAGCTTGATTACAACATTACTCTGGTCACTCCGAGAAGTAAATCAGAATTGGAAACCTCCATACGTGGGTGGCCATTACAAATAGTGTGGTTGGAGGAAAAAAAGAACTAATATTTTTCTCTTATGACCCTACAGCCCCCTTGTGCAAAAGAAACATTAATAAAAGAATCTTAATGTTGGGATTCTCTATTAAAACAAGGGGACTAACTGTTTGGGTGTCCCACGACCTCACCAAATCCCAAAGCTTACCTCTATGTGTTTTTGTGTTCTACAATAATCTCCAATCAATTGTCCCTTACTGAATTTCAAAACCTTGGTATCCCATAAAGTAGTCCAGCTGGCCAGAATTCCATTTTAGAGATTTTTATGGAGAGCCCCTCCAAAACTTTGAAAATTTGTTGATCTTTGATTCCTTTTTTTTTTTCCAAAGCTTATTTAAGCAACAGTTTCACAATATCAACTACTAATTTTTTATAGTCTGCAATACCCCATACAACCTCCAATATCAAGTTTAAGATTTTATGAATAAGTCACCAACAATTCAGTCCTCCATGAACTCCATGAAATGGTATGGCGGTCTCGATGTGAGTAGAAATTATAGCCAAACTTAGGCCTCTTACTGCCAACAAACCAATAATAAATAACAAACATAGATCTGGAATTAAATTATTAGATTAAAAATTGAAATCTTGCAACTGATATGATGTTTCTTCAGCACTAACTTACTCTGTATGAAGCCAAGCCAAGAAACCAAAAGATATTCATCCTCAATTCCTACCACTCTAATGGTTTGGTTTTCATCCTCAAAGAAAGATGCTGATCCAAAGCTCTGCATCAAAATTTCTGAAAATTTGATAATGATAAAATATATGAATTGTTTCATCCAATATTTTCTTCTTAATGTTTTTCCCATTCAGCTCTAAAACCAGTTTAAAATTACTTTTTTATTTTATTTTGAATATTCATCCTATTGGTGTTCAAAACCCTAGATTGGAAATCCAAGAGCTTTGTCAATTCTCCAATAAGATTACCCAATCAGTTTTGGCCAACGGACGGGAATAACCTCCCCTACACTTTAGGCTTCGCTAAACCTAGGTGGGTAAACCTTCACCTTGAACCCCGATTGCTTAGTTCAAGGCTTTTCTATAGCGAATTTAAACTTGGTGAATTCTTTAGGTTAGCAAAATATTTTAAACTTGATCAAAATGAAGTTATATGATTGAATGTTTATGTGATAACTAAGTTGATGCTTGTAAGGAGATATGGAAAAGAATCGTTAACTATGAATCAATAATTGTTTTGATGATTTGAAAGAAACCAATGCCTTGTTTATTTGGGCAATAGAGTCAACCACAATGAAGATTATTATGTACAACTTTATGAGGCAATATATATTAAAATATCATCAATTACCCCTGTCATCCAATGCAAAAGATAAATCACCTATGCAATTCAATGCTAGTCCAAAAGGACTCTCACTTCTTTGGTGGGAAGCCCAATTAGACAGAGATGAGGAAACACATATATATTTCACACTATCTTGATTATCAAACAAAGAATGCAATTACATATCTAAGCATTGTTGGGGAATAATCCAATAGTCGCCTTATTGACCACAAAGGACAATTCCAAATTGTATTATATTATCTTTGCCTTAAATAAACATAGATTAAAAAAAATTACTTATCATTAAAATATAATTTCTGAATTGCTAATATAAGTCATACCTTATAACTCATATTCCTCCTTACAAGTTTTTTGAATATATCTCAGTAATTTTCATGGTTACTGGGAGACCCGTCTCCCCCCTAAAAGTCGCGTCTCGGAGACTTTTCGCATCTCTGGAGACCTCAAAAAAGGTTGGAGACTTCATGACGAAGTCTCCTGAAGTCTCCCCGTCTCCTAATCCAAAAAGTGAAGTCTCCCCGAAGTCTCCTGATAAAATATAATATTAAATAAATTTATATATTTTAGCCCTCATTTAAATGTTTTTAATGCAAAAATTAAGACCACTGATAATTTAAATGATTAAATCATTTAAAATATTTTATTTAATAAATTAATAACTCTAAAAACATTAGAAACGCTTTTAAAAAATTATTTTTATTCTAAATTCCAAGTGAACCAACAATAATTAGAAATATTTGAGAAATAATTAAAACCACTAAGAACAACCAAAAATGTTTATTTTTTTTAAATTAAAAATGTAGATATTTATGTTGTGATATTTCTATAGATATTTATGTTTACAAATATCCGATTGAAATTCCAAGATATTTATATTATAATTTATTATATCTCCTATTATTTTGGATTCTATCACGAGGTGATACTCCTGAGTTGCAATCATTTGCAATAAGATTGTTGTCACAAGTGGCTAGTTCTCCAGCTTCTGAGAGGAATTGGAGCACTTATGGTTTTATTCATTCATTGAAGAGGAACCAATTGGGATCAAAGAAAGCAGAGAACTTGGTGTACATTCATACCACACTCCGCCTTCTCTCTCGTGTTGATCCTACATATATGGAAGATCCCTCAGCAAAATGGGATCAAACTGCACATGATGGAGATGTTGCAGCCATGGTGGAAGAAGCGGTTGACCCAAATGGCCTTAATGATTTGCCCCCAGCTGTACTACCATCAAAGGAACCTAAGTTGGAGAGTGATGATTTTTTGGAGAGCATGATAGCTGAAGACCTTGAGATGGATGATCACAACCTTGTGGAGTAGATTATAGTACCATTGACATACTAATACTAGATATATTTCTGTTTTTTGTTTATTGTACAAAGTGTTCATTTTTGTTTGCATATCGGCAATTCAGCATCAAACTATACTTTTTTGAATTTAAAATTTGAAAATGTAATGATAATCTCAGCGATTATCAATCTAATGATGGTGATCATATGCAATATTCAAAAAACAAATATGTCTATGAGATACAATATTGTGATCATGTGAGTTTTGAAATCTTTGACTCTATGAATCCATTTTAATTTTTAATGTGACAACACTATTATTATTTACTTTAGTCTTTTAGTCTTACAATACTACTATTTTCAAATTTTGTATTTACTTTTAGTATTAGACTCTTTAAATTTAAACTATTAAAAATTTAATTGAAAAAAAAAAAAAAAAAATTGCCGTCTCCAAGTACCCCCGTCTCCTATTTGAAAAATTGCCGTACCAGTACCAATACCAGAGACCTCAAAGTCTCCCTGTCTCCCGGTGACCTTGGTAATTTTTTATTGCTCCTCCAAACATGTTTTCAAAAAATTATCAATGTCTCTATGTTTGTGTTTTGCACCTTATATTTATATGTAACCAAAAGGGTGTGTGTAACCAATTTTGAACAAACAAGCTGTTTCACAATTCTTCAACTCCAATTGATTAGTTGTAGTGTAACACATCATAACCAAGCTTGATTATTGAGCAATTGCTCTCAAACACATGATGATACTGGGGCACTAATTATTTTCATAAGGAGATAACGGGATGCTTCAGGTGTAATACAATGACTATCGAATAGATTGATTTGTCCTTATTTCTTTCAGACGCACTTGTTTTCTCAGTTACCACAGACAAATAAAATATCATTTATTTGATTGTATGGTCTTTATTGCAGGCAGCAGATGCAAACTATGTTGGTTGAATACCACCGTCCTCATGACCAGGAGAATTTTATCACTGAAGGGATGATCTGAAGAATATCCTCATTAAGTACTACCACTGTTGTTGCAATAACTTCCAGACGTTCATATCTCCTGCGATGATACCTTTTTGCTTGCAACTCCTGCTGAAGACAGAAAGGATACTGGAAATAGTCATCTCAAGTGGTGCCGTTAATAATGTATGAAATGCATACACTATATTGAGGAGCCGCTTTTGGTAAGACAGTGACCAAGAGCTACAGCACAGGTTGCGTTTGATTTGGGTTCTCACTGCAAAAGGAGGATTCACAGGAATGTCTAGGCATCGCATGCAGGTCACTAAATAATCTTCTTTTTGAAAACACCAAGCTAGGATTTCAATCTTGATTGTACTGCTCTCCTCATACTTAACAACTATTCTGGTCCTGCTGCCACAAATCTTCATCACATTCCCAAAAATAATACAAGAAGGGAAATCAAAGTGCCCCCAATATCACACTTGCTGATACATTTCTCAGGCAGTAAATTATATACAGATAAGGTATCTGGTTATTCTGCAACAAACATTGGGACTGTTTGTATTGGCATTTGCATTCTCTGAAGATCATTCAATACGCACATTTCTGTTCAGTTAATGTCTCGTGTACAACTCTTTGATACCAATGATATTCTATTATCTTTGATTGTGAACAAGCTAAGTGAGTCAAACTAACAAATCTCTTGAAACTGAAACTGCAAACTACACCTTCATATCAATTGTTTGATGAATTGCAGAAGGAGAAATAGAGAAGTTTTGGTGAAGTACATTAAGGGGTTCTTGTAGTGGATTCACAGCTGTGTTTGTCAGCATAACTATAAGACATTATCTTCAGATGTTACCGCTGTCATTACTTCTCTGTTATTTAGTTGTCAATACATCGGAGCAACTAAAACAATGAAAAGAAATATACAAACTCAAACTATTCATTAGCAGGACAGGCCTAAATATAACAGCTAGTCAAGCCCCGTCTTTCACAGTAATCAAAATATCCAATTTCCAAGCCCCAATAAGTTGACAATTCTGAAGGTTCCTTTGCAGGCAGAAAATGATAAGCATGACAATGAATAAATACAAATGATAGTTGCTGTCGCCACCCATGTATTAACATTCCCTCTGTTTCCTTGCCCTATAGTGAATACATCAGGTGCACAAATGGAGGCTCCAAGAATTAGGGCTCCATTACATCCTTTGCCCCTTTTTAATTATTAATTACCTTTTAGATAGTTAAAATATTTTAAATTGAATATTCATCAGTTTTCCCTTCATGATTTTTGTATGTTTTTTGGTCATCATTTAATTATATCAAATTAAGGGTCCTTTTTCAAAGTCATAGATCAAGGTACCTTTTGGACAACTGAATAAATTATTCTAACATGCCCCTGCAAATCCTCCCTTCTACCTATGGGCAACAAGAATAGCCTAGGACATTCATGATGGAATTCAATCTTCACCAGATTTTCTTGATGAGAAAAAAAAATAGAATGCAAAGAATCATTATGATGTTTCAGATTAAGGTAAAAGCAGGTTTTGAAGGGGCCCCGAAACCCTTTACATCAAAAAGAAAGATATACCATGAAGTTCTACCAGGTTTTAAACGGACCTTAAACTAGCAATACAATTAAACCAGGTCAAGCAAGGCCCTGAAACCAACAGAAGTGCTCAGAAAGAGAAACTAGCAAGGACACTGGAACCTGGAAAGAAAACAGACTGGAAAGCGAGGCAACCAAAGAAGCCTCCCAGACCAGGAAACTCACCTAGGATTGTTGATCAAATTTGTTTTTCTAGTCACAACTTACTTAGAAACGTTCTTTCTCCGGTGCTTTTTCTTAAAGCAGGAGAAACTTAGGCTTTTGTTATCTAACAAAATCCTAACAATATCCAGATTATGAATACTGTTCAGCCCCCTAATATACCAAGTAATGATTTTCATATCTATTTTTTAGGGGTAAAATCCAGAATAGTTGCCTGCCTGCCATCAGCGATATTCTGCATACTTTCTAACTCTCTGGTTTTCATAGTGGTTCTTCTTCCAAATTTTTCTGGAGGACCAACATCGGGTTTCACCTTGGAATGTTGTTCTGCTTTTTTTCCAGATTTACCCAGAGTAGAAGCAAGAGAATTTATCTTGGTTTGCTGAACTATTTTGCTGCTTCTAGTCTCTACACCTATAGTAATGTTCTTAATATCAGCTCTTTTTCTTTGGTTTGGTTTATGCTTTGAGTTATCTCCTTTTTCAATCACAGCATCTAGGGGAGGAGGTTCATCCAAAGGAAGGTCATAATCAGCCTGAGATAAAACCTGGAACTCCCTGGACTGAGAAAAAGGAAGATCACCCATCTCTAATTTATTTCCAGCTTCAGCCAAGAATTCACCTTCCTCTAGCACGGATTTATCTTCTAAATCTCTCCTTTGATCTTCTATCCTTTGATAAATAACAATTTGTTTTGATAAATCTGCCAGATCATCCATTCTTTGCTTAGGCATTATGGTATTAGATTGAAAACCATGTCCTTCTTTCTCAAAGATTGCTTTCTCAAATGAAGGCTCTTTATCCACCTTAGCATGTGATGATTTAGAATCTTCTTTGGGTTTCCATACTTTCTTTTGCTGGATCTTGGTCTTTTTCCCATCTGAAACACTGTTTAGATGCTTTTTACTTTTGGAGGGACAGTTTTTAACCAAATGCCCCTGTTTCTTACAAGCATAGCAAGAGTTAGGCAGATCTTCAAAAATAATTTCTTGAGTCTTTTTACCAAGTTTGGATGTTAGTTCCACCTTGTCTGGGAGATGATTCAGGTCAGCCACTTTAACATAAAGTTTGGCACTTTGAAGTTTGGTTCTGGAAACCGTAGCATTATCCAGTGCCACTAATTCACCAAAGGAATTGGCAATACCTTTAAAAATGTCCTCATGCCAGAATTCTAAAGGGAGACCAGGAAGTCTAGCCCAAATGGGGGGTGGTTAAGAAAAAAGAATCTGAAAGATCCATGTTAGGCTCCCATTTTTTAATTGTGAGAGAACATTTACCAAAAGACCATGGTCCCCCACAAAGAACCATATTCATATCTTCAATGCAATTGAAAATAAAAGAGAAGAATCCATTCAACATTGGGGCAATATCATTACGATGTTACACTAGATTGTGAATTGGGATTTTGCTTAACAGTAAAGCCAATAAACTAGGCAGAAGAAAAACACAGAATAAGGATAGATCAACTCAGTCATTTCACAAAATAACAATAAACTGATAAAGACATGGAAGCTTCCCCTAACTTATATATCTCTTGCTCATTTTAGAGAAGATAAACTACCAATAAAAAGTGATGAAAAGAAAACAGGTACTGAGTCTTGCTGCACTCTATGCAATAGGAGTTACAAGAATACAGATAGAAGCTCTAAACTCATTCATTTCATTTGCACCTTGGATGAAAAATGAGAGAAAATGTTACAAGGTTCCAATATTCACTTGTGTTATTGAACAGTGTTGCATATGGTATCGAAAAAAAAATTCCCAACATTGAGATTCTTTTATTTATGTTTCTTTTGCACAATGGGGCTGTAGGGTGTCATAAGAGAAAAATACTATTTCTTTCTAACATTTCCCAACATTGGATAGTCTACCTACAGTTGGAATGCATGTAAGTCGTGTTTGCTGATCATTACATTGAAACATCTTGAGTTTGATACTTGCCTTTAATTGCACTAAAATTGATTCTTATTTTTTATGTTTTTTCAATACACATTTTGTGTGGTCTGTCCCCAAAAAATTCCCCTTTGAAGGAGACATCTCAACCACGTAAGGAGGTATTTCTCTAGAGTCTACAGTGCTACACATCTTGGAAATTTCTATCCAAAAGACAATAGGAAGTTGGAGAAGGGGACATCTCCCCTTAGAACGCAGCACATTTTGACTAAGAAATAGATTATCTTGACTGAACAAAGGTGGAACCCAACTACCACAGATCAAGAGTTGACAAGACAGTGATGACCCTTGTTTTCCTCCAGTCAAGGTAGGTGTACACATGTCATTATTTCTGCCTAAGTAAAATAGTTATTCTTATTATCTTATGTAAGCTTATTAAAAGGTGCAATATTAAACTAAGTTCAGCATTAAGTGCATAAGAAATAAACTTATTACACCTCTAGTTGATTGCTTCAGAACTCGCATATTGAAAGATTAAATGAGCATTTTTAGAGAGATTTTTGTGGTTCAATGGGAAGGGGTGTAAGAGGAGTCACGCTATTGCCTAAAAATAGTGTAGGCTTACTTGCAGAATTGACACCATGTGGCTAATAAACATAAAGCTTCAAGGTACTGTTTTGGCTGTTAAATGGATTCTTGTGACTTTTTCATGTAATGAGCCTCAGATAACATTGATCAGACATAATATTTCTTTAGGCTTTCATCAGATGAAAAAGGATTGGGATTCTTGTGACTTTTGCAGGTGATGAGCCTCGGATTACATTGATCAGACATAAAATTTCTTTAGGCTTTCATCAGAAGAAAAAGGATTGCAAAGCACTCTAGCCCCTTGAGTTACTTTTGGATTCTTTTATGTCAAGACAGGATTTATTGCTGATGCTATTCTATTTCACTGGACAGTTAAGTTATCTCAGGATCAGGATGTTAACCATGCATAAGCTAAGAGAAAAACTGCAAGGCATGAGCATTTGAAAGAGCCTAGAGTTGGTGAGCCTCTGCGATTAGGCTTTCATCAGGCCTCAAAGTAGATGTGTTAGGGTCAAGGATCTAAAGCAGCTATTAAAAATCTGGGGCCTCTAGACAAGAGGAAGACAATGGGAAAAAAAAGCATGGACAATGTGGCAGAACATAAGCATAATGTGAAGATGAATAACAGGTGTTGGATCAAGACCGAATGGTGTGATCATTTTTCAAGCTAAGGCAACTGGGCCCATAATCTGTAACTGCAAAAAATCAATGAACAAAAACAAGAAATAGAATCTGCATGCTTGTGTTACAAATCAATAGCTAGAGTGAAATGGTTTAAAGCAAATGATCAAAGGCCTTATGTGCTTAATTAAGTTGCTGAGCAAAAATTAAGTCCCAAAGTGTCTGACCAATCAGATAATAGGAATTTATTAATGAGATGAACATGAAGAATCAGTGATCAGGACTAATTAATTGTAGAGCATCTGTCTTCATTACTTAGGCCTAAGCATAGTAGGGCGGAAACTAAAAGGTCAAATCCAATAGCCAATAAAGTAATTTTAATTTAATACTTGAACTCAATAACATGACATAAAAATTGGAAGGTTACATCAAAGGCAAGACAATTGAAAGGCTTATGCTATTATGGGCTTACGTCTCAGAATATACACATGGCAAAGAGACAAATAGACTCTATTAAAAATCTGGCAGCTTAAGGAAAACAAAAAGTCAAACCGTCCACATACACAGCAGTCAGCAGAGCTAAAACTTGATTTTGAAAAAGCACAGAAAATGAAAACACAATTGACTTTGACTTTAGGCATGATCGTTGATAACAACTTTGGATCATACTGCAAATATTTTTCTTTCGAATTTATGGGACTCAAAAAGTCAAATCCCTTTCCACTTTGAGAATTAAACATTATTTAAGACACCATCCATTCATTTATAACACCATCTCACCATATGTGATATTATCAATATAAAAAATTTAACAATATTTAGTAACATGACATTTTCAAAGTTCAACTGGGTCGAAACCTAGTTACAGGTCTTATGGCCAGCACACAAAAATATTTCTAGATTTCCTAAATTAAAGCAAGCATGAAGATGTCAACTAACATAACATCATCCTTGTTCAACTTGAATTAGTTAACTATAATAAGTTAACTAATTACCCAGTTTGTCTGATTCAGCAATTCCCAGAAAGCTCAAGTCCCTGTCACAAAATTGAGGCGGAAATGAACAGATGCAATATTTACCAGAGAAGTTAATATAGCTACTGCATTTATCAAATTGATTTATCTGTGAAAAGTCATGCTGAACAAGTGTTTGACTAGAAATTCAATGTTTAGAAATTACAGCTTTGGCAAACATTGGATTAGAAGCTGTTTGATGAAAGTACAAATCAGAACTTTTCACAACTTTAACTAGAATTTTACTTCATGCGAATCACATATTGAATCTTGTACTACATTATGGCTGAATTTGAAAATTTGTTCCTGAAGACTATATACATGACCTACAATATAAGGAAGACAAATGTTATTTAAGATATGAATTAAATGCAGTGTGGGGAGTGAAAATTGAGTGATTAACAAAAACCCACGAACACCCATGGTGGATGAACTTCTAAGGACCCATGAAGAATCAGGTTAGTTGGGAGGTTGAGCTAACCAAACTAAATGAATTGGACATTTACATATTGTACTTGGTGAAGTTATTTGGACTATTGACTTTCTTTAGAATAGATGTTAATGGAAAGAAGTTGGTTGGAATCCCTAAATGACTGTGGCATTATAAAAATTAATATCAATTATACACTTGTCTGCCACAAGTAGTTGAATGCATAGTTGGCAAAGCCAAAAACTTGCAAAGGCCTGGAAAACAAGTTCGGGAAAAAATCGGCCAGTTTTCAGCAAAATATTTGGGAACTTAAATATTGCTTAAGTTTAATTAGAAATACATTTTTATGCAAAATTCAATGAGAAGATGCATCCAATAAGTCAATAAATGAAAACATAAAAGAAACAAGCCTAGTCTAGATATATTTAAACACAAAGTGGATACGAAATCGCATTCTCATGAGGAATGCTGATGGCTAGAACCAAAATAGTAAATAATTTATATAAAACTAAAAGTGAATACATCGTTATAATTACGTCTTCCTCTGCCCAGCTCTAGTAAAAACAAAGGAAGAGCTAGAACTGAAGGTTCTATTCTTAGAAGTTTGCACTTGACATGATTGTGGCTCTTCACTCAATATGTCGTGACTCAGTTTGTGGCTTGTCCTCTATCCTAGATGTAGCTTTGCCTCTAGCTTCTTCTAGCACTAGCAATGACTCCTCATTCGACTCAATGTCATCTAGTGCAAAACCAAATCCACCCCCCTCTTCCATAGCTTGCCTCTTCAAATCTGCCATGTCCCCTATTTTGCCCCTTACAATTTAATAATAAAGAACAAAATAAGGAGTCGATTTAATAATAAATTATTAAATGTAGTGTTAATGTTATAAAATAAGAAGATAAGATAGGAATAAATAATATATTAAGATAAAATATAAAAATATGATTTATTATTATATTATTATATATAAAAAAAAAATTAAATAAATAAATATCAAAGTAAGAGGTATTATTCATATTAAGAAGATATGATAGGAATAAATAATATATTAAAAGAATATATAATACTATGATATATTATTATATTATTATATTAATAAAAGATTAAATAAATAAATATTAAGAGGTATTATTCATATTAGCCATATTATTAATACAATATCTTCTACATCCTTAAATATATTTGAATGGAAGAATGACATATTAATCAATTAAATTATTAATCAAATGATAATATCAAGAGACGCATCCATTCATGATACTTATCATGTATTAAGGAAGGGAAGTAATAGTCTGGATGGGCATGGAAGAGTATATGACTGGAACTACAAAACGAACAAGGATTGATAGCAAGAAAACCATCGAATAATCACGGAGGACACAAAATGCAAGGGTCAGGGAAGAGGACGGAAGAGGGAGTCGGATAGCATCTAATTACAAGAAGAAGACAAATCGAAGGGGGAGAGAAGATCCTGCGGAGGCCACAAGGCTACCAGATGCGACTAGAGGGTTTAACACAGTTTTTTTATCAAGGACGAAAGCCCAACATTCCACACTTGACTCTTTCTACGTGAAGTCACATACAAGACACGAAGAGGACGGAAGGGACATTACAGTGGTATCAGAGCATAATCTTGCCATCCTATGAGTGAAGGCTTATGGAAACTTACGAGAGAAGGACAAATAAAACTACAAAATGAATGACTTAGCAAATGAAGTGAGAACATATATGGAGCAAACCCACTAGACCAACCAAACTATATTGAATCAAATGGAGAAGTCAAATCAAGCCCTCCTGCAAGCATTTCAGAACATAGGGAACTCCATTAATAACCTAAATAATAACTCTTCCCATGAGAAAGATACAAGTTCAAACGAACCAGTTATTAACGAATCATCATCATCTAGAATTCCAAGACCTCCTTTCTTACCTAGAGAAGAAACTCAAAGGGAAGAGGAGGGAATAAACCAACCCACCAATAGCACAGTGGAGAATGCAAGAGCCTATGCAAATCTTGAACCCAAAATTAGGGAACTCGTAACATTTGCAGAATCTTGTGAGGGACAAAAACATGAGGGCCCTAAAAGAACCAGAAGACGACCAAACGAAGAGCTTAAACATAAGGTGAACAAGATAATGCTTCCAAATTTTGAGGGATCAAGAAAAATAACAGCCCATGCATGGCTCCAAAAATTAAACACATATTTTACTCTTAGCCCAATGATGGAGGAAGACGCGCTCCAATTTGCTATACTCCACTTAGAAGGTACGACACATGAATGTTGGCACAATGGGCTTCTCTCCTTAGGACATCAAAACATAAAATCATATCAGGATATTTCCCAAAAATTGATCAAATGGTTCAACCAAGTTGAACCTAAATTGTACTTCAAAGAACTGACCCATCTAAAGCAATACGGAACGGTGGAAGAATTCTCTAATGAGTTCCAAAAACTTGCGGTTATGGTCCCAGATTTATCCCAAAAGAGGCTTACATACTTATTTGTTGAAGGACTAAAGAATTCTATCAAAAATATAGTTAACCCATTAGAACCTCAAACGGTGGAAGAAGCTATTTAGAAGGCTAGAAAGGTGGAATCTAATTCATCAAAGGAAAGTTCTAAGAATTTCTCGAAAAAGACAAAGCATAGAAATGGAGACTCGTGCAAAGACCAAAGAGGGAAAGAATGTTATTTCTGCAAAGCAAAATGGAACAAAGGACACCAGTGCTTGAGTAAGCAAGCCCAAAAACAAAAAGAGGACACATTGAAGAAAGGCATATGTTTCAAATGCAGAGACCCTTGGGAACCTAGACATAACTGTGACAAGAAAAGTCAACTCCATAAAATAGAAGCAACGCATGAAATAAATAATAGAGGCTCCAGAACAAGAGTGTGAATAGTGATCAAGAGAGGATATGTGAATAGAGAATCATTGAAGCTTCGAGGAAGTTCAACTTTGGTCATACTCTAATCTGGAAATGTAAATATCAAACAATACATATATGTACATATTTTTATGATTATTAATGGAACTTTAATATTTAATTCAAATGAAAGGAAAGAGTAGCAATTAAGGGAGAACTGCTAATGACACCCTATTGTTAGCACCTTCCTAAGAGGGCAATTTAGGGAGAATAGCTAGGGCACCCTATTACAGTGGAATGTTAGGAAGAACTGTGGTAAGGACACCCTATTGCTCTGTAATTAAGGGAGAACCGCTAGAGCACCCTATTGCAGAATTAGTTGAGGGAGAACCACTGAGGGCACCCTATCATAGTGATAGTTAAGGGCCCATTTGGTTGCTAGAATATGATTTAGGAATTAAAATTTTAAATCATTGATTTGGGATTCTGGAACTTGAAATCCAAATTACGATTTCTGGAATTTGTTTTGGGACTGTTTGGTTCAAATTTAAAAATATTTGATATTCAGAATTTGTTATTCCAAGTCCGTTTGGTTCAAAATATGGTGGAATAAGTTTTCAAACACTTTGGCAAATTTCAGCACACATTTCCAGTTCGTCATTGGTGAATTGATGTTTGTGTTGCAGTGAGGCCGATTACAAGAATTGCAATCAACAATGCCAACGCCTTCCACAGTCTCGACAGATGCTCCCCATGAAACTCAGCACAAATATTTCTTATCTTGCTCTTATAATAATTCTTGATTAGGGTTACTCTGATTTTGGCTTTCAGATCTTGCGCGTGCTCAGAAACCCTACAAAAAACAGAGGTTTTGCCATGTCGTCCAACATCTTAGCTATGTCCTCATCCATTATCATCACAATGTCTATCAATCACATGGCTTTTTCGCAGCAGGGCAACGTCCTCAGCTGTGTCGATCAAGAAGTCCATCAATTCAACGTATTGTATTACATGTTTCTGCCGATTAGGGTTGTTGAACTCCAACCTAAGAAAATTCCTCATCATCACTTCTATGTAGGTATCTGAAATCACAATCTTGGGAAGAAAAAGAGTGTCTGAATGCTTGTCAGATTTGATTTTATCTGACCCTGATTTGAAATTGATTCCGGCCTTAACAAGCTCTTTTGCATTGTATTTGTCAAGGAAATTATCGTGGCCTTATTACGCTGGGTGGGGAAAGAAGATTGCAAAGATAGCTACAACCATGTCACCCATAGTTGTCATCAATCTCTCGCAGCATGTCAAATTTGTGCACTTGTCTTCATCTAGATTGTGAATTTGCAATAACAAGGAAACTTATCTATGCATGCAACCTAATAAATGATCTAGAAAAACTTCACCAAGCAGCGGCCTCACTTTTTTCATGGCGCCCTTTGAGTTTAAACCGCATTTAAATTCTCAAGACTGTGTGTTTACCAATCCTGTGAGATCACCCACTACCTCCATAGTTCTCGTTAGATAGATTTCTTCAAATTGAAAATATTTTGAAAGCAATGGCCATTGCCCAAATGGCATCCGAATGCCAAACTTAATTAAATTTTACTTTAGTTAAAACCCTCATTTTCAAAAAATGGGATTTAAAATGGGAATTAAAATGGAAATTCCAAATAACAAGTATTTTGAAGGAATTTGGAATTCTTGTTTTGGGGGTCAAATAGGGATACCGAATTCTACGTTTTCCCAATTCCAATTCCGATTGTGCGGACCCAAACAATGGATTAGAAAAATTTTAGAATTCCGAATGCCAATTCCATTCTAATTCCAGCTACCAAACGGGCCCTAAGGGAGAATTGCTAGTAGGGCACCCTACTATGCTGTGATTATGGGAAAACTTTTAGGGCATCCCACTACAGAGAAAATATTTTAGAGATCTTGGGATGAGATAAAGTCTCACCTAAGTATTATAGAACAGATAATCCTAATGAGATATCCCCAGTAACTTGGGACGGAAAAAAAAAAAAAAAAAGTCTCTCCTAAGGATTAAATAGAGATAGATAGTCCTAAAGGGACATTCATAGAGGCCTGGGCAAGACAAATTCTCTCCCAGGGTACATTTGTCAAGAGTCATTATGGAGCTCCAATACACCAAGATAAGTTCTCTCCGATCTTAGTAATTTAAATTGAATCTTGCAATATTTAAATTTATAGTTATAACAATTTAATCGCAAAGTTGAAATTGTTTTTGCAGGGCTATAGTGAGGTGCATCAACCAAATCACAAGGAGAAAACATTGAATTGCTTGAGGACAAGCAATTTGAGGAAGGGTGGACTGTCATGTCTCCTATTTTGCCCCTCAGAATTTAATAATAAAGAACAAAATAAAGAGTCAATTTAATAATAAATTATTAAATGTAATGTTAATATTATAAAATAAGATCTAATAGGAATAAATAATATATTAATATAATATATAATAATATGATATATTATTATATTAATAAAAGATTAAATAAATAAATATCAAACTAAGAGGTATTATTCACACTAAGAAGATATGATAGGAATAAATAATATATTAATATAATATATAATAATATGATATATTATTATACTATCATATTATTATATTAATAAAAGATTAAATAAATAAATATTAAGAGGTATTATTCATATTAGTCATTTTATTAATACAATATCTTCTACATCCTTAAATATATTTGAATGGAAGAATGACATATTAATCAATTAAATTATTAATCAAATGATACTTATCATGTATTAATGAAGGGAAGTAATAGTCTAGACAGGCATGGAAGAATATATGACTGGAACTACAAAACGAACAAGGATTGATAGCAAGAAAATCATCGAATAATCACAGATAACACAAAATACAAGGGACAGGGAAGAGGACGGTAGAAGGAGTAGGATAGCATCTAATCATAGGAAGAAGACAAATCAAAGGGAGAGAGAAAATTCCACGGAGGCCACAAGGTTACCAGACGCGACTGGAGGGTTTGACACAGTATTTTTATCAAGGACAGAAGCTCGGCATTCCACACTTGACTCTTTCCACATGGAGTCACGTACAAGACATGAAGAGGACGGAAGGGACATTACAAATAAGCAACAAACATTACTTTGGCAATGGTAAGGTTCAGAGAATTGATAAACAACGCCAAATAGATAGATTCATGGGTTCCAAACTTCACAAGCAATACAGATAGTAACCAAGAAACCCCTTTGTCGAGGACATCCAAGCAACAGGGAAGAAAATGTACTGTATTCTCCCTGCAGATACAGATACAAATAGAGCACTCCCTTCGACGTGGAAGAACACTTCCCATACACTACCTTAATTTCTTCAGAACTCCGCAGCTGAGAACAACGTATAGAGTACGTACAGTAACAACGATCATCGAAAGGGGAATAAATTACATAGTCAGTGAACTTGACCATATGTAGACAACAACAAATATAGTCTAATGCAAGTCTACTTAGCACAAGTTCAATATATAATGTGCTGAAGATACACCTCATATCAAGAGGGCACAAATCTGTGTGAATTAATAATCAGACTGACACCATTCAACCATTTCTATATTGTTGAGGTACCCAATTGGACTCAACATTATAAAACCACATACTTAATACTGAACTATCTAATGATCACAATAGTTCTTTCTATAGCATAAGTCTTAAAGATCTTTTATAACAGTTCCATCAGTTGCAAGACAACGCTCTGTCCTGTCAAAGACCATAAATATTATGAATTGCATATTTCAGACATAGGAAGGATTGGTCCTTGGATACAATTCTTCTGCTTCTTTAAGAGTACATTTTCACATTATCATAATTCCATTCGAATAGTAATATTGATAATTCACTCTTAATATTGAGTTGCAAGGAATAAGATAAAAGAATTCAAGTACTTGTCCCGAAGTTTTTATAATATCACGGAAGGGACATTACAAAATCATTGATGTCATCCTCTTCAAACCCGCCTCAAATATGCTTCAAATCAATGGAAATCAGTTTGCAAGTGTTTCGAGTACAAGTGTTTGAAAGACTATTTTCCCTCTCTCAGCTAAATACAAGTGAACAAATGAGAAATGAAATTAATTTGGGCCATTTTTTGCCTTGAAGTTCTATTGTAAAACTGTGACCGAATTTTTGGCAAAAACTTGCCAACTACTAGCCGAATTTTTGCCAAAACATCTGCGAGTTTTTTGTGCCAATAAAAGTTGCAAAACTCGCCAGGCCAGAAAGCTCGGCCAGCTTTTGCAACTCGGCAAGTACTCTGCCAGTAGTACATACATGGTTGAGTGATGGTTTAAGTCTATATCACTCCTCATTAGTTTAAATACAGCATACTAAATTGTGTTTAATGTATATAGGTATGATCCAAAGTAGCCCAGTTTGGATCCTAGGGGTGATCCAATGCAGTTTGGAATAATCCCAAGCAGTCCAGGGCTTATAGAACAAGCGGGCATGGAAAACTCAAAACCAATTTTTCACTAGTTTCTATGTTTTAGTAATTTGCATTTTTGGAGGCCTTCAAAACAGAATTTCGGGTCAAAACTGTTGTCAGTTCCTTAAATGAAAATCAAATAGCCATAGGCATTGATTTAAGGGAGTGAAACGGATTGAAACTAGATCTCTTTGATATCTTTCCTACAACATAAAAGGTTTTAGATTTTGAACTCCAAGCAGAAATTTGACCCCACCAAGTTGGGGTATCTGAATTCCTATTTGTTTTCAAAATTTATAATTTTGTTTATTGCTTTATTCAGCCAACAATTCATTTTGAATTCATATGATTGTGGACACTGTTGCCTTCCTGATTGAAGGAATGTCGACTTAAGAAGCTCACAACTTCGTCCACAATATATGCTGTTGTCCACTTTTGTCAAACAATATTGCAAATTTTTACATACTTAGTTACCTTGTTTCGTCATTTAATCACATTACAGTGCTTTTGTCTTTCACCTTGCATCTTGTTGGGTGAGCAACAGTGGGAATGAACAATAATATATGACGCACAAGCAAAATTGAAGCTTCTTGTAGTACATGGACTATATTGTTCTGTAACATCGAAAGGGAGATCCCAATAAGAGTCAGCCCCAAAGGCATTAAGTGTTTATAGGATAGAATCTATAGTATAACTGTCAATTTCTGATTTGCAGGTTTTTCAAGTGTATTTTTCTACCAAATATCAAAAGAAACTACAAGCAATTTTGACATCTAGATAACTAACTTCCAGTGAATTGATATAACGTAAGATGACATTAGCATGATTATTGATTTGGTGTAGTTCTGTTCTGTTTACGATGCTCAAGGTTGGGGCCAATGTTTCGCAATGCTACATAAAACAAACAAATAATTAAGTGTTTTAAACAAAGCTAGAGAAAAACGGAATGCTGAAAAACATCTCTCCCAACTTTTGTCATTTTTTGCTTGCATGATAAATATCATCATTGTGATATGAAAGTTCAAAGCAATTTTTACAAAATATTTATATGTTGTATCAATGATTGATTCCAAAGGTGTGCAGTGTGCACAACTTATCACAAAAATGGCTGATAATTTTCAAGAAATGTGGCATGGAATTCGCATTGAAAGTATCTAAAATAAGTGCATTGAAACCTGAATGGCATCGTTGAGAAAGGTTCATTTTTATTGTCATACATTACTCGTCCACAGAAAGGGCACCCTTCAAGCTGATATATTAGATTTCAAAAGTAAACAATTAGTGTACGCTTGTCACAAGAAACCCTAATAGAGTAAAAAATATATCAATTTATAAAGATCTTCGAGTTGAATAAACATAATGAAAAAGCATTTTGGTCAAATGAGAAATGAGAGAAAAGTATCAACTGAATTATTATCTTACTCCATCTATAACCCTGCAAATAAGTATCCTTAAAAGGATAAAGTTCAAAATCAGACCAATGATTTATGGCTGTAATCAAAGCTCGGAACAAGTGAGAAAAGTCTCATAAAAAGCATGCCTCGCTATTTAGAGCACTCCCATAGTGCATCCATGCAGGTTGTCTGAAGAAAAATTTAAATAAAAAGGTGTTCATTTAAAAATAAACAAAACATTGAAAATCACAAATGTCTGAAAGGAAAAAATAATTATGGAAAAAAGTCTAAAATGGCATTTTTTCAGGCATATCTTCATTTCTAATAGTTCCGTACTTCATGGGCAAAATGTCCTTGGAAGGAATAACTTGTACTGAATCTGTGCTATACTAATGAAATATATCAAATTAAACGACAATTACCATATTATGTAAAAGGGTACACTAAAAAGTGTGTGAATGTAAATTATAAAATAATATAACAAATAAATATGTCTAATTGATATGGATCTACGTGCATCAGACTGACTCGGGCCCTTCTGTTTTCCATGACTTGCTTTTCACAAATATAGCCACAGAAAAAGAAAGCCAATGTCAGAAAGTAGAAAAACCACCCATAATGCACCAAATACTTGGCAAAGGAAAGGCATATATAAAATGCTAATTTCTCTAATGAAGCTATAAATACATACCTCAAGGACAGTTATTGCCTGTCTAGGAGTATCCCATGTAGGAGAAACTGGGTTCTTATAATAGAAGCCACCATGAGTCCATTCTTTGCCATTGGGAACATAAAACACAAACCATCCCTCAGCACGAGCCCAGTGAACAAGCATAGCTAAGGTAATGCTTTTTCCACTGCTGACAGGACCATCCAAGATAAATTGTTTCCGAGGGTTCCTCACTGCAAAAGTAGTCAGGTCAAAAGAGAATTACTCACAAGATTCTGTTTTTTCTATCAGATCCTTTGACAATGTGGCCATGTGAAAAAATATCAGTGGAAGCAAGGACAGAGAGAGGAAAGTTGAGTAACATACACAATAACACTGACAGCTTCAACCAAGCAAATTGTTTTTTATTGTGTTCTCAACTAAGTTTCCTTTCTCGCAGAATATTTACACTGGATGATACAAACTGCCTATCAGCCGAAAGACTGAGCGCAAAAGTGTTGACAACCAATTGACATATACAAATGGCAATCAAATTACTAATATGGAATTTATTCCTAAATTTTGAAAATCTAAAACAATTTGACAAGTTAAAGATGAACAATCTCATCTGTAGATATATATTATACTCTGAATATTTCAAAGCATTGCTATCGAACAAACAAAATCATAGACAAAGGATTTTAAAGCCTTAAAAACTTGACGGGTTGTACTTGTCGTATTAAAAGCAAAAGAAAAATCACAAATTACTGATAGACAATGAGTATGGAACAAATCATCTCTGTACAGTACAAAAAGACATGTTAATATGTATCCTAATGAGAGGATACATACACAAAATATAAATTGCTCATCTAATATGGAAGTGTTCAGATATCAAAACATTATACAGGGACATTGCCAAAGCCTTGTCATCCTTGTCTTATGGGACTTCCCAAATGAACCAAATTGAATCAAGAACTCGCGGACCAACAGAGCAATGCTTGTTCATATTTATCCCTAGAAACATTCTAAGAAGTGCACAATTATTTCCTATCATGTTCAAAAATGCATTTAAATCTCAATCAATGAGTGTTCCACTCAAAATATATAATTGCTCTTGAAATTTTGAAAAAGAAAATCATAGCATCAAGTTTGCAATCATTTAGGTCAAATTGAACCAAAAGACGCAACATACATGTGAAAACACCAAAATCAGGCCAAAAGAGCATCTCAAGAGCCTTGGAGGCCATGTAGTGTGACAATGAGACCTACAAGGGACATATGATTGAATAATTAGCAAGATTTGCCAGCTTAATAGCCCATTGTTGATAAAATTAAGCAGGCTTTCCAGAACAAGGTTGATACAGATCTAATTTATTTATGACACATTAATACTAGCATGACAGCCAGGATTTTTTCTTATTTCAATCAATGCAAGCTGTTAATCATAAGAGTTTCCCTAGACTTGACAAGACTTGCAAATATGGCTCACCTCATCCAGAAGCAAATCAAGTTGGCTCTTGTTGCAAACCAAAGACACTTGAGAATATTTATTAATCTTGCTTCGGTCAGCTCAGATCTACTTTTGTAGTCATTTGTTTAATGCATACTTGCATATGTGATCAAAGAAGCTTTAACTGATTAAAGTTTGTCTTCAAAGTAGATTAAAAGAAAAGTGCATAAATGACCTTCAATGTAATGTCCTCTTCTTACTGATCAAAAAATAATGTCCTCTTCTCATCGATTAAATTCAATAAATAATATTGTATCATTATAAGAAATCAATCTAATAATAAAAGAATAGTTAAAAATAAATTAAATATGAATAACAAATAATAATTTAATAAATAACAAATAATTTAAGAAATAAATAAATAATAAATCATAATACATCGACTTAATAAATAATGCTTAGAATTATATTTAGACGATGGCAAGCTAAGGTTGGCTAAGGAATAGTTTGCACTCCAAGTCACTGAGAGGGCACCATCAATTCATTATTCGAAAACAAATCTAGACAACCTACTATTGGTTCGGATTCGGGGACAAGTGCGGGTACAAGAACCTAGTAGGTGGGTATGTGAAAAAAATTTAGGGGTTTGGGTACATATGGATATGTCTGTGTATGTATGTACATATGTATGTATGTATGTATGTATGTATGTCTGTAAATGCAGTATATATACAAAAAATAAGAGAAATATACAAAAATTTATAACTAGATCATAAAGTGGTAAGATAGATGATCATTGATGAATGCCAAATGCCAAAGATAAATATTAAATGTCAATTGATAGCTGAAAACATTTTCATATCAGCCATATCATGTACCCAGCAAGTACCCGCAGATGAACCAGTACCGGGTGCGTACCCCAACCCAGTTCAGGGCCTATTGGTACGAAGCCAGTAACTTAGAAAAAAACCTTTAGAGATCAGTATGAGGATAGAAAGCCTGATTTTGGGCAATCACACTCTTCATAGAAAATGCTGGCTGCATAATCGCCAGTTTGGGAAAGAACCACTCTTGGATACAATAAAAACCATAAAAGAAATAATGGTATTCCTGATTGCTTAGTCTGAGAAATAAGTATGTTCACAAAGGATGTGGCAGTTGGGTTGTGGTTGCTGTTCAGTCTCACACATCAGACCATATGAAATTTTGTTAAAAACTGGAGCCCTTGCACTAATACATGAAAGCCATAAATATATGATTCTTCTAATTTTATACCACCATTCATGATGGACAAGCAAGATTGATAGCATACAATGACTATCAGAGATTAAAGAGATAAGTCTTATGCTTTTATGCAGATGGATTAACAAAAAGTAATGATGAAACGGCATGACAATAATCATTAATAATCCAAATAGAGGTTGTTATGAAAAGGGGCAGTTACCAAGGGACATCACACATGTCTTGATAACTAAAACTCCTCCAGGAATGCAAATAAAAGAATGCATTCTCGTCAATCACAGAAGGACCATGAAATATCTTTCATTGTATTTCTACTGCATAGTCGTTGGAGATTAGATTGTGCCACTCTAACAAGACATAGAAGAAGGGACTTGAGCTGTTAGAGACAGTGATAATAATCTAACTGTTGTCATTGGATTTTGAGGAGGTTGTTACCTATATCTGTGGGCCCATTTGTCATGATCAACTCTAAGGAAAACACCAGGTTGAATATGATAAAAGAAATCAAAGAGTTAGAACTCAGCTTTATTACACCTGTGTAGATACAGATCAAAACATGTCTATCTAGCTCCTCAAACGAAGATAACTCATTCACATTATCTGGCTTGTTCATTCTCGAAGCCAATGTAAGGCTAGAATGCTAGTGTCCATTTTCTGAACTTTGCATTGTTGAAGAAATCCTTGTTAGTTGTTACTACTGTTGGCAAAATTAGTAAACAAATATATGAGCGTATCTAAATTAAGTCACTGGCAATTGTTCCATCAATGTTGACGTTGACTGTAATATGCTATGCTGATATTGATCAGAAATTAAAAAACTTGGACTAAACGGAATTTTGTCCAACAGTTGTTATGAAATCAAAACCTTAAGCAAATTTCATTACAAACATACTACTGTTCTGACCAATACAAGGATGAGCAATTGTTTATTAAACTATGAGAAATCGTGACAATCAAAATCAGATTCTTAGATGGCGGTTCAATAACACAGCATTATAATAATGGAATACAGACTTGTTACAATTCAACAGCTGTGCACACTTAACTGGACAGATTTCTCCAACTTCAACTAGAGAAAGCATACGTGATTTGAAGTGCAGATTTAGGAATTTCCATACAGTCATACAGTTACTGTGAAAGGCTCTATTGTGCCTGACTGTGACAGGGAGGTCGTCCAGCATTCATGTCTCGACTCCAGTCATCAAGAAACATTCCTCATGTGTGGGTGAAACCCGGCTGTGACTATAACCTTGTCCGGCTTCCAACTTCACTGCTTCAATGTGTATGTGAGTGAGGCCCCGAAGTATAGGTGAGAGGTAGGTCCAGGAATACCGTATTACTGCTCTGTCTAGAACCAGTGCTAATCACATCTCTGTAGACACCCCAAACTCTGTAGGTTATTCCAGGGAATGATATCGATCTGCCAATGCTGACTGTGATTGCAGATTTCCCAATCCCGTGACTTATCTTTCCACGGCCTCCATCTGCTATTAATGTCTATGCATTTATGTACGGGACCCACTGTGAATGAAGCGTTGGTACTGACCATATAGTGATACCAGTCACACTTTTATTTTCTTACTGAAGCTGCCGCTTAACACAGTATCATTCAAACAGCTGAGAATGTTATGTACTTACATTGGAGACTCCTGCTGTTGCCGTGGGTGATGGAGCTCACTCTTTTTCCGTCCCAACTTCCAGTGCCAACAATATTCTGAGAGTTGCCAGATTCTATTGACTCCAATCTTTAATCAATTATGGAACTGAGATCTCTTAAAATTGTAAGTGTTAAACCAGACCTTAGTTCTGAAACACCATGTGAAAGCCAGGTTTGCGTCCAGCTTCACTTTTTCTCAAGGGTTTTCGTCCTCAAGAATTTGCCAAGTCACATCAAAGCAACCTTTTTGGATTTGTTGAATAACATATATTCATTGTACCAATCCCAGTGCAAATGCTTTCCTTTATAACTTTGAAATGAGGAGAGGTACAAACAGCTTAGCAATGTGGGATAAAAGACTATTTCGTCTTTTAGTCACTTAAGTCATTTTGTCATAAAGTGACTTTATAACTTTATAATAACATTAAGGTATTTAAATAAATCTCTTGAAATACTTGTCTAATTACCATGCTGTCAGAAATAGGAATCTCTCCTCATAATTCTCCATGTGACCAAATACACTTTCTAAAAATAGAAAGGGTCCATCTCCATTACCCCTAACTTACTATACATAGTATGGCAAATGGAGTCTGAATGACATCGAACAAAGGCCAAATCCATGAATTGCTGAATGTTGGAGATGAACCAATCCTCAGAAGACCCTCTAACCATCCTCATTAGCCTACAAGGATCCAATATTAGGCCAATCTCTGAAATACTGATGCTAGCAACCAATGGGGACATTACAATCCTCCCTTCCCGAGATTGCTTGCCCTCAAGCAATCCAGCAATGACAATGAACTCCAACCTCCACCTGGATCCCAAATGAAGTAGTACGTGAGAACCCTGTTAACACTGAACCAACTGCATACTACTAACATCATCAAGACGAACAACATAACCTGCAGTATAGCCCTAAAACTTGTGCTAATAATGTACGGGTTAGAATATCACCATAACAATCTGCCACAAGAAATATCTCCATCCTAGTTCTCACCCACATAATATAAACTCGATTGGAATTCAGATCAACAATCCCTTGAAGAGACATAGCTACAGGAGAACCATATGCACTTAGGCCCACTATATCAACCATAGGTGTAGCCATGTCAAAATCTGTGGACACAGGAACGCTACTATCTGCCGCAACACAAAACTGAATCTTTATAGACGGTGAAAATTGAGCCCAACTCCACTTAGGTGAGTGATCAACCTCATACTCAAACAACGGATTGTCATAAGACAATGTTGCATCCATGTCAAACGTAGGATTATCCATGAAGTGAACATCAGCACTTTGTTGATCGATAGTGTAACATGACTCTATTACAACATTGCTCACCTCATCAACAATAACAAGTGTACTATCATCGGAGCACACATATACAACCACATGCATACTACTAAACTCCTCAATGGATGTCTCAACCGACACATAAGTGGCTGCTGCTATGACAATATCATCACATGCTCCTACCACTATCGTTGCATCGCCATCAAATACATGATCTGGGGAACTCATGCCAACAACTGCATCATCTAACTTAAAATAAATCCTCATCACATTCCAACTCAAGTGTGCCCAACTCATGCAGTATCTCATAAGAAATGTCCCGCAAATCTGAAGCCGCAACTGTATCATCATCTTCCACACTTAAAAAAAGTGATATCATTATCTGCTCAAATCTCGGCTTTGAAATCAGTTGGGTCATCAGTTTGTGATTTTGATTCATCTCAATCACTAGCACATCCAGTTGTTTCCTAATACCTTGTATCTCATAGTCTCCCTCCAATCTCTGACTCTAAAATATTGGTCGGGCGGGAAAATGGGTAACCCCCTCAACAAGCCCAGTCACCAAATCCCTATTGAGAAGCATTATAGCCAAGGTCTCTACAATCTTCCTCACCAATTGTTGAATAGCATGAGAGCCCTGAATGAGAGCACCCTCAGATATACTATATGAAACCTCCCACAAATCTGAGCTCTCGAGCAAATATTCCATGAATGACTCAATATAGTAGAAATTATATGTGGAAGCATCAATCCGCTCCCCCGCAATCCACAGCTGATCTCCCTGAAAATGTGACAATGTGAAGTGTCCCATGCTACCAACTGTATGAAAAGAAGAAATAGATTCACTTCCAGTAGAAGGAAGCAAATCACCCTGAGATCTCGTCTCCACTAATGCTCTCACTTCCTCTATACATACTACACTCATATCCTAGACGAAGGTGCTAGCCACATCATCACATCCCTAATCCTCAACCATAGAAGCAAACTTGCCACCAACCACAATATGTAACTGAACAGGGTCTAAGGTTGGTGTTGACTATACCCATTCTAACTCCACTGTAACCTCACCCAACTGTGATTGTGACTCCCGAAGAGCCAACTGAGTATACTGAAGAGAGTCCACCGTCACTTCAAGCTTCCGAGTGAGCTTCCGAGTGAGCTCAACCACCTCCTCTTTCCCTAACAACACCTCTTAGCAGTGGTACCCCACTCCAGAAGGTAATCTCTATCATCAACCGAGTGTAACTATGCTTCAAGATTCTAACAGCCTCTCGAAGCGCCTGAACCTCTGCTAGGGAAAAACTACTATCACCGTGCTCATTTGACATTGGGGCACCCAAACTGGATGTAGCTAACATATGCCGAATAGCATCATAATGATCAAGAGATGAATAAATGTCACTATCACTCACCTTCAATTGAGAAGTCACATGATGCTTTTGTAACCCCTGACTCCTATGCAAGTTCTCTGTCTCACTAACTACACTGTGATAGGAAACTGAATCAGAACAATCCACCACGAGATCACTCATACATGTGCTATCATCCTTGCATAACCCCGCATTCAAGACACAACTACTATGTACCTCAAACAACTCCTCTGAAGAAATAGAAGCCCTTGCAATCTCAATCTCCACAGGTCTCAACTTCCATCTCAATAGTAAGATCCTGTAAACATTGATTCCAAGACTCACCCAAAATCTCATAAGAGTCGTCACCCAATATCTGACAAGGAGTATAATACCCAGTGCAAATCATAACATCATCCAACAAATCACCAGAGGTGTCAACACTGTCTACATCCCCGTTACCTAATAGAGTATCAATTGTCGTCACCTAATTCTGCACACATGACTCTATTCCAGGCTATGAATCAATAATGCTAGAGCATGAACCCACATCAACTGACTCTGCTATAACCCCCAAATCACCGACATCACAACTAGGTGACTCCATACATGCATCAATCTCACCTGAGGAAGTCACTACCTCCTGTACTGGAGCAACACTATAACAACCCCCATGCAAATCTCCAATAATAATTCCCTCCTCACGAGAGCCTGAAGTATCAGTAGTAATAACTACATCAACTATCTCTACACTAACTGCAACAATTCTAGGGACCTCAACGTGTTGAAGCTTAGTGTTACTATCCACCAAGGGTACTGACCCATCTATTGATCTCTATAAAAAGGGTCCACCATCAACACTGCAAATAGGACTAGCAGGTATAGTACTAAATAGAGGTACATTTGCATCATGGTCACCTGTCGGGGAAAACTAAAGCTTCCTTCCTTGCAAACTTGAAGTCGGCCTTCTAAGGGCAGAAACCATATACTTCGCTGTCCTCTCAACTATCTCTAGATCCAAGAAGATCTCTGCCAACCTTTGTTGATGAAGCTTAAGTTTTTCCATACTCTCCTAGAAAGCATTCATTTTCATGCTAAATTCCTTATTACTCCACCGGCTTCTACGCTTACCTGTTCTCCTATGTCTATCCATAGGAAGAAAAAAACAAACAAACTAGAGTGTTGATCACTCCAAATGGAACAACAAACTGAAAATAAAATATCTTCCCTACTACCACCACCAGTTCATATAAAACGTTCCTGTTATTCTCCACTACCAGTTACCTCTGACTGTACCCAACGAGATGGCTGAATTTATAATGTCTTTTACTCATTCCCGATAGTCATTTTTGGATTAAAATTACTCTGCAAATATTTTGTTTTTCCCCACAAGATGGCAGTTCTTGTGGCTCTGATAACACTATAATATGCTATGCTGATATTGATCAGAAATGAAAAACTTGGACTAACCGAAATTTTGTCGAATAGTTGTTATGAAATCAAAACCTTAAGCAAATTTTATTACAAACATGCTACTGTTCCAACCAATACAAGGATGAGCAATCGTTTATTAAACTATGAGAAATCGTGACAATCAAAATCAGATTCTTAGATGGTGGTTCAATAACAAAGCACTATAATAATGGAATACGAACTTGTTACAATTCAATAGCTCTGCACACTTAACTGGACAGATTTCTCCAACTTCAACTAGAGAGAGCATATTGTGATTCGAAGTGCAGATTTAGGAATTACCATACAGCCATACGGTTATTGTGAAAGGCTCTATTGTGCCCAACTGTGACAGGGAGGTCCTCCAACATTCATGTCTCGACTCCAGTCATCAAGTAACATTCCTCACGTGTAGGTGAAACCCATCTGTAACTATAAGCTCGTCCGGCTTCCAACTTCACTGCTTCAATGTGTATGTGAGTGAGGCCCCTAAGTATAGTTGAGAGGGAGGTCCTAGAATACCGTATTACTGCTCTGTCTAGAACCAGTGCTAATCACATCTCTGCAGACACCTCGAACTCTTTTATTCCATGGAATGATACCGATTTGCCAATGCTGACTGTGATTGCAGATTTCCCAATCCCATGGCTTATATTTGCTACGGTCTCTGTCTGCCATTGATGTCTATGCATTCACGTACAAAACCCACTGTGAATGAAGCGTTGGTACTGACCATATAGTGATACTAGCCACACTTTTATTTTCGTACTGAAACTGCCGCTTAACACAATATCATTCAAACAGCTAAGAATATGATGTACTTACATTGGAGACTCGTATTGCCGTGGGCGACGGAGCCCACTCTTTTGCTGTCCCAACTTCCCATGCCAACAATATTATGAGAGTCGCAAGATTCTATTGACTCCAATCCTTAATCAGTTATGGAACTGAGATCTCTTAAATTCAAAGTATTAAACTAGACCTTAGTTCTGAAACACCATGTGAAAGTCAGGTTTGCGTCCAACTTCACTATTTCTCAAGGGTTTTCGTCCTCAAGAATTTGCCAAGTCACATCAAAGTAACCTTTTTGGATTTGTTTAATAACATATATCCGTTGTACCAATCCCAATGTAAATGTTTTCCTTTATAACTTCAAGATGAGGAGAGGTACAAACAGCTTAGCAATGTGGGATAAAAGACTATTTCATCTTTTAGTCACTTAAGTCATTTTGTCATAAAGTGACTTTATAACTTTATTAAAACATTAAAGTGTTTAAATAAACTACTTAAGTCACTTAAACTTTAATATCTCTTAAAATACTTGTCTGATTGCCATGCCGTCAGAAATAGGAATCTCTCCTCATAATTCCCTATGTGACCAAATACACTTTTTGAAAATAGAAAGGGTCCATCTCCTTTACCCCCGACTTACTATACATAGTAAGTATGGCAAAGGGAGTGAGAATGACATCGAACGAAAGGCCAAATCCATGAAGCGCCAAATGTTGGAGATGAACCTATCCTCACAAGACCCTCTAACCATCCTCATTAGCCTACGAGGATCCAATATTAGGCTAATCTCTGAAATACTGATGCTGGCAACCAATGGAGACATTACATTGACATCATTTAGAATTGATTGAAATAATAGCATCCTTCATGGACACTTTGTCAAACAAATATTAAATTACATCTTGGGTTTTGAGCAAAAACTGAATCCCTTGAAGAAAATTCTATTATTCAAGGATTTTTTAATTTGCACAATCTGTGCAAGTTCTATTCTCAGTTCAAAACAGTCCACAGAATCTGTGCCAAGTTCAAATCTATAACTATGGCCTTGTTCTACATGAAGATTGCCGAGAAGAATAGAAACAATTGTTCAGGTTGATAATAAGCTGTTGCATTTGGCTCAAATTTATGCTCTTACCTTCTATACTCTGAACAGACAAGGTGTTGAGCTTGTACCTTCTTTCATAACCTATTTTAGGCTCTTTCAGGATTTTAGCTTTTCTCTATTCTGAATGTGATCAGACTATATTGTTGAAGCTTCACATACTAGAACACTAATACCATGAAATAAAGAAAACAGAACTCAATTTGGATATAACTGAAAATAAGTCATGTGGACAATTCAACGCTTAAATTTCAGAGAAACATACACCTGATTAGTAATGAACTCTTTGCCATAGGAAACAATTTTAAAATAAAAATGAATGCCACCAATACATAGAGCTAGCCAAGAGCTTGAGTGAAACATTCTCAATGTAAAGATAAGCAAATCATTTATTCAATACTGGTTCAGCAGTTCAAAATAAACAATCTTGTTATTACATAAAGCCTTGTCATACAATGAATATTTACACACTATCCTAATTATGTTTATAATATAGCAAACATAAAACAATAAATCCCAGCAAAACAGAAAAGACCAACTAAGGATACATTACGCAAGAAAAAAATCAGCAAAGAAGCTGAATGCAGAAAACAGGGGGCTGACAACAAATGGAACAAAGGAGAACATCTGAATCAAGGCAGGTCAAAAGAAAAAAAAACACTGAGAAGCATTGGACGGTCTCATCTTTCTTTTCCTTGGTACAGAAATTGTAGTGTCCTCTTCCTAAGCCAATTTGGCAAGGAGAGAACCTTAGCCTATTCTTGAGATTCCCCTAGGCTGATGAGTGGGTTTAGAGAATCCTAGAGGTGTTAACAACAGCAATTTCTTATTCAGATGGGTATAACGAGCACAACCCCTTTTATGAAGGCCTTTCAAACACTTTCTCCTATACTTAAAATTTTTAGTAAGTGATGAGCACCAATGGAGTTATTTGCTATGTTTAGTAATGTTGGTGGAATTGGGTTTTGATGTTTATCATGAGATTTGATATAGTCTAGAGTTAATAAATAAAGATGAGTAATTGATTTACAAGGTTAAATTAAATATTTAACTTTATTGTTATTTTTATTTATTTATTTAACGAAGGGATTACAGAGGCCAAGTATTAAATCAAAGGTGATTTATTTTAATGGATGGCCCTTCATCATCCTAATATAGCATTAATCTCGAAAATAGCAGAAAAATTAAGAAGTCTTGAAAAAAAAAAGCAAAAAACATTTATGGAAAAATAGCTTAAAAAGTAGCCCCAAAAATAGTGGAAAAAGTACTCATTAAAAAAGTGGGAAAACAGCCCCAAAAAATAGCGGACAAACAAAAAATGTGTTTTTTAAAAAGCAGCTAAAAAGCTATAAAAGAAAGATTGGGGCTCTCATTTGGGCATGTTGACAGTTCAATATTGTGTAATATCCCGGATGGATATTCTACCCAAATTTATCTCATAAACAGATTTAGAATAAAACAGATGGTTTATGCAATTTAAAACCAGCAAATAACTGGTAAAACACTCATATAAAATGTCACAAAATTCGTTATTTCATTATAAAACAGCAATACAATAGCATGCAAAGAACTTCAATCTTACAAACAATAATAACAGTCAGATTGGAAATATATAGAGAAGAACTATAATTCCAATGTGAATCCTGATGTGAATTTGCCACCAATGATAAGCCGGGTTGGTGTCCGTTCCGGCGAGAAGACATGAAGGTTTCCATCCTCAGGTTCTAGAAACTAAAAGCCAAGCTTTCCCTTTCTCAGAGAAATCTGAAAAAACTTCAAAATCCAAACATAGCCAAAATGAACTCCTCGTCCTTCTTTTATGCTCAAAACAATGACTCTTAGTTTCCTTCTCCTGTCCTTTCATCTTTTTCCTTCTTTGTCACCTTTTAACTTCCTTAATAATATTAAATTGACCCATTTATTAATTTTGTTTTAACTCTCATAAGTCAAAATTATATTTTATGAGTTTAACTTCAGAATTCCTATTGTCCCAAAAAGGGGACATTACAAGTCCTCCCTCCTCAAGATTGCTTGCCCTCAAGCAATCATGGGTTCATAAGACGATACTTGGGTCCCATATCCATCTGCTAGCATCACTCTGGCCCATATTGGTAACTCTATGTTCAAGACCTATCATGCTGTGGTACCAAAGGTGAGAATGCCACCCAACTATCAGTATGATCCCTGGATCCCAAGTCAATCTTTGAATGTCCACTGCAATTGTAGGTTGCATGACTCTAATCATAAATCTCCAGCTATGTAGCCTCACAACATAATCCACAAAATATAAAACGTACACCTGTTAACACTTGGTTCTCAAACAATCCTGGGAATAAAAATAGATGATTGATAAGTCTCCAACCTCCTAGATCAGCCAACTGAATAAATAGATTCCCAACACACTACCCATATGCAAGGAAACCAACTCATCCTGCCTCAAGATGTTGCTGTCATAACTCGGATCAGCATCAAGAATGACAAAGATGTCATCAATATGCCGTTGAATTGGAAAGGTAAATATTCCATATGGAATATATCACAACATGGGTAGTTCCCACTCATCTGCATGCAACTCACTAACCCCTGTAGGCCAGGCCAAATCTGAAACTGTACTAATAGTCCAAGCAGTGCAGCCATTGATAACTAGAGTATGTAAAAAGATAAAATCACCAATCAATAAGTAGGTAGCTGCCACATCATAAGAACTTGGTGATCAATCTCTAGGTAAGTTGTAAAAACCCTCAGGGCACACCAAGGTCAACTCTTAATTATCTACTTCACCATAAGTACCATCACTAAAATCAACATCTCCATCAATGAGATCAGCTCCACATTGTTTTCGAAATAAAGTCATGATTCATCTTCTATCTCATGATATGGTGAGATCATGTTACTGCTGTTGAAAAAATCAGAATTTGTGTATTAGACTTCTTGTTGGTCCTTATGGTCTTCATTAGCAAAATGTGCCTCATTAGGATGAGGAATGGTGAAAACATTGTTCCGGTTTTCATGCCCACAAATGGTATTGATTCCTTCAACAATTTGTGTCACCTCCATAGTTCTAATTTTTTGTTCATCTCCCTTGTGAATGGCTGCAATAGAATTATGATTTTCAGTCTGATATAAGGAGTAATGTGTCATACTTAGTTGGAGATATAGCTCACCTATCCCTTATCTTTATCTTTAGCACCTTTGATAGTTATAGCCCTATCCTTGAGCAACTTAAGTAGTCTGATTTCATTCTTTCTAATGCCCTTTTAAGAGTGTAAAGGTATGCACTATTGATTCCATTCGTTATTCCCTTTTCCTTTTCAACATTATTAACCTCTCCCATAGCTTCTTCAACATTTTTATGGGTTTGGTCAGAATGCACTAAGGCTACAATGACCAAATCATTTGATACTTTCAGCTTACCCTCCAAATTATATGCTCCAAAATCATCATTCTGAAATGGAATTTCTAATTGGTCCTTCAAATTGACCCTTGTAGTAACATCATCTTGCTCAAGATTTTGAATACTAGATTCAATTTCATTTGCACCATTTTCAGAGCTTCCTACTATCTTCATTTGTGTTGTATCATCAACTATGACATCATCATTTTCACATAGTTCATCCTCATGGAGGGATTCACTTTCAGCCTTATGATCAGCATAATGCTTGTCAATAATAACCTCCAAATCACCAAACAAGATGTTAGTACAAATCTTACCATCATACATAGTGGGTTCCCTCTCATGGTCCTCATTATGCTGAAGCTGGACTAATGAATCCTCAACTTCCTTGATGCTGATGTGCACTTCTTGAACTATCTCCTCCTTGTTACTCTCACAAGTGTGACCAAGTGACCAAAATTGCCTGCAAATAAAACAGATCTTCTCTTTCCTCATTTGGTTCTTCCTCATTTCTTGGAATCCTACACTCTGTAATTCTCTTGCATTTGATTCTGCTTTAGCCTGCTGTTGTTAGTACCTTTCACCTTTGGGCTCACATTGTTTGAGCGCCCTATTGACCAAGTTACAAGCAGCTTTTGAAGCCTTTTGTTCTCTGATAGAAATTGCTAACTACATTTGCAAAAGTGGCTGGAAATGAGCATCACTTTTATCAATTGTCAACCATAATGTCTTTCATGCCTGCAATAATATCTACATTGTGTTCTTCCCTGATTGTACCTAATAAATTTTGAAACATGGTATGTATTAAATCATATAATCCCATGTCAAGCATAAGATTGCATAACCTAATTTCTACAAATGACTTCAGTATAGCAGCCCTTCTTGAGAAATGACAACTGTTAGTTTCCCCAATATTTTGAAAACTATCAACCATTAACTTGAGTACCGCCTTCATTATATCTTCTTCGTAAGGTTCTTGAGGTGCTAAAATCCTTGTAACTTCTATCAAACAAGAAGTAACCAACAGAACTATCTCGTTATTTGCATGCTTCAGCCATTTGTGTGGATTCAATGCACTCAATATTGGAACAAAAGTGATCTGCAATAATTTAAAGAGCGTTTGCTCGACCATGCTTAAGCATCCCTCTAATTTAATCAAAGTGATAAGAGTATGTTCACTTGTTTGCGAATCCAACCCCAACTTCCCGTTTCATATATGTAACATACATTTTTTCCGGGTCTTAATTAACAACTAACATATTCAAAGAAATACAATTATTACTTCATTTTCATAGGAAGATAGTTAAATCAGTTACGTTCATATGAATGAGATTAACAGTTAAAATCAATTATACAAAATTTCATTACTAAGAATTGAAAACATCATCAATGAATTTACTATGGAAGTTAAAATCTACATACCATGGAATTTGAGACCAAAATCAATCTAGGGATGCTTCTGCAAACACCCAGGTTAGTCCACAAATATCAATGTTAAATATAAAATGACAACTACCATCTGATACCACTATATCAAAATCAAATGACGATTACTATTAAATACCACAATTTCAAGTAGGGCATCACATACCACTGTATCAATTAAGGTATCAATTACCATTGGATCATTTTGGTCATCAAATACCATTGTATCAATTAGGGCATCAAATACCATTGGATCATTTAGGGCATCAAATACCATTGCATAAATTAGGGCATCAAATATCATCGGATCATTTCGGGCATCAAATACCATTGTATCATTTAGGGCATCAAATATCATTGGATCATTTAGGACATCAGATACCCCTGTATCATTTATTTCCTTCTAATTGCTTAATTGTGGCAATAACATAAGATTAGAAGATAGGCTCATAATCATTGTACTTATAAATGAAAAACTAAAATAACAATCCATCAGATAAATCTATCTCTCGCAAATTAATATATATACCACGTTTAGTTAAAAGATCAATCGATCTAACTGGTTGCCAACTATATTGACGATAAGAATTGTTTTCATTTAAAGAAATAACTATAATGATGATACAACTCAATTAATCTTGCCTTCTACCTAAATATACATCATAAAAGTAAAAATAATTGTTTCCAACAAACGTTTGAATGCATAGCTTATCTTTATCTGATGCATGTCCAACATCTTGTGGAAAGGGGAAACATTGTTAGGGGCTTAACCACCCAACCTCGAACCATAACTTATTCCCACACGTCTAAAGAGAAAGGCCCTCTCTACTTGGAATAGACAGGGAACATTTTGTCATCCACTAAGCGTCCTAGTATCTAATCACACCACTCAACTTGATAGTAGGAGAATACAATAAACATGATCATGCATAAGCATTAAATAATTTCTTTTAAAAATGATAACCATTGTTATGTCACACCTGATTCTATTTTATGTTATTGCAGATTTCTTTCTCTCACCTCTTCACCCTTTTCCTTGGCTATACAGTTGGATGAGTCCCAGGTGTTTGAATCTCAAAACAACTCGCTCTTTCTATTGGTCCTTAACTAGTAAAAGAAAATTATATGTTTCCAGCCTATCACAAACTATGACTTGAAAGAATATGTTTTTAAAACTAGCAGAAATATCATTGATTCGGATTTCCAAATTGTATATTTAAAGTTTAAACCATGATTTATTGCATCTTCAATAACTCTTTCTGAAGAGGTTCTATCCAATGATTATAACTATAGTTTAGTTGTTATGGAATTCGAAAACCAATAGCAAATGATAAGAAGTATACAACTATGCTTGGAACATGATTGATTATATACTTCCAGCTTTTCCACAATCTGTGATTTGAGAGATTATATTCTTTAAAACTTGCAGAAATAAATACCATCCCAATTCTGATGTCTAGTAACAACAATAACTCATGATTTCATGACATGGATACTTTACTATGCTTATTGGTAAGCAACTCCCTAGAGTTATTTAGTTATAAATGAGAATAAACTATAGTTGCAGCTATGGAAATTGATTTGTAAAAATATTGGAATAGCATTAACTGGAATGATCATCGCATGACTTGATAAATTTGGAACTGTTTGAAGTCTTGAAATCGATTGGTAAATAGCTCTTCTTCAATTGTTGTAGACGTAACCAAAATGCATAAATACTTAAATCTGTATGAACAGAACATATACAACAAAGTACTAGAATGGCGTTATTATGAAATGGGAAAGGGTTCCAATGGTCTTGCAAATATTCGATAGATGTGTAGCAGAGTATCGGTTGTGAATGGAGCCGCCATAAGCAAGGAAAGAATGCAATTTAAAAAGAAATCGGGAATGAGAGTTCTTGCGACTTTGTTTCACCCGACTCAAGCTATAAAAAAGTCTTAAAAGGACTCTTTGGCTTCTATAACTTAAAGATTATTTGTCAATTAAAAATGCCTAAGTGTTCAATCGGTTACAAACAAGGAAAAGAATAAAAGATGGAAAAAGAGTTGGAAGGTTATAATTTGAATATTATTATAATTTATATTTATATACGTTCAGGTAAAAATATTGGTGAGGTGGCATCGTTTTATTATAATAAAATAATACGATGGTGTCACTTCATTTTTATATCTGTGTACATACGTATATATATTTATTATAATAATAAGGTGAAAGATCATTTAAAACCTTTGAGGTACGCATTATATTTTAATTAAATTATTTTATGTTTTAAATTATTTATTTAATAGCTCATGCAGTTTCATCGATTGTATCCTGATGTTCAAGTCGCTAGGTCCTCAACCATGGTGATTCAAGAGTCATACCCATTTGCCCAGTGATGGTGATGCTCCTATGCCCAATTCTTTTCTGACAATGTTTCCACCCCTTTGACATGCTTCCTACAAGAAAATTCTCCGTAGTTAAATCATATTACCATAACAAGTTATTTAATCATAAATAATCATAACGACTAAATGCCTATTCAATTCCATGAATTCATGATAAATAATAAATAATCAACTAGCATGTTATATTCACATGAAATTATAATGACTAACCATCTTACCATTTCGCAGGATTATAACAAATTTAACTATCAACTGACTTCATGTGAACCATTACGGCTATATTTTAAATTAGGTCAAAAATTGGGATGTAGCAATATAGTACTTTGGCCAAACTGTTATTTGATGTCATTTTTGCAATTTGCTAATCTCTTGCAACTAACAAGAGGTACCCCTATTTAATGTTGGTAGAATGATCAACATTCACAACTTCACTTGGAACTATTGGTCAATGAAACTGAATCAGGTGCTGCAATAACAATCCTGGTAATAAGAAGATTTGTCCCCCTAAGAGAACCTTAATCAGAATTGTGATTCCAACACTGTAGAGGACTCGGGAATAAGCCTGAAAGCCTAGCTGTGGTGGACCATTCCTCTAACAAAAATTATGCTCTAAGATGAGGATTTTCTCAAATGAAGTTTGGGTTGTAATACATTGATAGTCTCCAAACGGTGGCTTTAATTTTTTGAATTTGGTTCTTACTGTTGCTGCGAATTCCCAATATACTTTGAGCAAGGTTTGATTTGTCATCCCAATACCGAACTGTTACACTATAAATGGCACACAAACATTGCATTAGTGTTTTTTGTTTACATGTTAAATCCAGTTCTACAAATAATACAAATTCAGTCCTCACTGTATTGGACCAAATATGTATATGTATTCTACACACTAGGTTTCTAGAGCCACTCTTTTGAAAGGGGATCTCTATAAGAAATACATACTTCTCTATTACTGTTAATTTCCACAGCCAATGAGAGAGTCACTAAATGATCAAAGTGTTAATTTCTATGATCGCTGCAAATGTATCAACAATTGCCATTGTATTGACTATGTTCCAAATGCAAATGAAGGCTTATAAATAAGAGAGGATGAGACATGTCTCTATCGTTAATCATCACTAGATAACGTATTAATGTATTAGTAATATAAATAACCATATATATAATATAATATGTATAACAATATATATAATATAATATATATTATATACAATAATATATATTTATTATATACAGTATATATATATTATTAACATGGATAAGTATATATAGGAAATGATGATTACCAATAACAATAATGTATATCAAATCGAATCAATCCAACTGAAGCTACAACTTAAACACTCCCTCTTAGCTAGAGAGGATTTGTAAAACACATTATGCTCTCAAGTATATGAAGAGATATCATCTGAGTATGATATTAAATTCACTATGAGACTAAAGTTCACACCTTTCATAACACACAATTGAAACGATTTCCATAAAGTTAATATAGCTTAAACACCACCTTAAGTGTGGTCTATAATAGTAACTATGTCATAGTGTCCGACAAGATCTGGCCTAAAGAACCATAACAAATTGGTTATCATGGTGTCCGGCAAAATCTGGACCAAAGAACCATGATGAGTTGGTTACCGTGGTGTTTGGCAAAATCCAACCCAAAGAACCATGATAACACTTGCTCCTAGACATCCAACACATTTAGGTGCTACAAGTTAATGTAGCGTATCTAGGAGATAGGTCAAACCATTGATAAGCTCGTCACCTTACAATGGTTACCTTTTGGTTGATTGCGTTTGTTATCATAACTTCCAGCACCTTGGGACAACAACTTAATGAAGTTTGTCATGATAACAGGTCTACCATTTATAAAATTGTCACCTTACAATGGTTACCTTCTGTTTATACATGTCAATGAAAGATCACTACCTTCATTACATATCATATGTGAAACAGTAACCACCATGAACCCAGTCAGACACCTTAATTTTCTCTCATAGAGAAGAATGCATTACAAGGAATTTCACTTAAAACTTCTCCTCATAGAGAAGATATCATTTACAAAGGATTGCACCTCATAAATTCTCCCTCTGAACAATGATCCTGGGAAGTTAGGTCCAGTAGTTACTTCCTTAGAGGCTCTCTTCCCCAAAGGATTCTTGTCAGACTCACTCTGAATCTGATATCAATTTTCTGATTTTCTAGTGATAAGTCATCGCTTCCTCATGATATACATAGGAGTAAGCCCATCAAAATTACGCAGTCACACACATGTATTTTTAGACTCCCGTTGAGTATCAATCTTCTAAGATCTTGTGTTGCTTTAGAAGAAGTGTCATACTCCCTCTTAATGTAGAAGGATCTCATAATCTCAATCATTAAAGATGTTTGCTTCAAGAGCCTCACTTTATCCATCTTGTTCATCAGGATCTTTGGAGCTACTATCATTAGATTGAGTCTGTACAATATACAATAGCATATGTAAAGTACCAACCTTCTTTTCTTGTAAAAACATTCTCAAACGCAAAGGAAAAGATCAAGGCAAATAACCCTTATAGTATGTATAGAATTACAAATAAGAGAAATTACAATGAGTAGATAAATGTAAAAGATAAGAATACTTATCTGCATATGAAGATCCAGAAATTGTCTTCTTCAATTATTTAAGAATGGAACATCTCCCCTCTAAAGAAGGTTCAAGTGGGAATGGAACGAGAATGGAACATCTCCCCTCTAAAGAAGGTTCGGGTGGTAATGGAACATTGACTATTATTCCCCTCACAATCTAAAATTCCCACTCGTTCTTATATTGTTGAACAATTTTGTATCAACTATGACAACTCCTTTCTAAGTTCCATCTTGCCCTTTTCATCCATTGACGTCCAAATATTCATTTAGCTTAACAGTAGTAGCGAACGTGTCCTTCCGTTTTCTCAAACTCATCCAAAATACGCCAATATCTTGAATGAGTATGATTGTGCCACATGAATGAATCTACAACTCATACGTCAAATTTCATTCATCAAAGTGAGACTCGTAGATGGTTCAAATGAATTCTTTAAAGCTTCATTAACATCTCACAACAACTCATATTTCTTTTGTTCATGCAAAGGTATTTGTTTGATCTTTTGATTAAACCTATATTATGCACATCTTGCAATCTGTGTATTCCAAATTTATATCATTAGTGAATCCATCACTGTTAATTTCATAACTTTAAATCATATTGATCTGATTACAGATCGTACTGATCTATTCTTACATTAAATCCTTTGTGAAGTCATTATTTAATTATCTTCTTAATAGGTATCGGTGCCTATCTTGAACAACTAGTTTTAGAACTAACTAATCTCCTTGGTTAGTTTAGGTACTCAACTATTTATTGCTTGGAAAGTCGCCGATTTTAAGAGATGAGTCAAGGCCGACTTTGGAAGGGGTGTGCCCTTAAAGCCGACTTTGGAAGGGGCATGTCCTTTGTAAGTGCATGCCCCTTGGTTCTATATTTATGTAGGGTGTGGTCGAAGGTTAAGGACACACAATTATTCAAAGTTTGCTCCTGGATCAATACTACCCTAAAGACAATTCGCAGAAAATAAAACATCTCAAGAATTATACTTATTAATTCACTCAAGTCTGAACATTGAAGATTATACTCTACAAGTACAAGAAGAAGGTATAAACTAAGTTTGATTTATTACAGAATTTGTAGAAACTTTACATGGTATCAGAGCTCTAGTAGTCAAACCTAGGCTCTGCAAATTAAATAATCAGACTTGATATATATCTAGCATCATTCTTCTATCTTCAATGGCATACACAATCAGACCCGAGGACACGTTTGATGGGAAAGAACACTTTGATGCTTGAAAATTCAGAATCATGATGATTCTTGAAAAAAATGATGTCAAACAATTTGTTGATTCAGCATCCAAACAACCTACTGCGGAGCCTCATAAAACTATCTGAAATAAAAGAAATAGGAAAGCCATACAGATCAAATTAGATGGAGCAAAAAATGAAATATTACCCATGCTAACGAAACATCAAACAACATTTGATATGATGAATGCATTATTAAATGCATGAGGTTAACAATGCAACTAGAGTTCACGCACTAAAAAGGCAACTAAATCATTTATAAATAAATAAGGGAGAATCGATGAATTCTTACTCCCTAAGAGTTGCCAGTATAACAGACGAACTTGCAAGTATATGAACCATAATTAATGACATGGAACTAACACTGACAACTATAGATGGATTACCAGATTCATGGGAAACATTCGCACAAGGAGTAAGTACTAGAGACAAGCTTCCTGACTTCAATAGACTTGATGGAGATTGTCTTCAGGAAGAATCCAAAAAACTAAAGAAAAGGGAAAAGTTGAAAATTGAAGATGAAGAACTTCATGTTCTTAACACAAATTCCTATAAAGGCAAGAAGAAGCACTTCAAGAAGAAAAAGGGTAACCAAAAGTATGACAAACCTAAGAAAGATCTATACAAAATAAAATGCTTCAAATGTGAAAAGTTTGGACACTACAGATCTAATTGCAATAAGAATTTTAAAACAGCAAGTGAATTGTACAAACATTACTAGGGAAGAAGATAACTATGATCCTAGGAATCGTGTATTGTATTTGGCACTATCAAATGAAGTCTCAAGTAAGGCATGGGTGATTGATAGTCGATCATCTTGACATATTACAAGATATAGAGAAGCACTAGACTCTATATCAAAAAAAATTAATGTCAAAGTCAACATCGGTGATAATTCAACACATTCTATCAAAGGAATTGCAAATTGCACCTTGAAACTAAAGTCGAGTAGTTCTCTTCTTCTCAAAGGAGTACTCTATGTACCAGGAATAGGAAAGAATCTAATCTCAGTTACAACACTTGAAGATGATGGACATAATGTTACATTCATGGACAATTAAGTAATGACCTGGGCTAAGAACTCATTTAAGAAAGCAAAATTGATTGGTCAAAAGGGGTACTTGTATGAATTAAATTCAAAACCTAACCAATCCATTCAAGCCTTAATGCATGAAGCTGCTGATATAAACGAAATATGGCACAGAAGATTAGAACATCTAAATTTAAAAACCTTATCTACTATGGAGAAGATGGTTACTGGTTTACCTAAGTTAAATAAAGATCATTCCAGCATATGCAAAGGATGCACTCGAGGTAAGAACACCAAAAGTCCATTTCATGATAGCACAAGAAACACTAACAATGTTTTGGAATTAATCCACTCAGATTTATGTGAAACTATGTCTGTTCCTTCTCTTGGAGGATTTTGGTAATATATATTTTTTATAGATGACTTCTCTAAGAAAATTTGGATTTACTCCTTAAAATGTAACAAATCAGAAGAAATCCTTAAGAGATTTAAAGAATTTAAAACCTTAACTGAAAACTTATCAGGACATAAAATTAAAATTCTTAGGACTGATAATGGAGGGGAATATACCTCAGATTTGTTTGAAAAGTTTTGTAAAGAAATAGAAATTAAGAGGGAGTATACCATTCCTTATAACCCACAATAAAATGGGGTAGCAGAAAGGAAGAATAGAACAATTATAGAAGCTGCAAGCACTGTGATATTTAATCAAAATATAGAATATTATCTTTGGGCAGAAGCCTCTTGTATTTTTGTCTATATTCAAAACAAAAGTCCTCGCTCCAACCTTAGAGATAAAACTCCTGAAGAAGTCTTTACTAAGGTTAAACCCAATATAGGTCATCTTATGATTTTTGGGTGCCTTGTACATATTCATGTTCCAAAAGAAAAGAGAACTAAGTTAGAACCCTCCAAGATGAAAGGTATTTTTGTTGAGTCTAGTGAAACATCTAAAGCATATAGGATTTTCATACCTGGTTAGAAAAATATTAAACTTAGTAGGGATGTAATATTTGAAGAAGATTTAGCATTCAAAAGAGCCCAAAGTTCTAGAGATCCCTCTCCCTCACCTAGTTTTGAAGAAAATATTGAATTTGAGTCTCACAGGGAGAACATTGAAGAAGCTAAAGATGAAATTCAAAATCTCAATCTTGAGAAAACTCAAAATTCTAAGAAAGGACCACTTTGGGCCATTAAGACAGTAGAGGAAGCACAAAACTTCGCTGCACCATCTAGAACATTCAGAGAAAGCAAAAGACCCAAAAGATTCTCTAGTTATGTAGCAAACATGAATGATTTGTCTAAATCAGAACCAACCAATGTTTCAAACACTATTAAACATACAACTCACAGGGATGCCATGACGGAAGAATACCAATCCATTATGAAGAATGATGTTTGGAAAATTGTTCCAAGACCTAAAGGAAAATTTGTTGTTTCTTCCAAGTGATATTTAAAATCAAGCATGCTAATGGTAGCATTGAAAAATATAAAGCCAGATTCGTAGCCAGGGGATTGATTATGAAGAAACCTTTGTTCATGTTGCCAAATACACCTCTGTAAGAGCAATCCTAGCTATTGCAGCATCGAAGGGATGAAAAGTACATTAGATGGATGTAAAAACAACATTTTTGAATGGAAAGATTACATAAGAGGTATATTTGGACCAACCTGAAGGATTTGAAACTCATAATCCTAAAAGTTTTGTTCGCAGGCTCAAGAAAGCTCTCTATGGGCTTAAAATAGGCTCTGAGGGCATGGTATGAACGAATTGATAAGTATCTCATTGGCGTAGGATTCTCTAAGTATCGAGCTGATCCAAATCTATATTATAAAACAGATAAAGATGATATGGTAATTTTGATACTGTATGTTGATGATTTACTAATAACAGGTGATGATCATCTCATAGATCAATGCGAGAAAGATCTAATCAGAGAATTTGAGATGAAAGATTTAAGACTCCTTCATTACTTCCTAGGACTGGAAGTGTGGTAAAATTCTAACAGCATCATACTCAATCAAGGAAAGTATACATTAGATATCTTGAAGAGATTTGGAATGTGGAACCATAGGCCTATGCCTTCTCTCATGGAGACTAATCTACATACACTTAAGGAAGCAACAGCAGAATCACCTTCCATGGATTCTACTCTTTACAGATAGATGATTGGGTCCCTTATGTATTTGGTAAATACAAGACCTGATATTTGCTATGTTGTTAATGCCTTAAGTCAGTTTATGTGCGAGCTAAAGGAGATTCACCTAGTTGCAGTCAAACACATCATGAGATACTTACAAGGCACTCTTAACCTTGGGCTCAAGTATGAGAAAGTTGAATTGGACCTACATGGATACACAAACTCGGATTGGGCTGGAAGTGTTACTGACAGGAAAAGCACTTCGGGATGTTGTTTCAGTTTAGGCTCAACAATTGTTTATCGCATAGGTTAATTAAGAATTGCACACAGACAAAGAATACGAACATGAACAGCAACCAGCAGAACTCTTATTATTATTCGCATATGCCCAAATAGTACATTATGCTTGCATGATCAGATATGATGATAAGATGAATACAATGCTTCCCAAAGGGGTTATAAATACTTTCCCGAAGGAGTCCGTCGGCCACATACATGTCATTACATAAAAACCTTTCCGAAGGGATCCGTCGACTGATACACAATTTTCTTTCCGAAGGAACCCGTCGACTGATACACAATTTCCTTCCTGAAGGGACCCATCGGCTGATACACAATTTCCTTCCCGAAGGGACCCGTCAGCTGATACATAATTTCCTTCCCGAAGGGACCCGTCGGCCGATACACAACTTCTACCGACGACAACAATGATATCATGGATATGCAGAAAGCAATTTTCAGTAGCACAAAGTTCCACAGAAACCAAATACATTGCAGCAGTGATGGCCTCTCCGGAAGCAATTTGGCTTTAAAAGTTACTAGTGGGATTATTTGGTCAAGCCATGAATCCTACGATTATTCATTGTGATAAACAGAGTTCAATCAAGCTTTCTGTGAATCCGGTTTTTCATAACAGGTCCAAGCATATTGAATTTGCTTACCATTATGTAAGAGATATGGTAGACAGGAATAGTATAAAATTAGAATACATTTGCACTGCAGATCAGACAGCAGATATTTTTACCAAGCCTCTCTCTCAAGTGAAGATAGATCAGTTCAGGAAAAGTCTTGGTATGGTTGAATTATAATACGTTTGTATTCCTTAAATTATTATTAAAATTACTTTATTGTCAAGCTATTGACTGTTATGGGCTCCACCATTTGTATTCATTATCTAAGAGGTGACGACTTCTGAGATAATAGACCCTTGTATAAAAGACATTATGAGAGATGACGATCTCTTAGATGATGTGCTAAACAATAGAGATCTACTATAAGATCTAGATGAGTTCAAAATCAGATTGTGATATAGCCATTGTTATGCCTATAAATCACAATTTGGCTAAACGAAGTTGTTCTCCGGAGTTTATCATGTGTTCTGGTAGGTCTTAACTCAGGATCATGTTGTGATATAGGAATATCAGTACCTATGAGTCATAACTTAGATAAATGAAGAATTTAATTATTCTCCGGATTTATCCTATATATTGTATTCTTTACAATACTATTATCACTAGTATCAGTGATATGTCATATCACAAGTTTAGTAATATGACATTGTATCATGTGTTCAATGATACCACATGCTAAGAAAATTCAGATAGATATAGAGTATCAATTCTTGCTTGTTCATCTTATTTGATGTTGCTAGATATGATATCTCTCAGTATGATTATCAAGTTAAGAGGGAGTGTTAATTCCGTAACTTGAAATCATACTGATCTGATTACAGATTGTACTGATATGTTCTTGCATTAAATCCTTTCTGAAGTCATTATTTAATTGTCTTATCTTCTTAATAGGTATCGGCGACTATCTTGAACAACTAGTTTTAAAACTAACTAATCTCCTTGGTTAGTTTAGGTACTACCCTATTTATTGCTTGGAAAGTCATTGATTTTAAGAGATGAGTCAAAGTCGAGCTTGTAAGGAGATTCCCCTTGGTTCTATATTTATGTAGGGTGTGGTTGAAGGTTAAGGACACACAATTATTAAAAGTCTATTCCTTGATCAATACTGCCCTAAAGACAATTCGCAGAAAATAAAACATCTCCAGGATTATTCTTCTTGATTCACTCAAGTCTGAACATTGAAGATTATACTCTGCAAGTACAAGAAGGTATAAACTAAGTCTGATTTATTACAGAATTTATAGAAACTTTACAATCACAACATGGTTTTCTCCCTCTGAATTAATATGATCAGGATCACCAAAGGTTGACTAAATCATATCCTCTATATACCCCCTCTCTTTTAAGGTTGCCTCAAATGTCAGTCTCCCTATAAATCTTAATCTCCATCTTTTCTTAAAAGAACATACTCGAAAGAAAAGAAATGATCAAGGAAAATATATATAAAAACATAAATAGTGAGTAGACAAATGTAATACTCAATAATAATAACTACTTATCTCATATGTATAATTTCATAAACTGCCTCCATGTGAATTGAAAAATATTTATCTAGACATATCGAAGTTATCTCAAGTTTCCAATGATACAATATACTATTAATGTTGCTTATATCATTTGATTCATAGCATCAATTATTAAATAGCCTCTCTAGATTAATATAAATTTTCCTTTAACATACTTATAAATTTTATATATATATATATATGCAAATTTTCTCCAACATATAAACATATTATATGAAAGTAAAAATAATAATGTCCATACCTTATCGGACCCATTACCTTAGACTTCACCTTTTAAATATGACTTTACCTTTATAAATGGGACTAGGTGACTTGGGGTCATTGGTTGCGATTTGAAAAGTTTTGTGACTTTACCTTGTTCACACGAGCAACATTCCTATTAGTTGGTGATGTGGTGGGTGAATGGTGACTGAATTACTATGCACATTAATTCCTCATCCCTATTTCATACACTCCTCTTCTTACTTCATCTAACTAGTGCTAACTTCAATGCTGACTAGAATTTGTTTTCCTTTTCTTCTGAAAACACAAACTGGTGTCTCTCAGTCACATTGTTCTCCAAATGAACACAAATATTTATAAGATTGGGTTGAATTTAGTTTTCATCTGCCATTACTACAGTTACCTATCTTGGCACATTTTCCTTGTGTTTGGCCAGCAGTTGTACTCTTTCATCTGATCACCATATTTTGTTTTTAATAAATATCCGTTGATTGTTATAAATGAGACTTTTAAATAACAACATTGTTAACCTTTCTAGCAGCAGTTAAATAAGGAAAATAATTCCCAGTTTACACGTATCAAACCAAATCTCTTTTAAAATCTTTTCATTTGGTGAGTATCATTGTTGACAAGGAGACCTATGTGGTTGCCTGCTACCCCAATAAAATAAAAGCAAATACCATCACAACCTCATGAATTTGATTCCATCAATAATGGGCCTAATCACATTATTTACTATGGCTTTGATGCTAGCAACCCATGCCTAGAGCTTAACAAGTGCCAACAGAATGATTGATTTCTTCTTTTTGATCAAGGAGTTCAGACACACACGACAAAGGCTTCATATAAAGAAGGAACTCGTCTGTGAAGATAGGATCAATGATTGTAGCATTAGAGAGTTAAATAGCAATCACATCTATAATAGTGCCGAACTTGGGTTTGAGACACAAATCTCAATCAAACTCTCCAAATACGGATCAAAAGATAACCGAGAAAATTTTCTATCATTTTCATGTTATATTATGGCATTAAAAATGTTTCGTGCAGCCCGATAGAGCTGTTGTTCATGTGTGTAAGCCATATTTTTGTACAATCTCGGATACATATAATATGCATTCATATTCGTATTCTCACACTTGTCAAAGTGATCCAGATGCCAAAATTGTATTTATGTTTGCTATATAGCATTTGAAATATACTCTGCTGCCACATTTGAAATTATCTTTGACATCACATTTGAAAATGTGTGGTCGCATGGTTTTTGTTATTGCCTTGTCATTCCAATCTGGATTACCATGTAGAAGAGATTCAAAATAAAATAAGCAATTAAAAGAATCAGAATGATTTACATTGTTCCTCGAGCCCCATCCGATAATAGGTGCAGACCTTGCCTTCACAGGGCAGTAGTATGTGTTATCTACAAACGATAAAACCGGCCCACTGGTAACTCTAATGGCTCGCTATTAGAAGACATACATTCGAGTGAGTGATCCTCAAGCATTGGAGGACTGTTTGGTCAACTAGCCGATAAACTTGAAACTCCATAGTGAGATCTTGAAAATGATTTACACCATCAATGCAAAACTTCCACGCATTTTAAGAAATGTGGGAGAGCAGCCTGTATATGACAATATATTAAAATACTACTCAAATTCTGTGCAACCTGAATTAGGTTGAACTCCTCCGTACGCCACATTGTTTCATGGAAAATATGCATGGAGACCCTAAATTTTCAATGGGAAAATCCTTATTCGGGATGGATGCCCACTCTCTTCCTAAACCAGCTGTTATAATATGTGCGATTTATTAGAAAATTGTCATTGTCTCTTGATTGTCGGTTCCCTCCTCTCAGATATGAGATTACAATATCACCAATCTCTAGGAATGTGTCGTGATTACATTTCTATGCAACCAGCTCCACTGTAGAGCCTCATGATTTTTTATTTGCTTCTTACATGTCCAGTACGAACAATGATGGTTTATCATGCATGTCAAACCTATCAATCAATGCCATTCGCTATTTGATATAATAATTCTGGATATCCAAATCAGTAATTGAATCTTTGTTGATGTTCATCAATGTTCGTTGTTGCCTTGCTTATAGTTTTCTCTTTTCCTACATGTCAAGAATTTCATACATTTATAGTCTAGCTCTGATACCATGTTAAATTCTAGAATCGCTGCAAATGTATTAACAATTGCCATTGTATTGATTGTGTTCCAAATGCAAATGAAGGCTTATAAATCAGAGAGGATGACACATGTCTTGTGAAGAGACAAGTCTCTACAGTTAATCATCACTAGATAACATATTAATATATTAGTAATATAAATACCCAAATATATAATATAATATAACAATATATATATTATATATATTATATACTATATTATATATTTATTAGATATTATTAACATGGGTAAGTATATATAGGAAATGATGATTACCAATAACATTAATGTATATCAGATTGAATCAATCCGACCGAAGCTACAAGTTTAACACAAATAAGTTGCATGTTTAAACAAAAGACCTGCACTTGTAATACTCTCAAATAGAACCAAAGCAAAGAATTAATCAATGCTACCCTTCGTGCCCAACATGAAGTCACTGCTCACACAACGGGTGTAGTGAATCACAACACACTGTGACTTCATATATAGACGATCGCAACACCTCCAGTTAGCAATTCTTAATTCCTTACATTGTCATATGATGATGAGTGTTGTCCAAGTATAAACGGGCTCATAAAATTATTAACCCAAAACTATAATCTATGTCCAATATTAATAAAGCCAGTCCATACTCTCATCGGCATTACCATTAGGTAAATTTGGATGCCCTTTAACTTAAGAGAAGTTGGCTCCAATAAACCTCGAAAATTTACACAGAGTATTCACAGCAATGCTTATATTTATGCGATGACAATACTAATATAAGGATATGGGAAACACTCATTTGAAGGACGAGCCCCATGATAAAATTAAATGTTGGTATGCTTCGGCTCCACAAATAATTACGATACCCATCCACTAATGTAATGCCCGGGATTAAACATCCAATACATGCATTGTTGCAGGGGTCTCACCTTTTATTCTAACTCAAGTGCTTAGAAACTCATTCATAAAAAAAAATGTTCATGGTGCATAGATAAAACTTGCTATTGCCACTACTCCTACAATGATTCCTTGGGCAAATACTTCACATGTCGATGTCACTGTAGCTTATCACATATGCAAAACTTCCAACAGCTTAAATAATCATTGAATCCACTCAATAATATTTATTTGGAACAATACTCCTGTCTTGATAATATTTGGCTTGTGCTCACTTAATATTCTGTCATTACCAACTCTGGAGGTGTTACTTCTTTGTGACTCCCATCAACCCTTTCACTACTACTAACATATTCAATGAGTGTTTCTAATCACAATTTTATTTAATTCATTTTCCATTCTTTTTCAATTACAACACGTATTGCCTGGAAGGAATACTTTGTAATGTCTCCTACAAATAATCCCACTATGTATTGACTCTAGCTATCTCATATTTTTTCTGAAATTAATCTCTTGCATATAAGAAATTTTCATTACGCAATTATTACACGCAACACTTGTCGATGCTCCTTGTGCTTATTTAGAAACTTGCAATTCCAATTTATTATTATTTTTCCTGGTAACAACTAGACTCATGGTGGAAGCAAAATCCATTTTTCGTTAAATTTAATCCCCCACTACTTGCAACTGACTCCAAAGTGTTGTTTGCATTATGTCAGAAATAACCCAGATCCTTTCTCACAGTAATCAATATAGATGTTTCCTCGATTCTTCTTGTGATTATTGCAAATTGGTATTGTTAGCTCTTCACTCCAGGCAAAGGAAGCATCAAGGGAGACATTGTATTGCCTTCCTCTTAGCCAGAATATGTTTGCCAACATCAAATCACTAGCGCTTCATATAAAATATCCTTTAAGGCCAATACGAGAGCTCAAATGAGATATACTCAGTATTCCTATGCACATTTATTTGCACAGTCCTTTCAATTTTCTTTCAAACTCACTTATACACACAGCAATGGTTCTCTGTATACTGATAAAACTTCGAAGCAATGATTCATGAGTTTAAGTGAAGCTACAACAACCATGCACGCTTCTTTCCCATACAATATTAAAATTTCACATATTCAACAGGACATTAATGTAGTCTTCACAACATATGGGAAGCGAACAGACTCCACATAATAGAAACAATAGCCTTTATGAAATATTTTGCCCAAACTATATACTTCAAAGTGGTATGGTTGTTGAAGGAAGCTATAATAATCTTTCCAAAAAATATTAAAGGAAATACTCACAGGAACCTCAACAATCAAAATGCAATGCCCAATCACTTACAACAGAAACCCCAAATATAGTTGCTTCCAAACTGGAAGACGCACAAAATATACTTGGCCCGATATTTAGTTCCCATTGTGAATGTAGGCGTCCACGCACAATGTTTCTCAAATTATTATATTTTAGCCTGGCAAAAATATATATTTTTGCGGACCTTGAACTATTTCAAATATCATCACTTTATTTCTCACATAGAAATAGTCTTCTAAACCTCCAATAAAATACAATCTTCAGATGAAACTTCTGATAAACAATTTTCAGCAACCTCACAAGCTGGCAAGATGCACAACACTAATACCACTGTAATATACCAGATGGATATCAACCCGAATTTATCTCATAAACATATTAAGAATACAGCAGATGGTTTATGCAATTTAAAATCAGCAAATAACCAGTAAAACACTCATATAAAATGCCACAGAATTCGTTATTGCATTATAAAAAAGCAATACAATAACATGCAGAGAACTCCAATCTTACAAACAGCAATAACAGTCAGATTGGAAATACATAGAGAAGAACCAGTAATTCCAATGTGAATCTTGATGAGAACTCACCACCAATGCTGAAACAAGTTGGCGTTTGATCTAACAAGAAGACCCTAAAGGTTTTTGTCCTCAGGTTCTGGAAATTGAAAGCCAAGCTTTCCCCTTCTCAAAGAGAAATCTGAAAAAACTCCAAAATCCAAGCATACGCAAAATGAAGTCCCCATACTTATTTTATGCTCAAAACAGTGACTCTTCAGTTTCCTTCTCCTATCCTTACGTCTTATTCCTTCTTATCACCTTTTAACTTCCTTTATAATATTAAATTGATCCAATTTTTAATTTTCTTTAAGCTCTCATAAGTCAAAGTTATATGTTATGAGTTTAACTTCAAAATTCCTAATGTCCCAAAAAGGGGACATTACATATTGTAATCCCTTATGCTTCCATCATTAAAGGAGGTTGTGCCTCTTTTTGTTGGTTAGTGAGGATAAAACCCCTTGCAGGCAACATTCTCCACATTTTTGAGAGATACAATCTGGAGAATAATCTAGTGGTTTTATTCAAAAGGTCGCATTTGGGCATATTGGAGTCTACATTTTCAGATACATAGAGCTTATTGGACATCAAATTCGCGGAGAACATCTTAGCTATTGTTTGGCACTTATAGAGCCAACCATATCATCCAGAGCAATTTGGTGAAGAACCTACAGCTTTTGGAACTTGTACATGCTGGTTCTTCTTGCTGCAGTCCTAAGTTACCAATTCAGATGCGGATGCAAGAAGTGGATACGGGATGCAGGAGTTTTTTTTTTGGTACAAATGCGTCTGGAAGCATGTGTGTGTATTATATCAATCTATTGGCAAAGGATTTAAGAAACTTATAAATACAAGAACTTAGAATTAGAAACTTAGAAATATACAAAGTTACAAACATTAAAACATACATCATTTGATAGTATCATATGATATTTCACCATTGATCAAGATTCAAGATATTTCATATGTCAATTAAATAGTTCAAACTTCAAATTAAAACTTCAGAGGCATAAATATTCATGTTCTAGACTCCATGTCCAAACTATCAAATCAAAAACATTTTTCATGATTCAATGTTCACTAATCAGAATCATAAGGATTCTCAAAAAACTGCATCCTCCTCATCTCCAACCTGCTGCAAGGTCCCTATCATTTGAACCAAGAATGGTTCCACTTGCACTAGATGCACCATGTGTCATGGATCTTTCATCACCATCATCTATCATCGTAGTAAGATCATAAAGTGTTGCATCCAAGTTTGCACACTTAGGGAGTATGCCCCAAAGTATGGCTGCCCCATCCATGTATTCATCATCCTTACGTGACAAAGGACACAAGTTGGTATGAATGTAGACCAAGTCCTCAACTTTCTTTGACCCCAACCGGTTACACTTCACTAAATAGATATAGGAGTATGTACTTCAATTCCTTTCAGTAGTAGAAGAACTTGGAAACTGCATTTTGTTCACAAAATTAATTTTTAAACATACAAATAAAAAGCAAATGACAATATGATTAAACACTAGATTGTAGAACACAAGCTGTAATCTAAAAACAAAAATCAAAACTTGCTTGTGAGAGGATTTCAATTGCAAGAGGTTGTAGATGTTTGTATGGCTAACCATACATGTACCACCATGTGATCGCTCCCATTTTATTTTGGTCCTTAATTGCAAATGGAGTAAGCCTTGCTCCGGAACTGAAGCAAATAAGCCAAACTCTAGCCTCACTTTTTCATGCATCTCATCATCTTGGAAGATTCTTGCAAAAGCTTTGGAGCGCCCATTAGCAACCTCTTCATCAGCATATGATGCAATTCTATCTGGCATAGAAAGTACCGCATCACTATAATCCCTCGGAGACAAAGCATATGCAAGGAGGTGCAATGGGGTAGTCATCTTCTCCCAACAATGAAGAATTATTGCTTCCACTTTACTACATAAAGCTTGACATTTTGTAGGGTCACTCTCATGTGCTTGTATAGAATGTTTTACCTTTTCAACCATGGTGTCCATGCCATCATACACATCTCCCAAGCAAGGTGTATTTGTATCGGCAAAGCAAAGCATAGTCATGATGGGCTTGGTGATATCCAATACATATTGCACATGAGCCCCCCAACTATCATCCAAGATCATACCATTTATCTTTAGGGCTCTTTCTATGTTCGAGGCCTTCCACATACCCCATTGAAGACAAATGACCATTTGGCTCAAAACATCTTACGCCTTGAGAAGTCGTCTCATAACAATAGTATGAGACGCAAAAAGGGTCTCAGTAACCTAAGCAAGTTAACAATATGTCAATTGACAATTGAATTACAAATATTAATTAAATTACAAATCCATGAAATTTAATAATTACAAAAAATTAATTTACCTTCGGCAAATCCAATTGTGAGCATGTTCTAAAAATGGATTGTGACATGCGGTTACTCACAAACATTTGTATGTCCTCTCCCTCTTCGTATATTTGCTTCAACCAATTTATTTGAGTGCCAATTTGTTGCATGATCAAATTGAGGGAGTGTACAGTGCATGGTGTCCAAAAAATATGGCCATACCAACCCTCAACCAAAGCACCAGCTCCCCAGCAATTTTCAGCATTGTCTATAACAAACTAGACCACATTCTCACTACCCACCAGATATATGGTCTCAATGAGAATATTAAAGATAAATTTTGAGTCCTTCACCTCCCCTTGACAATCAATTGCCTTTAGAAACATTGCCCCTTTGGGGGACACTGCAATCACATTAGTTAATGGCTTGTTTCTTGTATCTTTCCAACCATCAGACAAAATTGTCACACCCGAAGTTTTCCAAGCATTTCTGATGGGTTGAAGTGCCTTCCCTACAGAAACTCTCTCCTTTTGCAAGAGTGTGGCAAGCACCTTTTCATACCCAGGACTTGTGTAATCATCTGGTGTTTTGATGGCTCTTACAATTTCCTTCAAATATAGTGATCTTACCAGGTTGAAAGGAAGACCATTAGCATAGAGACAGCGTGCAATGGCTTCATCAGCATGGTCTCTTGCCTCCATTTTAAACGCAAAGTGCAATGGGCCTCTTTTCCAAGTTGATGCATTATTTTCTACTTCATCCTCCTCTCCCGGTATAGGTACTTACATGAATGGATGTTTGGAAGATACAATTGGTTCCATTTCAATAGGTGGTTGCATTTTGTTCTTTTCTGAGGAAGGAGGTTGATAATAACTTTTGTTGATCTTTCAACCAAATGATCAGCAACTTTTTGTTCTTTTACAAACCAAGCTATCTGTGCATCAAACAACCCCTTCCCATCTACACCATTGCACACACATTCCAAAACCTCTACCAACAGGGCCCATGAAATGAGGTTTTACTCAAGAATAAGAGATATTGAAAGGCTTTCCTTTGTTACTTTGACAATAATTACAACTCCAAATATAGGAGCCACCACCTGAAACCTATGATATTCTTGTTGTATGTCTCCATAGAGGAGAACCAAAATCAATTTTGAAATTATACCCTCCTTACCTTGCCACTAAACTCTGACCTTGCCCTCCCACTAAACTTTGACTACCAATGGCAAGCATTCTCGCATAATACAATGTAGTTTATTTCTATAATAAGAAATTAAGTAAATTTAAATCAATAAAAAAACTATGAATATCAAGCATACAAGTGAAAAACAATGATACAAAACCATTCAAATAGATACCTAAAATTGTTTCTAAATTATTATTTTTAAATGAAAAAAATTTAAAAAATTCTTCACAAACTTGAAAAAAATCATCAAATCTCTTAAAAAATCATTGAAACACTCAAGAATGGGATAAAATGCTTAGCTCTTAGTGTTTGAAATATCTTGTGGAAGCCAACTCTCACCCTACGATCATTCCTCTTCCAAAAAATCAACTTGCCTTCAAAATGACAAAATGGAAGCCAAATGAGAAGAGCAAACCTAGATGCAAACAAAATGATGGTTGAATAGTTGAAAGCAAGGTAAACTTTAAGAAACTGCCCTCCAGAAAAAGATATAAATTATTGGCGAATCTTTCATTATTTTGAAAAACCAAATTATTTTTATCGGCGAATCTCTCAATTTTTTTATTTTAAATATTATTTACATTGACGATTATTTTGGAATCATAATTTTTGAGTAGAAAATATTGGTGAATCTCAATACTAATAGGAAGTTTGCTAATCGTCATGGAATATTACAAATCAAAATTGAACATGTTTTAACTTTTATCTCATGGAAATTATGAGGATAATTACATTATATTTTACTATCAATAGTGAAAACTAAATATTGGTAATATATCCCTAAAGTAACTAATAATTATGATAATTATTGGTGAATTTATTTGAATTTATTTGATAATATATAATATTTAGGTGAATCAAATCTAATCATATATTGAATATTGTGGCAAATCTTTGAGTTTAAATTTTTTTATGAAATAAATTATTGAGAGATTTTAAATATTTAGAACTAAACTTAATAAAAATGTGGTGATTTAGGTTGCATTAAATCTTAAATTATTAGCCAAATTACTAGCAAAAAATCTCTAGAATTCGCAAAATTACAAATATTCACCACTAAAAAACACCCTAGTTGAAAGGCCTCTATTAGGACCATTTTATATGTTATTAAAGTGCTAAAGCACACATGTTTTAATTTTTTGTTAAGTCAAAACTCATTTTTTATATGTTTTTTTGGGCTGATGCCCGTGGAGGCGACCAAATGCCACCCACAGGCATCCGGGTGGCACCCACAAGGCTTCCTTTCGCATTTGCGTGCTCGTCCGTTCCTTTCGCATCGGTGTGCCCATCCGCCTCTACCTCCGCCTCCATGCATTCCTGCAACGAATCGGTATCCTAGCTGCAGTCATTCATTTTCATTACCAGTGAAAGGGTATGGTGTATTTGTGTTTTTAATCAGATTAATATCCATCTCAGTATCTTCAGTTTTTTGTATTGTACTTTCAGTTTTGGAGTAATGTATAAGATTATAAGTCAGTATTCCAAGCATTTTTCTTTATATTTGCTGTTACAGTATGTATTTGTTTGAGTACAAATCAGTCCTTTTGATTCTCCTTTTCAAGCATTCTTTAGCTCAAAAGCTATAAAAAATCAGACCAAAACAAGACTGCATATTAGAAAAGAAACTCTCCAAACTAAACTCCCTTTTTCAAAAGCAAATCTTGGCCAGAAGACCCTAAAGCACCACGTGCCCTCTCTCCTAACACCATATCACCTTTATCATAAACTTTCCCCTACAACCCTCATCAAGTAGAGCAGTGCAAGCAGCATTGGATCCATCCATTAAGGGTGCTTCCACCTCAGTATTAACCATCAAGGACCTCACAAGAGGCCAGAAAAATGGATTATTCCTCCAAAAGGATTGCCTTCTCTTGTTGTTTGGTGTCCACCTTTGCATGACCAGCATTGATGAAACAATAGCAAAGAACCATGGAGTTCTCAAAGCCTATCCACTGCACCCATTTACCCAATTTACAGAATAAGGAACCTTACAATGGACCACCTTATCAGCAGTCCCTTGTATATGATGCTAGAGCATTAACATCAAAGTGTTTATTTATTTTCCTGTGCTTTAGCCCTAATTATTCATATCAAATTGCTAAAAATTAAAATCAAGGACTCTTTCTATTGCTCAAACTACCATGTTTATAAATAAATCCCTTCAAAAGTATTGTATCGTCTACATCAAACCTCCAGTTTATCATTATTGAAGTACAGAATTCAATAGGAATAGCAATAAAATAATAACAAAACATGCCCCATGGAAAAAAGCACAAAACTTATACAACAGTCAACAAATACCTTGAGCATTTGGATTTTTCACTTTCTCAACAGAAGCTTTCAACTCATCACGCAACTCTAAGAAGCTTGCTCTAACGAGCAGTGAGCTACCTTTGGTCTCCTCATACTCTTTCATCAATCCAGCAGGCAAACCTTCTCCTATGCTGCGTTTCAAATCTTCCTCGCTGTTGAAGAACAAAATATATTGCAGTCAAGAAATGTTTCAAGACATCAAATAATTAATCACAATATCAGTCAGAAAATGCTTCAAGTTAACAATAATTAAGAAGAGAACAATCAAGAACAAACACTGAGACAGCTATAACCAATATATTTTGAAATAACATCATCAACTTTTCCTGAGTGAATATTTGATGACTTTAGATTTTGTTCATGATAATTATGACTTATGCTTCCTTTAGGTCAGTGTGATCTCAAAAAGTTAACTATGGAAATGTGTTTTAGAAAATGGTTTCAATGAGAGTTAAGTTTCAAGAAGTAAAGTAATATTTTAAGGTACCCCATTGTACTACAAATTTGCAAATGCAAGATGCTCCAATCAAATTAAAACATACAAAATTTAAGACCATTACAGTGATTGCCAATGACAAGTCAATCGATAAATTTATCAATAAGTGCTACAACAGCTGTACCTTGCAGGCTGCACCAATCTAGGAGTTGGTGTGAGTTTCTGGGCGTGAATTCCCCCATTTTCCATTGACTTTCTATTGCTGTTTGTTGGAGCTGGGCCGTCAGGCAGCTAACAGCAGGAATTATCAGTGGTTTGGATAACGTTTTGAGCACATTAAGGAGCTATACAGCCATTGCACCTTCTGACGGGGTGTTTCAGACCTGTACCTGTCTGATACACATTTTCAGTTGGGTTTCTCAAGTTTCCAGTGGATTTGGTGTTGGTTCCATTTGTGTTCTAAGGGGGTGTGTTTAAAAAATAATTTCAAAGATTGCTCAGCAAATATCCTTGCTGATTTGACTTGGACAGCGTCTTGCAGACCCTAATAAAACCTGCAAGTGCTTTTATAACTGTTTTGGGAGTGCTGAGTAAAGTTGTAGAGCATGGAGTTACTAAAGATGCTCCAGAATTGCTTATCGGTGAGTTGGGTGTGAAGATAAATGATATTTCTAAGGGAACTCCCTGCGGTTTCAGACCTATGGCAGTGCTCAGTTAAGTTATATCAGACCTACATATTGAGTTATCAGCTTGCAAAATGGTTTCCAGGCTTGTCTTGATCATTCCAACACATAATATCAAGGTATCTCAATGTTGTTTCCAGTAGGGTGATTGGGTACATGTATTTAGCAAGGTCACCGGGAGACAAGGAGACTTCGAGGTCTCCGGTACTGGTACTGGTACCGGTACGGCAATTTTTCAAATAGGAGATGGGGGTTCTTGGAGACGGCAAAGTTTTTTTTTTCATAATTCTTTTAATAGTTTAAAGAGTCTAATACTAAAAGTAAATACAAAATTTGAAAATAGTAATACTGTAAAAGTAAATAATAATAGTAATGTCACATTAAAAATTAAAATAGACTCATAGAGTCAAAGATTTCAAAACTCACATGATCACAATATTGTATCTCATAGACATATTTGTTTTTCGAATATTGCATATGATCAACATCATATCAGATTGATAATCGCTGAGATTATCATTACATATTCAAATTTTAAATTCAAAAAAGTATAGTTTGATGCTGAATTGCTGATATGCAAACAAAAATGAACACTTTGTACAATAAACAAAAAACAGAAATATATCTAGTATTAGTATGTCGATGGTACTGTCATCTACTCCACAAGGTTGTGATCATCCATCTCAAGGTCTTCAGCTATCATACTCTCCAAAAAATCATCACTCTCCAAAAATATTTTAAATGATTTAATCATTTAAATTGTTGAATAAAAATAATTTTTTAAAAGTGTTTCTAATGTTTTAAAAGTTATTAATTTATTAACTAAAATATTTTAAATGATTTAATCATTTAAATTGTCGGTGGTCTTAATTTTTGTATTAAAAACATTTAAATGAGGGCTAAAATATATATAATTATTTAATATTATATTTTACATTTATATTTTACCAGGAGACTTCGGGAGACTTCACTTTTTGGATGAGGAGATGGGGAGACTTCAGGAGACTTTGCCATGAAGTCTCCAACCTTTTTTGAGGTCTCCGGAGACGCAAAAAGTCTCCGAGACGCGACTTTTAGGGGGGAGACGGGTCTCCCGGTACCCATGGTATTTAGGCTTGACAAAGACACTTGCACTTTGTAAATAAACTCTCTTATCAATATCGATACTTATTTCAGCAGTGCATCAAAATTTGGCATGTATATGTTGACATACGGATATAGGTTATGGGTGCATGGGCTTGGGAATGTTTTCCCTTTGGTGTTGTAAAAGGCTAACCCAATCTGGCCCCCAAAGACATTTCCTTGACCAACTTACTAGCTAATGCTCAAAGTATTTTGCTTGTTCGTAGCAACATTCCAAAAAATAGTAAGAACAGATGAATCGCAACAATTTTCAGTTCCTTCAGACCTTTCAACTAAGTAGCAGACATTGTTTGTACAAATAACAAAATGATATGGTCTAAATTGAACATTGAACAGGCTAAAATGATTAGAACAAACTTCATTCATACCCAGCTCATTGAGTACATGGCAACACAACTAGTTCATATAGATTTTGTGGCATTCATAATTGATATAAAAACTACAGAGGAAGTATTCCACTGCTCTCTGACCTCTTGGTAGTCAAATATAGATTCTTCTGTAATGTTATCTTCACAGTGACCTCAAATCATGTTCAACCTTTGCTGGTATAGCAAGGATTCACCGACTTCCTTTGACCTCGACAGTGTTTACCGTACTGGTAAAGAAATCAACGCATACAGACAATAATAGCAGAATGATATTCGCATATGCCAGAACATACATTAGGCTTCATAATATTCGCAATAGTAGATGATATCATGATTTACAATGATCCCAGATGGGATATAAATACTACCGCCGAACCTTCCCGAAGGAGTCCGTTGGCGACAAATATTCTATCCGCTACAAACTATTTACTGACGAAGTCGGCTACAGAATACAGAAACACCGCCGAACATCACCCCGTCGGCTACAGAATACAGAAACACCGCTGGACATCATTCTGTCGGCTGACACCATCCCCCCCAAAAAGAAAAGTCATCTCCGGACGACAATTACAACATATCTCAGACAAATTAACAAACAAAATATATCATCAGAGTGACTACAACAAGAAAAATCTACTTCTGTCACATCACTTCCACATTCATCCCGTTACCTCTGTAGCCTCTGCTAACACAATACTGTCTCCTCAAGCTGACCTTGATCGCCACCTGTGCTGCTTTCTCTGTTTTCAATTCCATTGTACCCTGAGCCAAGTGTCGCTACACTGCCTCCAACTAGATGATTAGCTCCTCCCGAGCTCTCTACGCATCCACCAAGACAGCCTCCCAGCCAACACCTACTCCAAGTGCCTCTGGTACACAGAAAGTCCATGCCTGCAGCAACTTCAACTCTTCTCCACTGGTCAGACTCCCACGACTGGGGGTCCAAGGGGCAACGCCCTCGGCGGGGTCGAGGGGCAGCGCCCCCACAGGGTCCTGGGGCAACGCCCCGGTCACAGTACAGGGTAGGGTTCGCCGCCAAGACCAAATTAGCACTTCGCAACCCACACAAAAATGCACGGAACCCACCATTTTTGTCATTTTCTGTCGATTCTGCACTCTTTCTGGCAACTACAGATGCGTCCCCTTTCCTTTGGCATCATCTGTAACTCATTCTGAACAACTTGAATCTGTCGTCATTTTTTTTTTTTTTTTTTTTTTGCAATTTCTCCTTCCTGACGAAATTAGTGTGCCTCTCAAAACTCTTGGCAGAAATCCTAATCCTCTGGATGGAAACTGTTGAGTGCACAAATTGAGAACCGCCAACGGCAAAAGAATGATGGCCAACTGCCCGAAAAATGAGAATAGCCTTCCCCCGTAAGCCGACGCCAATTACGTTGTTCAACTGAAGCACAGAGAAACCCAAGAACGCGCCTGCGAAAAACAGCATGCTCCTGATGGACCTTGTTCTATTACTTCCCCGTCCTCCAAAAGGTTTGCGTCGGCTACAGATTAGAGCCCGCAAGCGGAAAAAAAAATGGAAGTCTTGTATTCCCGCAGAGAAGTCTGCTGGCCGGAGGAGTTTGCTAAGTCCTTGACAGAGGACGTTATGTTTCTTTTTGAGCGGGGCTTTTATTTTATGCCCGCGGACCATTCCTTTACTGGCAGAGACTGATTTAAAGCCCGCGGGCTTTCTTTGGCGGAGTACTAACAGCTTCATGCCCACGGACAACTGCCCGCGGATCTTTGAACAACCCGCGGACAGACTGTCCGTGGGGACATTCTTTTTCAACTCCCGCAGACAGCTGTTGCCCGTGGGGTCTCTGACATCATTCCGTCGACTGACAGACAGACACTCTAACTCAACTGTTTGAAACCACAGAGATTCTGTAACCCAGTCTGAATCCTTTGTTTCCTCATAAACAGCTTACAGCAACCACGCATTCTACAAGTGTCCACTAGTGAGTTGAGATGGTAAGCTTAATCAAGGCAAAATTTATTGCTTCCAATGTATCGTGGTTTTTTCCAAATGAATATCTCTCAGTAGAAATTGCAAGTTCATTGACAGCATTATTCTCTATATTCCTGAAGCCAGTCACTCAGCCCGTTTGTTTGATGTCTCCACAATATTCATTGATTTCTGGGATTTAATCATTCGTTACCACGCTCCTCTGTAATTCCTCTTTTTGCATAAAGTTTGCATGTTTGCCAAAACCCTGAAATACTATCAAACTCTTACACACTAGTAGTATCCTAAACCTGATTCCCAATAACCTCTACAAGATTCTCTATTCGCTCCTGAGACTCACCCAACCTTCCATGGCTGTACTCGTCCACAACATGAATGCAAAAAGAATTCTACCCAACAACCATAGGTCTTCAGCACATCACAGCATTCGTCTGTAAATTAACAGGGGTTGGCAAAAACTATCTTGAGACTGTCTTCCAAGTCTGAAGATAGTAAGTTCTGAAAAGACTCTGCCTCCATAGGAATCAATCCAATCTGTGACCTGTAACTTGACTGGTTCCATAATAATCTTCTCTTCCCTCCAGACTGAACATTTCTCTCCTTTTATTCATTGCCAACTTGTAACTAATCTTTCCAACTCTTCAAATTACTCCGCTAAACTCCAGTTCCCTCATACAAGACAAGTCACAAAACAATTAATATTACACATCGTTTGATATTTAAATTAATTTTCAGAAAGGCATGGGCCTGTGGTGGAGCAGTTGTTGTCTCTCTCTGTAACAGCAAGATCTTCTGTTTGATTCTTAAAATGGGAGGTTAAATAAACTTAATATAAAAAAAAGAAGCTATGGGCCTGTAGTACAGCGGTTGTTGTTTCTCTTTGTAAGAGCAAGATCTTGTATTTGATTCTTGAAATGGGAGGTTAAATAAACTTAATATAAGAAAAATTAATTTTCAGAATGCAAACAGATTAATTTATGCAATAATCTTCAGATTTGACTAGCAAATAAACAACAAATGCTCATATAGAAAATCTCAGAAATTTCTATTATATCATAATATTCAGCAATACAATAACATGACCAACAAAAGCTCATATAAATTCTTCAGAATAGGTTATTGCATCATACATCAGCAAAACAATGACTTGCATGGAAATCCAATTTTAGAAACAGCAACAACAGTCATATTGGAAAAACATAGAAAGGTACCTGTAACACCAACTGTGAACTCTGATGTGAATCCACCCCTAATGCTGAACCGGGTTGGTGTTCAATACGGCAAACCAAGTCTAGATGTTTTCATCCTCAAGTTAACTGAAAGCCAAAGCTTTCTTTTTCTCGAAGAGAAATCTGACACAAAGTCAAAAATCCAAGCATGTTCAAAATGAGCTACTCCTTTTAAGGACCCGACCTATGACTCTTCAGCTTCCATATTCCAGTCCTTGTCCTTTTGCCAATTCGTCTCTTATTAACCCCTTGGATGACTTTAATAATTCTGCATTAAGTCTTCCATAATATTATTATAAATATGGGTTGGCCTAAAAATTCTTTAATGTCCCGAAAAAGGGGAACATTACAATCCTCCCTCATTCAGATTGCTTGCCCTCAAGCAATCGATACCAGGATCCAATATCATTTTGCAAGATGCTCTACAACTCCTACTGGTAACTGTGAAATAAGAATGCAACCCATCTACCACTAAGATCCCTGAATCCCATGTGTGAAATACTCTCACACCTGCACGTTGTGTTAATATGATCACAACTGTGTCAAATCTCAAAGAGTGAAGTAGCTCATCATAATACACATAATGCAAAACTAACATCCTGTTAACTCCTGGATCTCAAATCAACCTATCAGCATGATCCTGAGTGTAGAAATGGGTGTCTATCAACCTATAATCATCTTGAATCAGCCAACTAAACAAGTAGATCACCCCATCAAAACCAAAAACATCTCCAATACGTATGAAGTCCAACGCATAAGACAACCACAAGTTGCTCCTATAATCTGAATCGGGAATGGGAATGATACCCTTGTCACTGTGCCCTTGTACTGGAAGGAAAATCATCTCATATAGTATGTACCTCAAAATGAGATCAATCTGCAACTCACTATTTCCTAAAGGCTCAGCCAAATCTGAAAATATAATAGCAGTCCATGTGGAGCAGCCACTATTTACTTGGGTATGCATAAAAATAAAATCACCGATCAGTAAGGAGGCGGTTGCTGTATCATAAGAACATGGTGGAAAAACAAAAGGTGAGTTGTAGGAACCTTCATCTCCTGGTTCACTATGAATATCATCAGCCAAATCACTATCTTCATTAATGAAAATATCATCATCAAGTGAAATCTCTGAATTATTTCCTCTTGGTTCATCTCTATCCCCGTGGCATTGTAAAGATATACAACTACTGTCATAAAAATCAGAGTTCTCATGGTTGTCTTCATGCTAGTCCTTATAATCTTCATCAACATAATGAACCTCATAGAGACAAGGTGAAGTGTATATATCATGCTCTCCTTCATTCTCACTAAGGCTATGAATCCCTTCTATTATTTGTATGATCTCCTTAATGAGGAGTGGCTGTCCTAGAAATCTGATTTTCAGCCTGATGTAATGAGTATTGTTTCATACTTACTTGGAGACATGACTCATCTATCTCCTTCTCTTTATCTTTTGCATGTTTGATGGTTATATCCCTGTCTTTGAGCAACTTCGAGTAATTTGATTTCATTCTTTCCAATGCCTTCTTAAGAGTGTAAAGGTTTGCACTATTGTTTCCATTCATTATTGCCTTCTCCTTTTCAAATTTTCAATACTTTTAACTTCCCACATGGTTTCTTAAATGTTTTTATGAGTCTTATCAAAATGCATTGAAGTTGCAATGACCATATCAATTGATACTTTCAAAGTATACTCCAAATTATATGCTCCAAAATTGTCAGCCTAAAATTAAATTTCTGATTGGTCCTTCAAATCAGCCCCTATGGTAACATCACCTTGCTCTGATTCTTGAATACTAGACTCATTTTCAGCTGCACTATTTTCAGAATTTTCCTCTATCTTCAAATGTATTGTCTCACCGACTATTATGCCATTATTTTCAGTTAGTTCGCTCTTATAGAAAGGTTTAGTTTCATTTTTGGACATATCTTGTAGATTGACATTCTCATGAAAATGCTTGTCAATAATCACTTCCAATTCACCAAATAAGATGCTAGTACAATCCTTGCGATCATCCATAGCAAGTTCCCTCTCATGATCTTCTTCATGTTGAAGTTGGACTAACGGGTCCTCAACTTCCTCAACACTAATCTGCACTTCTTGAGCTGGCTCTACTTCCTTGTTATCCTCACAAGTGTGACCAAGCGATTAGATATGTTTGCAAGTGAAACAAATCTTCTCTTTCCTCATTTGGTTCTCACTTTCCTAGGGTCCTACAACCTGTAATTCCCTTACATTTAGTTCTTCTTTAGCCCGTTATTGTTTATACTTCCCAATTTTTGGCTCACATTCCTTCAACACCTTGTTGACCAACTTACAAGCAGTTTTTGAAGCATCTTGTTCTTTACCTGAAATTGCTAACAACATTATTATAAGAGGCTGAAAATGAGTATCACTCTCGTTTATGGTCATAATCATATAGTTTCCATAACTGCAAAAATATTTGCATTGTGTTCTTTCCCAATCGTGCCCAAGAAATGCTGAAATATGGTGCAAATCGAATCATACAATCCCATATCGAGCATAAGATTGCACAATCTAATTTCCGCAAATGTTTTTAGCATGACAACACTTCTTGAGAAATGATGACTTCCAATGTCCCCCAGATTCTGAAAACTATCAACAATGAGCAGAACTACCTCCTTCATTATTTCTTCTTCATAGGTTTCTTGCAGTGCTAAAATTCTTATGACCTCCACCAGACAATAAGTAACCAAAAAGCCTTATCTCACCCTTTGAATGCTTTAACCATTTATGATGACTCAACCTTGTCACTATAGGGAACAACAGTAGTCTACAATTAATCAGAGGGTGATTATTTGACCATGGTCAAACATCCTTGCAATTGAATTAATGTGCCAAGATTTTCTTCCATGTTTATAAGTTTCAACCCCAATTTGCCACCTGTTACATAGAGCACTTTGGTTAACTATAGTTTGTAATTTGATGCCATTTTAAGTCTGCTACAACAAATAAGAGGTTAACTCTAGCTTGTAATTTGATGCCATTTTAAGTCTGCTACAACAAATAAGAGGTTAACTCTAGCTTGTAATTTGATGCCATTTTAAGTCTGCTACAACAAACAAGAGGTACCCCTGTTTCACTCCTTTACTTCCAAGGATTTTGTTGAATCGTTTGCATGAATGTCGGCCTCTCTGAGTGTAGTCGAGCTAAAAATTAACAGCTGTTATTTTAGTAAATAAAATGCTCAAACACACATTCCTTATATGCGTAATCTTCGGCAAGAAAATTCAGATTCAATTGCTATAATAAGTTCCAAAAATATTTAGAGTACTTTTAAATTGTTATGTTTCTCATGGGCTTGTACCTCAGGAAAATGCCAAATAGTTCATTCAGCTGAAGCTTCTGACCAATCAAAAGGATCTATTTCTGGACTTTCTCCTTCAAAAAGATCTGAGGACTTTGCATTAAGAATCAATCTCATAATTGCAAATAAGAAACCTGATTTGAATTATCCTATCCCCAAAGTTCTGGAGTTCAATGTTAAATCATCAATTAAAAGTGTCACTCATAATGCTTCGTTAGGGGAGGCACTAGTACCAATAATCTTACGCAAGAGTCCTATCAATAGTGTCTTGAATTCTAGAGAATCGGCCACTAGCTTCTCTGGCCAAAAGAATTCAATTCCTGTGGCATCAAGTTCAAAGAATTCACAGCAAACCAATGATGATTCTTCAAGCTCCACAAACTTTGTTTCTCTAGACAGTACATTAATGGTTATAAATACTAAAACAGCAACATCTAAAGTTGAGGACCAAAGGGCTTAAAAAATATGTGGGACAAGCAGGAGGTCTGTTAGATATGCTTTTCAAAACTCTTCTCCACTCAAGGAATGAGCTCCTATTTTCAGTGTATAATGTCAAAAGAATGGAAGCCATGATATGATTTCTTCTAACACATTCCATACTATTGTTGTCTCTTCCCATTGGTAATACCTTGAAAGTGTTTGTAAGCTCAATATTGTATCGTGTGTACAAGGGATGGCTCCTCTGCATTCAGTTATAACATGGTAGCTACATAACCCGCGAACATACTACTTGTCCTTAGACAAATCAACCAACACACTACTGTCATATCATATTTTCTCCTGCGTCAAGGTTGACTGCAAATGTATTCTCAGCATCTGTGAGATATTACTTCTCTTCAAATGTTGTAACATTATATTGCTCCTTTACGACAAAAGATTAAATGTCTGGCTTAAGTCTTGGCAGAGTATAAGTAGTAATTTTACCAAACATTACAAACCCAGGCCCAATTATGATGCCTTATGTTGGAATCGAACCAGCATTACCAATGCTCTGTGATTATTAGTACACGTACACATTCTTTCTGGGTGCAAATTGTAACTTAACCTAGAAATATCTTTTTTGCCAAAATTTCATCTGACCTTCAATATCGATGTCAGTTATATGTTCAGACACTCAACTTGTTCAGACTTTTCATACCTCCACTCATGATTCCGGAAAGGTCTTCTCACTGCATTACGCAAATGTGTAGAAAGCCTCCATCATTCGTAGTTTTTTGTAATCCAAACTCTGCTCAATTATATACAAGCTAACTGTTATTTTGCAAAAGTATTCTCACACAATAATTATAAGAACTGCCGCATCTAGTTTTGCAGCTGTCGTTTCGACTAAATTTGACCCAATGTCACTTCAAATTCACAAACACCTGTAGATGTTTGACACTTAAAACTTCGCGACAACATTACAACTCCTATGCAACACGGTAAACACTGAAAAGGCGTGATGACCTTGGTTACATTGAACTCATGGAAACCACAATAGTCACCTTTCTATCAATGACGGCACAGGAATAATATTACAAATTACTAGAGTAGTTGTGACTTGTACCCAGATGATGTTGAAGACGGCTTAATATTTTCACTACATTGAGATTCACTTAGAGACATTAGCCATAACAACCCAAACTACCATACGCAACATACACTGCAACAAGATTCTTTAATTTATCAAAACAAAACCATGTCTGTTAATAGCATCAAAGTTATCAATCTGCAAGGATTTTGTCTCACTGACTCTTTACTAGATACATGTTGGCAATATTGTTGTCAAACTTCACAAACTTTCTACGTCCAATCTTTTCAACAGTACAATTCCCAAAAGTTGCGGTCCATGTATATGGCCTCCAAAAAATCCTTCACGACAATTATCTGCTACCCTGTTTTGGTTATCACATATATAGAAATATGTAAATATCTTATAGCACATTACTCATCCTGCCCATATGAATTATTTACGGCAAAATGAAACTTAATCTAACGCCAAAATTAATATGTTGGAGGATTTCTTGGGCATAATATCTGAGTTTCAGGGACAATGGTTTTAATGTCCCTTCACTACATGTAACATCAAATAGAAATCAGGACCTACCAATTAAATTTGCATTGTATCCTTTAATTCCAGAGACTCAGCTTAATATATATTCTGAAAAAGCGATAACTTCAAAAACTTAATATATATCCTTTAATTCCAGAGACTCAGCTTATTATATATTCTGAAAAAGCGATAACTTCAAGTTCTCTGTCTTACCTGGCACCATACGGCAGCCGTAGATGAAGGCTCTCTCCACCAAGCACAAAAACACTATTTATTCTACAACTGTGCTGGAGCTTCAAGTCTGAAGAGCACACCAAAACGGCAGAAAGTACTCCAAAATCTGTAGTACCAGACTCAAGCTACATTCCATTTGTCTCCATAAGGCTCAATATCCTATATAAATTGATACAAATTTCTTATCTGAATAAAATAATTTTTAGTTCCTTCTTCAAAATCAACCCTTATTTTTTAATCAAACACCGTTAATAATTGCCTTAGTCCACAAATTGTTAACCCTGCTGGCTGGCAGGATACACCGTTCTCATAAAACTTCTATGAAAAAAATATTTTTGCACAACTCCACAGGAAGGCAAGATTAATGCTCTAATAAATATTCCGACTCTGAAAATGATAAGCCCTTTTCGTAAATATGTCTTACAGGCTGGAAGGTTTGATACTCTGATACCACTATAATATCCCAACGGACATTCTCTCCCAATAGTCCCCAATTAATTTTCAGAATGCAAACAGATTGCTTTATGCAATAAACTTCAGATTTGACCAGCAAATAAACAACAAATGCTCATATAGAAAACCTCAGAAATTTCTATTGTATCATATAATTCAGCAATACAATAACATGACCAGCAAAAGCTCATATAAATTCTTAAGAATACATTATTGCATTATACATCCGCTATACAATAACATGCATAGAAATCCAACCTTACAAACAGCAACAACAATCAGATTGGAAAAACATAGAACGAATTGGAAAAACATAGAACAACCTGTAACACCAAATGGGAACTTTAATGTGAATCCACCCTAATGCTCAACTGGGTTGGTATTCAATACGAAAAGCCTAAAGTTTTCTGTCCTCAGGTTCTAGAAACTGAAAGTCAAAGCTTTTTTTTCTCCAAGAGAAATCTGAAACCAACTCCAAAATCCAAGCATGTTCAAAATGAACTCCTCCTTTTAAGGACCCAACGTGTGACTTTAGCTTTCCTTTTCCCATCCTTGTTCTTTTGTCAGTCCGTCTCTTATTAACCCCTTGTATAATGTTAAATTGACATTAATGATTCTGCGTTGATTTCCATAAGTCAATATTAATATAAATATAGGTTGGCCTAATAATTCTCTAATGTCCGAAAAAAGGGGACACAACAAAAGGTGGCTTAGCCATTTTAGTTAGGCCTAAATGGGCTGACAAGATTATTGGCAAAGGTATTTCCCCACGCCAAAGGGCCTTATGGATCACCTTTTTGAAGGATGGTTGTGATTTGGCACATGTAATATTTATGCTGCTAATGATTATAGGGATAGAGATAGTTTATGGAATTGGGCTACCATGGCTTTGCCTAACTCTCGCTGATTGTTTGTTGGTGACTTCAACATGATTGAGCATAGCGAAGATAAATATGGAGGTAATAAATTTGGCTAGAAAGGTAATAAACATTTCTTTTGGGATAAATTCAAAAGAAGGTTTATTCTTTATGATCCAATTGAAAATAGGAAGAATGTATTTTCTGATATTTGGTACACATGATGTAATAATCAAAGGGTAGCTTAGAGAATGTACTGCAGACTTGACAGATTTTATGGGGTTGCTTCGTTCTTTTCCTTTTCCTCTCAGGAGGGTCACTCTCATATTGTGGTTTCTCTTGCTTCCATTTCTGACCACTCCCCTATTTTTGCCTGCATTGATTTTGATTTGAGTTTTTCCATTACTTCTAGACCTCAGTATAATAAGTCTTTGGAATTTAATGTTGCTTTGCTTCAAGATGAAGACACTATGAGTGCAATCAAAATGGTCTCATGTCTTTCCAAGTTATGCAATGATCATCTTAGACCTAGGGAGCAACGGGATGAACTTATCATTTCTCGGAGGAATATTTTCTAAATAACATAAGACAAAAATGCGATGGATATGAACAGAGTAATCATTAGCTCAAACCAGACTGAATTCCATTGAAAAAGAGTTACAAAAATTATGAAAGATGATTTTCAACAACAAAGTGAATTGATCAAGGTTAAACATCACCTCAAAAAGATTCAGAATTACAAGATTCAGGGGCAGAAAATTAGAGCAAAGATAAACTAGTTGCATGAGGGTTGTTTACCATACAAAGTAAACGGATACTTATCGCAAGTAGTACAGTAAGATATAACATAGAATCAAAGTTGCTGGAAACTCCTCTATCCCTCCTTGGACACGCGTATCCCCGTATCCAATTTGGAAACATATCCAATACTGCTCGGATACATGTCAAATATTGTACCCATGTCTGCCTAATAAACTTGATTTTCGAACCATACCAAATACTATGGGATTTGTTTTTTTTTATAGATTTGATGTAGATCTTCCCTTTAATGTTAAAAATATATATATATATTAAAGAATTATTTTTTTTAAATAGTATTAAAAAAAACCTCCACCGGATGAGAAAGACAAATAAAATGTTCTTCTATTTCAGCAACCCATTTTTGGGTTATTTTCTAATGCAACTCTACTGTGTTTACAAATTGTAAAGTGTTAAATTAACTTATAAATATTTATGTAGCATTTATGTGTCAATATTACTTTTGAAGTAATGAAAATCTCCTACAATAACTTAAAAAACAATGTTAAATATATGTATATGTATTATTTATTAATGTTGTGTCCAGCCGTATCCATATTGGGTGTCTTACTCTTAATAAATGGTCGTATCCGTACCCAATACCGTTTCCATATTTGTATCCGTAGTCGTATCCGTGCAACTTTGCATAGAATAAATACTTTATTCATATACGCAATATGCACTCCAAGAACAATGCTTACAATAATGATTATGATGATGATGATCATCCAATAGTCCCTTTGGATGTGTACATATACTTTCCTGAAGGGGTGACTCAACCGTCACACGCCCTTTCGGATATAGTTCTACCCGTCAACTACAATATAGATTTTACCCACATCATCCCCCCCAAAAAAGAAAAGTCATCTCTGGACAACAATATAAAGACAACCTACAACAAGACTCAAATTACAACCAAAACAAATAATTACATCAATTTTAAGACACTAAGAAGAGGGATGCGTCCCTGGTGTAGTAGTCGTCCGTGCTCTAAGCTCATTCAGCTCTGCTCATAGCTTATACACTTGCTCCTTCCGTACTTTGAATTCTACTTCAGCCTCCATCTAAAGCTCCAAAGTTGATTGCATCATTTCAGCAATCTCTCCAAGCTCTCTCTCTTTCTCCTTTGCGACCCGCTCCTTCTCTACTGCTAATTGTTCCTTCTCTATTGCCACCTTCTGTAGCTGACTTTGTCGGGCTAACAATGCTGCCCTCTTGGATTCCCAGGCTACCCTCTCCGTGGCTAGCTTGGTAGCTGACTCCTCCCGAGCCTTCTCCGCTGCTACCTGGTCTATCTGGCTCCTCCAAAGGGTATAATACGCATCCCTGTATATCTCGACTATCTCTTGGGTCAAAGCCTCTACTCGGTTCTCTATACCCGGATCTCTCATAGTGGCCCAATCCTGGCGCATCTCTACAATCTCCATGCTTGGCCATCCTTGCTCCTCAAAAAAAACTGTAAACGCTGCCCAACATCCTAATCTCATGAAGGATCTCACACTCTCCAGCTACTTTACTACTGAGTCCAAGGCCTGTATCTCTACAGAGGCCACTACTTCGCAAGCCTGAGTCGCTAGAGTCACTATATCAGCGAAGAATGCCTCTTTCGTCACTATTTCTGGCGCTACTAGAGGCTATTGCTGAGCACCCATAGCCCTCTTTACTGTTTCCGCCATCCGCTCAAGAGCGCTATGTGGTAGTCCATCAATCCATGTCGGGTGACTCCCCTCCACCTGTGTCTGTAGAGGATCTTCCTCCGGAGCTACTTCTTGCATAGGTCTGTGAAGGTATGTCGCTCAAGGTGTTGGTGTACGATGAAACCTCGTACTCAGGTACATGCTTAACCTCTGAGTTCTACTCTCTCTATCTAGCTCCTCAAGCGATGCTAACAATGTTGTATCCACCATAACCACTGCATCCGAACCCACTACGTCCAAATGAACACCCCAAGTCCTCAAACCCTCGCCTATCGATATCTCCATCACTCCTCCTTGAGTGCCTATCTCCTCATCAGGTACAAGTACCTCAACCTCGGACTTTGGTATAGTCGGCAAAACCTCTCAAGCAAACTCCATCGTTACCTCTGGAATAGCTGTCTCTGTTGGTGACAGATGCGCCTTTGCTAATGCCTCTGGAATGGATAGTGTCTCTGCAGCAGGCTGAATCGCAACTATAGCCGAAGTCATCACCACTGGCTATCTAAACTAACCAAACCCTAGAATGCTGTGTACCTACTGGAACCAAGTGTGTTGTCGCTAAGAGTGTAGGCCGTGGAAATCTCAATGGTGTAGCTATAATTACTTCTGCCTCCTCGTCCTCTTCATCCTCCTCATCGGTCTCACCCTTCTTAGAAGAAGTCTCCTCACAACCACTGTCAGTATTTCCTCCATCCAGTCCCAGTCATTTCTATCTGACCATGGTCTTGTTGCCAAGCGTATCGAGATGCCTCCGCTGCATGATTGGGGGTTCGCCTAGCGCGAGTGGTCTTGGTTTGGCCTCCAGTGCATCATTGGGGATCATCCGCATTGTTGCCTCCAAGAATAGCCCAATGGCATAGTGTGGCATGTAGAACGTCTTGTGTTGTTGTGTCATAAATTTGTACATCCGTTCTACCAACAATGTAGCCCAGTCGCATACTCTTGCATTCAAGATCACGTTCATCATGGCAACGTGCGGGAATGAAATGTTTGAAGCGTGGCTGGATCCTGTGAGGCGACTTTTTACTACATCCGTAAGACAACACCAGTGCCCTTCCTACACGTTGGACTTCTTTAGTCCTCTACCCTTTGACGTGTCTATGAGAGCTTCTTGCTCCGTCTGTGTCAAATCCCCACATACCAGCTGTATCAGTTGTGTTTTTACCTCCAGACTCAACTTTTTCGGTTTACTATCTATTTTCCTTCCCCCTTGTGCATGACCAAGTATCCTGAATACCCATGTGAAGTCTACCGGTCTGAATGATATTACCAAGTTGCATCCTAGATAGGCAAACGTACAGGTTCGAGAGAACCTATTGTATGTTTCTATCATTGTGCGCAAAAACCCTTCATAATCTCAAATACAAAATACATGCATTTGTATTACCCATTCAACCTATGCCTTTCAAATGTTGGCCTTCATTGCATGGTTATCAGGTGTCTCCTACCACCACTTCTTACATTTTGCTCCATTCAACCCTTCAAATGAAACATTCTGCGCTGTGGGATTATCCATTGCAACCAACTATACTGTTTGCTTCCCTTTCTTTTTGCTTGGTCCTGTACTTGTGCCTCCTGCAACACGTACTATGGATGGCAAAGTCTTTATGTTCATGTTCATGGCTACAGTTGTTGCTGAATCTTCTTCCAATTTCTTTTTCCAAGCCCTTTCACCAGCTAAATGCATAATTGTCACTTATTTGTCGTTTTGCTTGAAGAAGACAAAGTGGTTAGGTTAGTTGCCTTTGTACACAACTTATTTTGAAGTTTCCTTTTACTTTTGATAGTGTCCGTACGGCTCCTTTATCCAATGCTCTATCTATTGTACGGGTGTATTGTTTCTCCTCCTGAGATTGTACCGCTGGATGGCTTCTACTCCTCTCTTCACTTAAGAAATCGAAGCATTTAGACCTCAATGCAACGTCATGCATAGCTTTCCTTTGCAAACTTCTCGGCCCTACGGTGTACAGTATTACTCCATGGCATCCTCTCAATGTGTCATCTATATGGCATACGGTATTTCTCCATGTTTGCTATGATTGCCCGTATGGTAATACCACAGGTTTTGTATTTTGCTCTCCTGTTAGCTGATGGTTGTACAGTCTTTTCCTCCAAGCTTCTAATGTCCTGCCCGTACGAGATGTCTCCTCGTCTCTGTTCACCGAAACAAGGGTGACAAGAGTTCTAAATATTTTTTCAACTTAATCAAAGCTAAGAATAAAAGAAAGCTTATTGAATCTATCCAAATTGAGTCTAGAGATACAAATGATCTAGGTGTTGTTAAGAATGCATTTTACAATTACTACTGTAAGTTATTCTCTACTGAACATGGTCCCAAAAATCAAGCAGTCCTTGACAAATGTTTGAAACTAATCCCTAAGAAATTGTCTAGTGAGGATGTGAATGTGCTAGATAAATGCATCGCCCTTGACAAAATTCGAGGCATTATTTGCTCTTTGGCCAATGATAAGTCCCCAAGACTTGATGGGTTACCTGCTGAATTCAATAAGAAAAACATTGAGTGGATTGGGGTGGAACTATTGGAACTCTATGAAGATGCTTTTGAGCAAGGCTCTTTAGGGCTAGTATCAATAGGGGGGTTATTAAACTATTGTTAAAGCTTGGAGATAAATCCCTAGTTAAACACTAGAGACCTATTACTTCATTGAACATTTCCTTTTAGATTATTGCTAAAGTTTTGGCCAAAGGGATTGCTAATATGTTAAGGAAGTTCATTTCTGTCACTTAGACTGTAAAAAGAAGATGGTCAGCCTCGTGCTATGATCCTCCTTGACTCTAAAAAAGCTTATGATAAGGTCGAGTGGCCTTTCATAATTGGCATGTTGCAAGCTTTTGGCTTTCCTAACTATTTCTGCAAATGGATTCAAATTCTCTTTAAAGATACTTCTTTTGTCATTGATGTTAATGGTGAGTTAGCTAAACCTATTCCACTACAGAGGTCCATTCACCAAGGGTGCCCTATTGCCCCAACTTTGTTTGTTACTTTTGCAGATGCCCTCTTTTATATCCTTAGATCCTCTGAACTTAGTCCTCCTCTCAAAGGTATTTGTCTTCCTAACATGGATGAGCTTATTAATGCCCAATTTGCAAATGATACTTCTTTATCCCTAAAGCTTTCTAAAGTCAACTTTGATAATGCCTTGGATAGACTACAATTCTTCTGCCTTGCATCTAGAGCCAAAATTGCCCCCCATAAACCAATTGTGCTTGGATGGTCTAAAACCGCCCCTAGTTGATTTATCTCTCATGGTTGACAATGGGTTTGTCCTAGCAATATTGCCAGGTATCTTGGTATTCCTTTTGCAGTTGAACCCTCTACTAAGGATATGTGGATGTGGCTGTATGAGAAAATAGAGAAGAAACACTTAAAATGGCAAACCCATCACTTGTCTCTAGCTGAAAGGATTCAAGTTGTTCAAAAAGTCCTTGCATGTCATCACATTTATTTCTCCTCTGCATGGTTATTCCCTAATTATCAAATAAGATTGGATAATATTGTGAGAGTTGGGATTGGTGTTGCAGCCTAAAAGAATGGGTGGGTTGGGATTGAGAGATATTAAATCTCATGGTATTGCTCTTGCAGCAAAATGGATCTTCAAGGCTATTGTTGGCAATGAACCATGGAAGGTTCTTATTAGAAACAATATTGAAAGATCTGTTATAGTTAAAAGGAAACAATAGTAGGATATCCCCATTTGTGATATTATGTTGGGTGAGTTTAAGATGAAAATCTTCAGTTCTAATATCTTTGCTTCATTATGGAAGGCATGGTCTCATGTGAGATATTTTCTTTCAAACAAAGGTGTTATAGGATGTCTTCTCTCTTATTTTGTGGTTGATAGTTCTATATTGTGGGGGGTTATACTTGAACAATAAACCTTTGGCACTGATCCAGAGTTGCTCTGCAAAAAATTGGAATAACAAACACATTTCTCTTATTAGAGACTTGTTTGTGGATAGTTGACTACGGTCTTGGGAGGAGATTAGTGTTAAGTTTGAGATTCCTAGTTCTTTAAAGAAGACATATACTTCGTATATAAAAGCTATTGGTAGTTCTTTTATGAGCACAGTATATGATACTAATAGTTTTTTGAAGCTAGGTTAAATGGTTGGATGGTTCAAAGCTTTTGGATGAACCATGGCTGGGGTCTTAACTGTCCTTTCTCTAATTGGCATTTTTCTTTGAATTCTTCTAGCATTCCTCCTCTAAACCTAAAAAAGCTATGTTTTAGATGGTTACTTCTATTAAAAGAAGTGGTTGTCGAGTCTGTGCGTAACTCTTTGGATCATGAATCTATCAAGTTGATGAAACTTTTGAGCACTTGTTTTTTTAATGTTCTTTTGCCTTGGAAGTTTGGTCTATTTTCTTAGGTTCCCCTATCACCTGGAATTGTCGGCCTGGTATTTCTTGGAGTGACATCCTTGCTTGTTATGTAGAGTACTTTGATTTGAAACCCAAAAGATTTTGGTTTGTACTTTCTTGTGAAGTTCTTTGGTTTTTATGGATGGAAACAAATGGAGAGATTTTTCAAAAGAAGGCCAAAAGATTTACTGAGTTTAATCTCAAACTCACTCATTTTTCTATATGTCTCAGGTTTCTCTTACTCTCGAGATTTCTAAGAGCCAATTTATGATGCTTGTCCGAGAAGGATCTATGCTTATTTTAAAAGATGATGTTAAAGTTGTCCAGTATTTGAACCGATACACAACTATGTTGGATCAAGATGAACTCGACAATCTTATGATCAAGGTACATCTAATGCTAGCAATGTCAATGAACGTAATGTGGGCAATGTTGATGAACCTGATGGACTCATAGAAGACCATGTGGTGGTTGGATGGGATAATCATATTTGTCCTCATGATATTTATGATACTAAGAAAAATGTCAATAGATGCAATGATGGTTGGAGTAGAAGATCCTCTGTGCTGTAACAATTTGTAGTTATGATGACATATTCTATGTGAATAATCCGATGATATAATATTTTTTTAAAGGCGTCTAATATGCATATGTAATTTCTTTAGTTCAAGTATACTTCTTCTGTCACATTTGTGTCTTCACCCTCATTTTGTAAATGTATATATGAAGGTGGAGACTGATTTTGATTTGATCTTCTTCTCCCAACTAAAGGACCGCCTTTTTTATGATGTTACTGATATATCCTGACTCGATATCCTAACCTCAAGTGACACCTTGTTAGCCTGTACTTGGATCTGCATCATTACATTATTGCATATGCAAGCTTTAATGTACATAGATATATTTATATCAAGATAGTTGTGAGTGAAAAGAACAACATTTCTATCTTTCCAGAGAGTAAATAGAATCTCCATCCTGAAATTATGTCAAATCTGAGTGTATTTGAAGGGGATTCTAGGCAAATCACCCAGCAAAATCATACGCCAAGAAAAAAGCTCACGCCAAAATGGTTTGATTTTATGAATCCAACTCCAATATTGTTGAGCTCTTTGAAAAAACAAAAATATATAAAGCTCTTTGGTTGCCCATAAAAGGGATGCCTAGGATCAAGAACTCCTAAATGCTTGATCCAAGGACCCAGAGGCAAGCCCTGGAAAAGAACACACCAAGCCAAGTGTGTAATCTTTGGCTTAGTAATGGCGGTCCAAATAGCATGAAATCTTAGTCTCCAGTTTTTCTAAGAAAACTGCAAGTGTCAACACTAGTTGAGGGTGTCAACCATGGGCAAATGTGGCACCAACCAACGGTATCCCATCTTGAGCTTATAACTAGCAAGAGTGCAAGAATACCATTTCCAATCCTTCCACCATGGTTTAACAGGTTGAACACCCAACTTGTCAAGCATGTGAGGAGGCAAGGCAAAAACCAACAAGTCAAAAGTTTGACAATCTAAGCGAGACAAACAAAACTGGACTTGCACGTTTCCCACATTCTGAAGCTCGTTGTAGCTCTAGAGAACAAATCTTTGGGTGTCCTAATGCCACGTTTATAAAAACATAGAGCACTAACACCCTAAACCTTACCAAGCAGGACCCCCTGCACAAAAAAGAGGGGAGACCACCAAATATTATGTTGGTTTATCACAGAACCCATCGCCAACCTAGCGAAGCCACAACTTGATGGCTTCCCAGGCTCTCTAGATGCTTTTGACAACAAAAGTGCCCTGGATTTGAATTGGTTATGTCATGATGAGAAGGGTTTGAAAACCAATCCCCTACCAGATCAATCTATTTATAGGAAAACCTGTAGAGATGCAATGCCTGAGACGAATTTTACAAGCCTCATTCCTAGTCAAAGCACGGATGACCCACTTGGCACATAAAGAAATTCCCTGCTTTCGTGTAGAAAGAAGGCCCAGGACTCTAGACTCCTCGGAAAGGCAACAATACTCCCAGGCAACTCTATGAAACCCATGATGATTGGCTCCAGAAGCCCAAAGGAAATATCGAAGGAGTTTCTCCAGCTTCATGTATGAGGCTTTTGAAGGAGCCCAACTAGAAGAATAGTAAACATGAGTGGCTGCTAGAACTTTGGAACAAATCTAGAATTTAACAATCAAGGAAAGCGGCTTGGTAATCAAGTATTCAAGTTTCTTTTCAATCTTCGCCAGAACTACATTCCACAAACCAACAAGTGAAGCTTGCAAAGCAAAGGGGATGCCCAAAAAGCGGAAAATCTCTCTATGTTGAATCCATTTACAGCCATATTGAGAAAGCCGAGTAGGAGCAGGAAGAAAAGACTGCCTATAGCAAAGAGTCTTATGCCATTGGATAGCTGAACCAGAGGCAAGACAAAAGTGTCAAGGCATTGAAGAGCATTGGAGACATTTTCCTCATCATCAATGAGAGTAAGAAAGGAATCATCAGCAAAATGGCCAGTGACAAGATGGGTAGGTGACTCGGGCAGGGAAATTCCTCTGACAAGGCCAGCAGAGATAGCATTGGCAAGACAAACCCCTCAGCAGCAAGCACATGGAGAGCCGAGGTTAAAGGGAAACCCTAGCAGTTGGATCTGGAAAGGTCAATAGCTTCGGATTGTCTGCCATTAACGGTAATACAAGCAGATGCATCACCAAAAAGCATCTGAACTGACTGAATGAAGGTGGGACCAAACTTGAGGGCTTGAAGCATTGCAAGGATGAAGAGCCATTCAATACGGTGTAATCCTTGTTGTATCTCATCCATCCAGATACAAATGGACAAAATTTGTGTTGTGTATTGTCCCTTAGTAGACCAGTTGTCTCTATAAAGGCAATTGTGTGTTGTATCTTTTCCATCTAGAAATAATGAAGAGCGACTATATGTTGCATCATCGAAATTATGAGTAATCTATTTAATTGGAAGACCAGTTGCCTATATCAATTGGGTTTTCAACTGCACATTGAGGTTTTCCCAACTCAAATATTGTATGTTATGTTGCCGCAATTCATTTGCTAAGTAGCACAGTGTAATAATGTATTTGTTAATAAACATCATTTGATTATTGATTTACTAGCATAACAAAAGTTCTTGGTTTTGTATTTATTTTCTACAAGCAGTAGTTTTGAGACTTTACAGATCATGTTGGTAGGCTTTGCCTATCACCCATCAAAATGGCTGCGCAAAAGTAGAGAGTAACTTCTCCATTCACTGTGTGCTATTTCAATTCATCACGCTTCACACTATAGAGTTATGTGCTTTGGACTGTGATTTCTGCCTTAACCAGGGAATGCAATTTCTGCATTCAGCAGGCATATTTAAGAGCAATATGCCAATGCAGAGGCCCTCTAGAAGCACTCATATGGACGGAGGAATATTCGGTTGGTGGAGAGGAGGCTGCAGCTGGCCAAGTGAGGTCGGGAGTTATGTGAAGGTGGTGCAGCATTATGCTGTTTTAGTATTGCTTTGAAGTTTGAAAGCATATTCTAGCATTTGTGCATTGTACTGTTACTTCATTTTTTTAGTTTGGCAGTATTTTATTGTTTTGAGTATGATTATTAGCCAGAGATAATAGTAATCCTGGCCTGCAATGGAAATGTTGTAATTGTAACAATCTATGTTAAGCTTAAAGGGCGGGCCCCTGCAGAAGCCCAAGCTATATTTTGTAACAAAAAACACTCTTTTTACCAAACATATACATCAATAAATTTATAATGTGAAATTGAGGTCCATATAATTAATGGTACAGAACTGCAACACACATGACCAACGTGGCATAAAAAACTCGTATCTTTCAGGTTGGCCAATGGTGGGGGTATGAATTTCAGCGTTGGGCAAGATTTAAATGGGGCAGCACATTTAAGTATGATACAATCTTACCTGCACACAAGAATAAGGCCCCAGCTTACCCTACATGATCTTTTCTGCAATCCTTAAGATCACCCGGGAGTTATCGAACCAATGTTTTGCATTAAAGTTCATGAAAATGTGAAACTTCAAAAGCTTCTCCATTTGAACTACGGACTATCTGTAGGAAAATAAAGATCCTAGTTTGTTCACAGAGAAAATTGTTATCAATATCAATAAAAGGAGACCAAATCTCAGAAAAGAAGCAACAAGCCTCAAGTTTTGCTTATAAAGCTTCTACACTTCGCACAAGAGGCATGACGGATATGGTATACACTTGTTTAAGGGAAGTTGCTTGCTTGACTCCGCAGACATTCAATTCATTCCATTTCACTCAGAGGAAGAGACAAATACTGACCTAATAGTTATGTAAGTATTGATGTCTTTTCGTGTGAGCTCGGAAAAGGAAGCAGCTTCAGTAAAGAGGGGTTTCTTCCTCGTAAGTGGAGTTGGGGCGGTAGTTGCAGTGTCTCCTTCCTCTTCTTCATTACTCGCTGTTGAAATGCTTCTCGTCCCAATACTGTGCCCAATAAGAGCATTGTCACAAGAGAAGCAATATACTCTAGTCGCGTTAAGGAACCGGGTTCGGGTGAAAGCTCGCATGGCATTTTTCACGATTTCCCTCATAACTGGTCTTATGCTCTCATCATTGAAAGCCTGCAACTGCTCGACGTGTATTCCCCGCTTCTCAATGAAAAGGCTGGGTTGTCTGATGCCAGATCAATGGGGAGCACTGCTCATCAGTACTCATCATATTCTACCCCGGTTTAGGTGTGCAAACCCAAAGAGCAGCTTTTTAACATTTTTGTTTTTATTATTATTTACCATTATTTGGATGTAACCTGAAAGAGTGATGCATCTATTTTGGGGGTGATAAAGACAATCTGATCTTGTATTAGCACTTTACTAATCAATTGATTTGGATTATGATTTGTTATGTTCTCTTTAGTATATGCTCATTAATCTGATGCAGATTTATTGAAGTGAAATAAAGAAATATTTCAATTTTCCATATACAAATAAGTAAAAAGAACTATTCGATCTCACGACAAATAGAGTTGTACATCATTCTTATAAATTTTTTAGAGACATATTTAAGACTATATGGTTGCTTCACATTTTTGCAAATATTTCAAGGGGAATCTTGGTTGGAGATGTAATCTATCTATTCCAATCTATGAATTAAAAATGATGCGAAGGTTTAGTTGGTATATGAAGTGGTCTAATTTTGTATCTCTATCTTTATCTCTTTAATGTATTTTTTCCTATAACTCTACATCTTTGTCTCATTTTCTCTACATATTTCTACCTTAGTATCCCCCCACTCTTTTCACTTCTATATCTTAATATTTATGTCTCCCTCTTTCTTCCTCATCGTGTGTTTTCTCTCCCATCTATGTTTATCCCTATTTGTCTTCCTCTCTCCCCATCCATTCCTTCATCATAATGCCATTACATATCCCTATTTCCACTCTATCAATCCGTATTTCTCCCTTACTTCATCCCGCACTACCATTTTCATTAATAGTTTACTATTTATTGATTAAGATTACTCGATTCTAGACACCTCGTGTCAGTAATTGAATATTCCAGTTGCTTCCAACTACGTATTTGTTCAATCTCCTTTTGTTATTTCTGAATATAATGAGTACCATGTTTGTGAAGAGGAAGCCTTCGACTGTTGGACGTGGAAAGGTCATTTGTAACTTTGAATCTCTTCTTGTTAAGTCATTTTCTAGGAAAATTAAAATAACAATTCCAATCTATTTTGAGTTATGTGCCTTGTCTCGAATAAGCAAGGTTATAGCTTTGGCCAAATACAACCTTAACAAATGTATATGTCTTGTTCTTTCAAGAATCAATACTCAAGGCCTTTTTACAAAAAAAATGTGATTTATAGAAATCAATAGCACTTTAGAGTTAAGATAGTAGAGATGTAGTATAAAAAATAAGAATAGAAACTCCATTCCATTAATGGTTGAGGCTTTTTTACAAACAAAAAATGTGATTTATAGAAAGCACTAGCACTCCAAAGTCAAGACACTAGAGATGTGGTATGAATAATAATAGAAACTCCATTATATTATCAATTAGAAGCATCAAGACAGAAATGATAAATTTTGCCAACTTACATGACCAAATTTTAACTTCATTTCAAAGAAAATCGTATGGAATTATCTAACCAAAACAGAATTGTCATGTTTCAAACACTTCCATGACAAAGCTAGTATGGAATGTACATTTAGATTTCTAAAGATGACTCTGCCTATGATAGGTTTTAATTATTATTTTCAGAACCACATTGAGGTAGTCATCCTTTTTCCTCATCTTAATCCTCATCCTCTTCTTCTTCCTTCTCCTCCTCCTCTTCTTCTCCACCCTCTTCTTCATCTTCCTCTTCTTCTTCATCAAATCTCATAACTTAGCCTTCTATATGAATGTCCATTAGAAGATAAATATATAAATAAAATATGTTATGTGTGGATATGCATGTTTGTGATTTAATAAAGGTTATAAGAGTGAACCCACTTTTAAGAATATGATAATGAGATTAATGAGTACATAATCTAAGTCATTGAGTCACTTAAACTAAGCATCATTTCCTAACTCCATTTCCACAATAGATTAAAGCAACTCATTTTTATTATTTTCATATTATTATTACTTTATCTATTTATTCAATATTATATGTTAGTTTTGAAGGGTTTACATTAAATTTTATGTCAAAATCTAAACACTTGAATTAAGAGCAATATCAAAAATTGAGGTTTTTTTCTGATCTATCTTTCTTTCTTTTTTAAGATTTTACATTTCATTTTCCATTTTATATTTTTTCTTAGGAAAATTAGTGATAATTAATTCAAATACTTTAAAAATTGTCCCATCAATATTGTACAAACAACATTTTTAATTATTTATTTGATTCTAAATTACTAATTTTTAAAATAATAAGATAATTTTGTACAAATTTTAAAAATAAAATCAAGTCAAATCTCAAAACTTTATCACTAGTAGAATTAGCCTTTATTTTCGACAAAAATTGGTCGAATTTTCTACCCAAGTTGGTTGAATGATCCACAAATGGCCTTGTCATTATTTTTCCCGTTGAAATTTTGACAAATCATTGTTTAGGTTGAACTTTCCATGCTAGTCCTCATTGAAATTGGCACCAACATTTGGCCATTATGGTCATCACAAATTCGACAATTCCTGGTGAAAAGGGATGCCCAATTCGACCATGATACCAAACCAACGACGATATGTTGGTTGATTGTTTCGTCGAAATTGCGATAAAGGTTGGTCGAGCTTTTGACCAACCTTGGTTAAGGTTGAGAAATGGGCACCACCATTTTGCGATATGTGGTTGTCAAACCTTCCACCAATGTTGGTCAGAAAGGGTGGCCCATCCGACCAAGATACCAAACCCACGACGGTGACCTTATCGGTGCATTGGTCAGAAGTTCGACTACTTTTGGTCAATAGTTCGACTACTTCTTGTTAGGTTTTGACCAAGATTCGTTGAAAGTTTGACAAATATAGAAGGTCAAAATTGAGCTCTTTTGTTTTGAAGACAACAATGAAGTGGGTTGTATCGCTATATGATATGGCGATAAGTGCTTTCATTGATCAAAGAAAGGAAGTTTGTGTTTGCAGCAATTAGCGATAAGATTGGTTGATCGACATGTGTTACAGTGATAAATCATTCTGATTTTCAAAAGGGGTCACTATTGGCTATAGCGATGGATCGGAGTTGATCACGAATAGCATTTGAGTTGTTTTATTTTGGCGATCAAGGATGAAGTGGGTTGTATTGCTATATGATATGGCGATAAGTACTTTCGGTGATGGAAGAAAGGAAGCTTGTGTTACAATGAGTACTGATAAGATTGGTTGATCACTATGTGTTATAGCAATAAAGTAGTGTGATTTTCAAAAGGGATCGATATTGCCTATAGCAATGGATCATAGCTAATTGCAGATCGCATTTGGAGAATAATGGACATAGCAATGAGTGATGGCCATTTGTGTATCACTGTGTATTATAGTGATAAGATGGAAACTCGCAACAAAGAGTAAAACTTGTGATCACTATACTCTATAGCAAAAACACCTATCGAGGGTCGCAAAAAGGGGATTTCCTATATAGCGATGAGCAATAGGGTTACTATTATTTCTATAGCGATAAGTGTGAAAAGTAAAACAGATGACTATTCAAGGGATGAGACATAGTGATCAAATATGTGTACATATTTTTCCCTAGGAGTTGTAGTAATCAAATATTTGAAGATATTTTATGGATCGAGGAAGTAATGACCACTGACAATCTATTTTTTATTACAACGATCAAAATCTTTATGACATTGATTCATGCGGGGAAATAAATGCATGAGCACATAAGGTGCATTGTACTAAAAGGGTGATCATTCTGCATTCCAAACTCAGAGAATTTCATAAAAGTTGTAAGTTTTTTCATTAGTGCACGGAGTTTGCAGTAATTTGTTTCAGAAAGGACTTTCAGAGAAGCATGAAAATTTCTAGCTACCTAGGCCCTTGATTGGTCTAGGTGATTAACTAACTCCAATCCAAACTCCTCTCCAAGAGTTTGATCCTTTGTGCTTACCCTCACAAGACTAACACTCTGTTTTAATACTCTTCTCCACACTCACTTAGAAGGATCCAAGTGCAACTTGCTCTCTAACTACATCCCTCATTCTAGGTTCATCCAACATCATGAGATCACTATATTTTCTTCCATTTGTGGCCATTTGGAAAGATCTTTAGACCTCTTCCTTACTGATTTTAAGTTTTTGACTCAAAAAGCCTAATTAGGCCTAGTTCCAATTAGCCCTAGTAACCCACTAATTCCTCTTTCTTGCAAAAAAAAATTTAGACAACCTAAAAAATTAACTCTAGAATTGAATACCCTTTTGGATTCTCTAAGGGATTTTGTAATTCTTGGAACCCTGAGTTGTCCGTACAGGTGATTCCTATTATGTAGGTCAAATAGGTCTAAAAAGCCTATCTCCTAGGACTAAACAACAAACTTGTTTGGCAACATACCTAAATGGATTGGTAAGACCTTAGTCTCTAGGATATGTTAAGGTATGATTATTCTCTTCGTGGAACTATACTTTTTCTATACCTCCCTTTTGTTCCCTGCATGATATCATTGATTCAACATTGTCAAAACCCTTAACTGGACCTTCCTAGCTCGCATAGGGCTTGACATTTAAAATAGTAACACAACTCCTCTAGACTTCTACCTAGCTATAAATCATGTACAATGGATCCACTATAAGATTCATCCACATTTACAAAGTTTTAAGGGTTGAATCTTAAGTGGGAGTTATGGAAACAAAAATTGTCTTCTCAGAACCAGCACACTGTCAAAACTAAAAACAATTTATTTAACCCAGTAAAACTACTCTAAGAAACTTTCTTATTGAATGAAAAACTCTTTAAAAAAACCTAGAATACTATTCTATTACCAATTTAATTATTTCAATCCATTTTAAGGCACTGTGATCAGAAAACTCAAAATTTGTTGTAACATTGTTCAAAATTCTATTTCACACTCCAAAATATGACAATGTACCACTTCCTCTCTTCTAGATTCGAGTCTTGGATCACATATATGCCATCTCCATCATTCTAGGACCTATTGGTCAATTTCCCACTCCCTATCCTCAAGGGAATACAAGGTAACCAAGTTGCACGCAACATTTGCAATAATTGCAAATGTTGTCATGACTACTTTTTAGCAACAAGTGGCATCTTTGCACTTATGCCTTTATCCTTGTTTCTAGGACCTCAAACCCTTCTAGGTTGATGTATAAACATCATAAATGACCTTAAATCATCTTTCCTACCTATCCTATGTGTGAGGACACATTTAAAGACTCAAACTCACTATTACCTTTAAACACTAAGAAATTGAAACAACTACTAACAAAAGCTATTTGTGTGACCTTAGTCCTAATGACTTTAACTCACCTAGCCAACAATGCAAATGACCTTCTAAGGTCCAAAAATAACCTAATCTATGCTCTTGACTTGGCTATAGTCAAATACAAACCAAACAATGAAGGTTTCCTAGGTGTGCTCCTGCACCATCCTCCCCAAAATGAAAAGATCAATCCACCCTTGGATTGAGGATGTTTGGATCAATCCCCAACTTTTTTAATTCTAATTCCTTTATCCACATTGCATTAGCATCACTCTACCCATGCCTCTGAATGAGATGTTCTATATATTCTTTGAGCCTAGTCTTTTTGTATACCCTGGTGTCTAGTACTCTATCTGGTCATGTACTTGCAATAGTAGGTAGTTGTAAGTCTTCAACATCCTTGATCACCTCATGTATGGTATGGTCATTGTCCTATTATAGTCCCTTATAATGGACTAGGTCTGCAATGTTGAAGGTTGGTGATAGTCCACTATCTTCAGGCAGTTCAACTTTGAATGCATTGTCACTATACTTAGCCAGTATAGTTTCATCCTCTTTAGCTTTGTGTTTCATGGTGTTCTTTGCAAATGTCTTCCTCATTGTCTCATGAATTTCTTTCATGGCATATGAAAAATCATCAGCATACCCACTTGCTTTCACTCCGTTCAAATATCTCAACTCATAGACACCCCTAGGATGTAGTCTGTAAACTATCTCAAATGGACTCTTCCTTGTGGATCTATTTATGGTGTCATTGTAAGCATATTCAGCTTGTCCAAATGATTGATCCCATTGTTGTTCGTACTCCTTTTTCAAGCATCTTAGAAGATTTCCAAGGCTCTTTTTAACAACCTTAGTTTGACCATTAGCTTGGGGATGGTAGGCTGATCCAAAGGACAAGTTGGTGCCTACCCTTTGCCAAAGAGTCTTCCAAAAATGACTCATAAACTTAGTGTCCCTATCTGACACAATGCTGATTGGTAACCCATGGATTCTCACAATTTCTTTGAAGAATAGGGAAGCTATGTGAGTGGCATCACTAGTGGTCTTGCATGGCACAAAGTGAGCCATTTTACTAAATCTATCTACATCCACATACACACTATCCATTCCTCCTCTTGTTTTGGGTAACCCAACTACAAAATCCATGCTTAGACATTCTCATGGCCTAGTAGGAATTGGTAGTGGTTGATAAAGACCAACATTTGTAGAAGTTCCCTTAGATTTTTGACATATGACACAACTTTCCACATACCTCCTGACATCAAGATTCATTCTAGGCCAATAGTAAAACCTTGAAACAAGATCTTGGGTCATAGTGATCCCAAAATGACCACTCAAAGCTCTGTTGTACTTTTTTTTGTATCAAATTCTCTCTAATAGAGCCTCTAGGAACACACAATTGATTCCCCTTGAACAAGAGATCACTTTGCAAAGTATATTCAACATATCTACTATGAAAATGATTCTTGTATTTAGCACATACCTTGTAAATGTCAGAAAAATCCTCATCATCTTCATATAGATCCTTGAAATGATCTATCCCCATGCGCTTCAACTGAATTTCTTGGAGTGTGAGTACCCTTCTAGACAATGCATTTGCCACCTTGTTTAGGACACCCTTCTTGTGCTTGATATTGAAGGTATATGCTTGTAGGTATTTAACCCACTTCATGTGCTCGTGACTTAACTTTTATTGTGAATTCAAGAAATTAAGTGCTTGGTTGTTTGAATACACAATGAACTCCTTGGGAAGTAAATAATGCCTCCACTTTCTTAGAGATTGGACCAGTGCATACATTTCTAAGTCATGGGATTAGTATTTCTTCTTGGATTCACTCAAATTTTCAGAATGAAAGGCTACTAGTTTTCCCTCTTGGCTTAAAATAGCCCCAATTGCTACATTGCTAGCATCACATTCAATGGTGAAAAGCCTTTCAAAGGTTGGTAGCACTAAAATAGGTTGAGTAGCTATCTTCTCCTTGAGTAACTCAAAACTCTTGTTAGCATGATCATTCCACACAAACTTGGTTTTCATTCCTCCTTTCATAGTATCTAACATAGGAGCACAAATTGCACTAAATTGTCTTATGAATTTCCTATAGTATTGTGCAAGACCATGAAAACTTCTTACCTCTATTGTTGACTTTGGAGTAGTCCAATTCATGATAGCTTCAACTTTGCTTGTATCCATTTTTAGTTGACCATGTGCTAGAACAAACCCAAGGTACACTAGCTCTATTTTTATGAACTCACACTTCTCTAAGTTGATCGTCAACTTCTCCTCACGTAGCTTCTTGAAAATAATGTCAAGTTGTTATAGGTGCTCACTCCTTGTCTTGCTATAGATTAGTATATCATCTAGATACACTACTAAAAACTTGCCTATGCAGTCCTTGAGAACTTCATTCATGAGTCTCATGAATGTGGAGGGGGCATTAGACAATCCAAATGGCATGACAAGCCATTCATACAGCCCTTCATTGGTCTTGAAGGTTGTTTTCCACTCATCTCCTTCATGTATCCTTATTTGGTGATAACCACTCTTCAAGTCTATCTTGTTATAGTACTTGGCTTCACTTAGACAGTCCATTAGGTCCTCAATCCAAGGAATAGGGAACCTATACCTAATGGTTATCCTATTTATGGCTCTAGAATCCATACAAAGCCTCCAAGTTCCTACTTTCTTTGGTGCAAGTATAGTAGGTATGACACATGGACTAATACTCTTCCTAATTAGGGCTTGGTTTAGGAATTCTTTTATTTTTCTTGTTATTTCCTCATTTTGTTGAGGGGTCATCTTATAGGCTACTTTGTTAAGTAGGGTAGCTCCTGGAATAAAGTCTATCCTATGGCTTATAACTCTTTTAGGGGGTACTTACAATACCTCGGTAAGCTTACAACATCCCTTAAATCTCTTTAGGTAACTCTGCCTTCTTAGTCTCCTTACCTTCATTTCCCTCCTTTGGTCTCAACACCAATGCAAAACCTACACCTTCACTTTCTTCCATGGTCTGTAGGAACTCCTTTCACTCACCATGAGCACCTTTGGACCAGTTGTCCTTGCTTCAACATCTTCCATCAATGATTGTATTTTGAAAGTCACATTATCCTTCTTAAACGTATAGGAGTTCTTTCCTCCATTATGGATAGCTTGGCAATCAAATTTCCATGGTCTCCCTAGGAGCAAATGACATGCATCCATAGGTAACAAACACATGCTTACTCATTTACCAACACATGTTGGCCCTTATTTAGCCATGTGACCTTATAAGGATTAGTGTGAGGTATCCTTCTTAGTTTTAGCTTGCTGACTACTTCCTCTAACACAATGTTGTCAATAGACCCTGAGTCAATAATGAATCTACACACTTTTCTAATTAGTTTTCACTTTAACCTAAATAAACATCTTTTTGTTCTTGGATCCTTCTTCACTGGCTCCTTGATCAAAGTTCTCCTCATCATGAGGTTCTCCCCTTCTTTTGAATTTAGTGGTACTTCAACATGCTTGTTTGTTGTATTAGACTCATCTTGAACTAAGTTTGTCCTCTTGTTACCTCCTTGTAATAAACCACTTTTCTCTGGACATCTATAAGCTGGGTGCCCCATTTGATTGTAATGGAAGCACTTCATATTATCAAATTATTTTCCTCTTCCTCCTTGTCCACCACTTCTCCCTCTAGAATTAGAGTTTCTTCCTCTACCACCTCTACTTGAGCTTCCTTCTTGATGTTCATTGAATTTCACCTCACCTTGAGTCCTTGAATTTGAAATCTTTCCACCATAGCCACCTCTTTGACCTCTATTATCCTTGCTCTTAGCTTTACCTTTACAGGTTTCTTGCTTCCTCTTACTTTTCTCTTCTATCTTCAAGGCCATTTGATAACATTGCCTAATGGTTTTAAATTTTAATAGACTCGTCTCTTCTTGAATAGACCACTTAAGGTCATTCAAGTACCTTGCAAGCTTAATACTTTCCTCTTCAACCACCTTACATCTCAAACATAGCTTTTGAAATCCCTCAGTGTATGCTTGGACATCCAAATCTTTTTGTCTAAGATTTTGTCTTCTCCTACGAAGCTAAACTTCAAAGTCATCGGGAAGATAGGTCTATTTCACCTTGGTTACCATACCCTTCCATGTAACAATAGGACCTTTTCCATCCTTCTCTCTTTCATTTTGCACAAACTTCCACCAAGTAAGAGCTGAACCTCTTAATCTAAGCTTGGCCACCACAACTTTTTGTACCACAGAGATACCATCACATTCAATATGGTTCTCAATTTTGTCAATCCAGTACACAATTAAATCTAGATCCATTTGTCCACTAAATAGTGATACTCCTTCTAGAGCTTTTCCACTCAATGTTTTTTATGCATTTAAGAATGGCTCTTCAGGAAGAATAAGGTCAGGGGTTAGTGCTTCTTCTTCCAACTCTAGTTCCTTATCCCTTACTTCTTTTCCTTCCTTTAGCTCAATTTTCTCTTTGACCCTATCAACTTTGTCTTGGACTTCACCCAAGAGTTGCTCCATTTGAGCTATTCTTTCCCTTAGTGACTTTTCTTGTTCTTGTTGTTCTTCAAACTTTTTGGCTAACTCAATGTTAGTCACCATGGTTGTGTGTTCTACTATTCCACTTGGTGTATTATCTCCCACTAATTTTTTAGGTTGAAACATGAACCACAAGCCTAATCTAAATAGGCTCTGATATCAATATGGTGTAAGTGTTTCAAGGGTTGCTTACGTTGCTCCTCAAGAGACCTAGCTTGTATCTTCTAGGCACCTATCCACCTAGGTCCTTTATTGGTTTAGGTGATTAACTAACACTAATCCAAACTCCTCTTCAAGAGTTTGATCCTTTGTGCTTACCCTCAAAAGACTAACACTCTATTTTAGTACTCTTCTCCACACTCACTTAGAAGGATACAAGTGCAACTTGCTCTCTAACTACATCCCTCATTGTAGGGTCATCTAACATCATGAGATCACTCCATTTTCTGCCATTTTGTGGCCATTTGGAAAGATCTTTATACCTCTTCCTTACTGATTTCAAGTTTTTTGACTAAATTAGCCTAATTAGGCCTAGTTCCAATTAGCCCTAGTAACCCCCTAATTCCTCTTTCTTGTAAAAATTCTTCAAACAACCTGAAAAATAAACTCTAGACTCAATACCCTTTTGGATTCTCTAAGGGATTTTGTAAGTCTTGGAACCTTAATTTGTTCATATAGGTGATTCCTATTATGTAGGTCAAATAGGTATAAAAAGTCTATTTCCTAGGACTAGACCACAAACTTGTTTGGAAAAATACCTAAATGGATTGGTAAGAATGCAATCTCCAAGATATGTTAAGATATGACTATTCTCTTCCTAGAATTATACTTGTTCTATACCTCCCTTTCATTCCCTACATGAAATCATTGATTTAGCACTGTTAAAACCCTTAACCGGACCTTCCTAGCTTGCCTAGGGCTTGACATTTAAAATAGTAGCACAACTCCTCTGGACTCCTACCTAGCAATACATCATGTAAAATGGCTCCACTCTAAGATTCATCCACATTTACAAAGTTTCAAGGGTTGAATCTTAAGCGGGAGCCATGGAAACAAAAAATGTCTTCTCAAGACTGGCACACTGTCAAAATTTAAAAAAAAAACAATTTATTTAACCCACTAAAACTACTCTAAGAAACTTTCTTATTGAATGAAAAACTCTTAAAATAAAACCCAGAATATTATTCTATCACCAAGTCAAGTCTTTCAATCCATTTTAAGGCATTGTGATCACAAAACTCAAAAATCATTGTGACATTGTTCAAAATTCCATTTCACACACCAAAATATTACAATGTATCACTTCCTCTCTTCTAGATTCAAATCTTGGCTCACATATATGCTATCTCCATCATTCTAGGACCTATTGGTCAATTTCCCACTCCCTATCCTTAAGGGAATCCAAGGTAACCAAGTTGCATGCAACATTTGCAATAATTACAAATGTTGTCATGACAAGTTTTTAGCAACAATTGGTATCTTTGCACTTATGCCTTTACCCTTGTTTCTAGGACCTCTAACCCCTCTAGGTCAATGTATAAACATCGTAAATAAACTTAAATCATCTTTCCTACCTATCCTATGTGTGAGGACACATTTGAAGACTCAAACCCACTATTACCTTTAAACACTAAGAAATTGAAATAACTACTAACAAAAGCTATTTGTGTGACCTTAGTCCTAATGACTAACTCACCTAGCCAACAATGAAAATGACCTTCTAAGGTCCAAAAAACAACCTAACCTATGCTCTTGACTTGGCTAGAGTCAAATAGAAGCCAAACAATGGAGGTTTCCTAGGTGTGCTCCTGCACAACACATTTTCCAGAACTTGCAAAAATGCGCCTAACAGATCATCCAATAAAGAAACAAATGGGTGTTTCTTGAACTCATACCTCGGTCTATCACTAACATCATACACTCTCTAACTAGCCATAGCTCAGCAATCTATAAATACTAGAATAAATTGGATTCAACACTTCGTAAAATACCTCAAATTCATAATTTAGGGCTTCTCAAACTTTACTTTGCACTTCAATTCACTCAAGACACTTTGCATGAACAAATGGTACACTCAATCTTGCTTTTGATCCTTAAATCATTCCAAATTGGACTGTGCATTTAATGTGTGTGTCTACCACAAATTCAAAATAATGTCTTTGTTTACTAGTAAGCTTGATTTATGATTTCCTACTTTGATCATATCAAGTCTTGTGCACTCAACCATAGATTCCTCTCTATGTCTTCTACCTCCTGTTAACTATGCAATTTCCAACTCTCTCTCTAACATCATTTTTGAACAACTGATGCTCTGCCACTGCTAGAGCTGCTTAATTCAGGTAGGATGAGCAACAAACAATCTGTGACTTCAACTTTCCATTAGGTGCATCAAAGTATTATTCTTCCAATACTATATGTGAACTTTCTAGATTACAAGCTTTCACAAATGCTTCCTTGAACTCATCAACATGTTCCTTAATTGCTTTTTTCTAACTGTTATCACTTCCATTCTCATTCCTTTTGTTATCTCTATTATTTTTCCTTCTGTCCATTCTGCAATATCTCCTTATGTGTTCAAAGTTATTACATAACATGCATAGAGGTGAATTTCTTCTTTGATTGGTTCCATTCTGATTTTCAAGTGCTTTGCAATGTCTTGCAATATATCCAAGGTTGTTACACCTTGTAACACACGAACTGGTTCTTCTCACCATTAGGTTTTCTCCATCATTAGATATGTTTTGAGATCTACCTCTTCCATTACCTGTAGGGTTGGTATTCCTAAACATTCTACTATTCTCATTATTACTATCAAATTTAGGTTTCTTACAATCTATTGTTTTATGTCCATAACCATGACAGTTATAACAAAAGAAATTTGTAATAGGTTTAAAAGACTTACCTACGCAATCTCTATTCATATGTCCAACTTCATTGCATATGAAACATCTACCTTTGAGCTCATGTCTTACTTCCTTGGATGGTTCATCTTGCTTAGATTCATCAACTTGCTCTGGTTTCTTAGGTTCATCAGGTTTAATTGTCAAATCAATTAACTCAAATTCCTTTGATACTTCAGTAGATGTACTTGATTCTACCTTACTTAGATTGGATTCCTTAGGGGATTCAGTAACTAGATCTTGTTCTCTTCTGATTTCAACATTCTTGGTTGCTTTCTCTCCAATCAGATATCCAAGTCATGTCTTATCATAAGAAGGTCTTTGACAAAATATCTTTTGATCTATCTTTTCACTATTGGGATAAAGTTTCTCTAATTTTTGTTAAGCTTTTGTCAATTCTCCTTTCACAATAATGTTGTATTTTTCTAATTCATCATGTTCAATCTTGATAGTATCTAATTCAGATGTAACTTGACTTAACTGGGATCTAAGATCTGCATTCTCAATTTTTAGTCCTAGTTCACTAATGCCACCATTTTTTTTAAGAGTTAACTTAAGCTCAACTATTTTTAGTTCATGTTTCAAGATCTCATTTTCCTTCTAAATATCTCCTACTACATCATTGTCATTGGTTTGTGTAATTGGTTCCTTGCCAGATTCTAAATCATCAATCTTGTCTTTTAACTTGCCAATATAAACTTTTGCATCTTCATACATATCTTTCATCTCTTTCTTCAATAAGAAGGTCAATATGCTCAAGAGCTTCTTCTAGTTTTTTCTTCAACTATTCCATATTCATTGGGATCTTACTTAAGTTGTTAAACTTCTTCAAAGTAACTGGGCTCTGATATCAATTGTTATAAATAGATAATACTAAGAGGGGGGGTGAATTAGTATTCTACAAACTTTTGCCCACAACTGAATGTTGTTACTTACTTTATAACATGCATATGAAAGCAAACCAACAATGTTGAGCAATAAATATAACCATACACATAGAGAACTCATAACACCATTATTTGTTAACTAGGGAAACCCTAGCCAAGGGAAAACCCTGATAGGGATGATACCCACAAGATAATTTACTAAGCAATATGATCATGTTAAGGATATTGACCCTGTTAAGAGTCTATGAAATACATATAGTGTCTCGAGTCCCTATTAGGAGACTGAGCCTTGTTAGAAGCCTCAACCCTATTAGGAGTTAGTAGAACAAATACAATGTATGCAAGAAGAGCCCACTGCTCTAACATGCAATTATACAATTCAGTTCTTCACAAGATAGTTATACATACAATACTTGCTTTACTATTGTAACTCGCACTTGCTCTAACCGTACATTAGATCTCGCATCACATAAGGCTTGCATAATAGTTCACATCACACCTATGACATCTTACAACTTCTCCATAACTGTGCAATATAAGATCTCTACTTATACCTTGAACAGTAACAAAACTCTTCTCAGTTGGCCTTCATGTGCTTACACGTTTGACATAATATAAAATAATGTCTATACAGTTAGATCATCATAACTTAGCAATTATTTCATAACTAAAATAATTCCTAAGGTCATACAACTCCAATTACTGGTATGCTATGTTATGCTCTATTAAATACCTACATTGGTATTTTAAATATAACTTACGTCATATTCTCCATACACATCTATGCACTTAACCACATTATCGTGACAGTGTCACAAAGCTTCTCTTAACTATGCATAAGCTAACTCTCAATGAGTCATTCGTACTCTTAAGATTTGTTCTCTATACTGCGGCAAACTGTCTAACACTTAGACAATTTTATGTGCCTAAATGAATAAATGAAATGTTGAATACATGTTTTCATAAATGACAACCATCAAGACATTTATCTGACCATATTGCCAACATTATATACTAAGGAGAAAGGTGTATGAAATTGTGCCTGATCCTGCGGTTAATTTGGTATTGATGCAAAATGAATTGGGAAAAAGGTGAGGAAAATGGATGGCGATACCACAAGAATTTTATTTAGAGATTCAACCAATGATGTTGGTGAGAGGACAAGGATTGACAAAGATGATAGCCGATAATGAGATCGGAAATGAGAATAAATTTAGATTTAATGGTGAAATTAGCACATAAGATCAACAAAAGAAGATTGTAGTATCTCAATTTGATATTGATCAAGGTATAATAATGGACGTTTGGTATCAAGATATTGTTTACTATCTTTTACAAAATCAATACCCCAATTGGATGAATAGTTCCCAGTGGAGAGGTCTCAAGATGAAGTGTGAATCTTACATGTTGTAAAATAGAAAACAATATAAAAGGAACTACGAAGGAATCTACCTAAAGTATTTGGGACAGAAAGAAGTAAAAGAGGTTTTGGAGTAGTTTAATGATAAGTAAGACACAAGACATGGATCAATAGAGGCTATGACCCATATGATTTTAGGATTAGGTTATTTTTGGCCTACAATCTTCAAGGATACTTTTGAACATGTGCATACTTGCCACATTTGTCAAACTAGTGCTAATAGAGAGAGACATTCAGCGATGCCATTATAGCTAGTGTTTAAAGTACGCCCTTTTGCAAAGTGGGGATTGGACTTTATTGGTCTAGTAAACCCACCGATATCGATGGGACATACATTCATTCTTACAACTATAGACTATTGCACACGCTAGATAGAAGTTGAAACCTTTAGAAATTGCATGGTAAAAGTGGTTACAATTTTCTTGGAAGAACACATTGTTACTAGATTTGGGATGTTTTTATTCCTTATTTACGATAATGGAGCATCCCTTGCATCAATATATCTTACTTAGTGGGTGCTAGATAATCTGGTTACAATCAAGTTCTCTTCAAATTTCTATCCCCAAGGAAATGGTGTGGCTAAATCTACAAATAAGAACGTGATCATGGTGATAAGACATTTGCTAAAGGAAAACCCTAGAGATTTGAATACTCAACTTAAATATGCATTATCAATAGACCAAGTCATGGTCAAATATGCTTTGGGAATATCCCCATATATACTCATCTTCAAACAAGAGCCAGTGTTCCGACTTAACCTGAAGATTCCGATTTTGAAATTCATTAGTGGTTACGTTGAAGATGCTGACAAGGTTCAGATCACATTAATGAATCTCTTGGAAATGGATGAGAGACAAACAGTCACTTTAGAGCATATGAAAAAGCATTAGGCTATTGTTAAAAGGTGGTTTGAAAAGTGGGCCACAATCAAGTCTTTTAGAATATCTGATCTTGTTCTTTTGTGGGACAAGGCAAAAGAAAAGTCTTACAACCACACTAAGTTTCAATGCTTGTAGATTGACCCTTACCAAATAACGAAAATTTTGGGAGAAAATACTTTTAGACTTATTTCCTTACAAGGGGAATTAGTTGCATTGTCAGCTAATGGGCAATTCCTGAAACATTACTTTGAGGCCTAAAAGTGGAAAACATTTCAAAAATTAAAATTAAAATTTTAAAAAAATCAAAAAATTAAAAAAATCAACTTTCCGTGACTGTGTTTACTTTTTGCAAGTGTGTTTTCTTTCAAAGTTGTGTTAGTCTAGGGGTTAGATGCAATCAAGATTCTATCTTGATGCATTTTATAAATCGCTCTTTTTGGTTTCAACTTTTGGGAAGAGGTATTTCTTTGTCAAAGCATTTAGATAATCTTGTTTCTTGTACCAATTGAAGAACAAATGTTACTTGCAGTAATAGAGGACTTTCAATCTTGAAATCAGAATTGTAGATCAACATTTCTCAAACATTATGCAAATTTAAAAGATTGACTATCTTGGTGTTTTCAAATCAAGGTTGACGGCAACAAGGGATAGTCCAAACTCTACCAGTTCAAACACAAGGTCTTTTCAAGGAATTTCTAAAGTCACTATTTGGCATGAGAGTTTCCATAAAATTGTTTAAAGAGGAATGCAGAGGTTATCAACTAATGAAAGAATCTAAGAAATGACACCAATGCCTTGACCACACAATCTAAGCGTCGTCAAGGTATAGAAAGATTTTTTATTTTTTTTACAAAAAAAAATAAAATAAAATTATATATATATATATATATATATACATATAAGTGGTGTTCAGAATGAAAGGTTCAAAATGGTCTAAGAAAGGTAATCTAACAATAGGGATATGCACTTCAAAATGGCTATCCAGTATCTATACAAATTGCTTCATGGAAGAATCAAATGGAAACTTGTGAGCTTCGTAAAGCAAAATTCAAAAGATTACCCAAGATCTCAAATGTAAAAAACTGATAACCCGTAAAGAGTCCTCAGAATGGATTCTCTCATATGGTCAAATCAATGATTGGTAAACAAGTTTTGTGAGGATTCCTAATTAATGGACCGATCGAGTGAAAGATTTTCTCCAAGTTGTTAGAAGCTCATGATAGACTGCATTTTGAGATGTCAAAGGAAAGGAATACACATAGCACACACTAAGCTTAAAGGTTCGAGATTCTTAAGTTTTGACTATAAACCATCTCGAAAAATGCTTGAAGTGTTTGGGATTTAGTTGGTATTTGACACGTGTTAGAAGAATGCTTGTTGATGAAGCAATGCCTTTGTCATTTCTTCCCTTTTTTTGGGGGCTATTTGTTGTGGTTTCACAATGCACACTCCATTTCTAAGAGGAATGAGAACTCCCCTAGTGAAAAAAAATTGTCTCCCAAACCCCTAATCTGGGGCCTGGGATTTTTTTTGGAACTCCACTTGGAGTTTGCATCAAGCCCTAGTCCTTTAACTGAGAAACCCAGATATTAGAATAGAGATAAGTGAGTGATAGAGTGAGTTTAGTGCTAAAGGGTGCGTTAGTGCACCTAACACACATGTACACCCTTCTAGAGTGTGCAAGTGTGCAATTTCTCCCTTTGGAGATGCGCACATGTGCAAGTGCACACCTCAAAAGGGTGCACGCTATCACGGTCCTATAAAAGCCTGGGACCCCCTCCCCTCTCTTCATTCTTCTCTTTGTGCTTCCTCAATCCACACATATGCACCTATTGAGGTGCGCCAACATCTTATCTAACCTACACAAAGAAACAAACAACAAAGTCATGAAAGGTATGTACATGGGCACCTGTTCAAGGTGCGCAGATGTGCACTTTTATTTGAGTTAATAAGCCTATAAAACAAAAATCCTAAAACAAGGACTAAAACATCTAAGTGAAAGATGTGCACATGCGCACCTATCCAAGGTGCACATGTGCACACCTTTCAAAACTCTTAACCTAAGACTCCTAAGATAATGATGCACAGATGCACACCTTGTCATAGCGCACATCTACACACCATTTGTCTACCCTTAGCACTAAGACAAAGTAAGGGTGTGTACATGCACACCTCATCAAGCTGTGCATGTGTGTACCCTTCGTAAAATATGACTTTCTCCCCCTTTTCACACTTGTACTACAATGTGCGCAGTAGCGCACATGTGCATGTGTGCACTACATCATGGTACAAAACTATACACAAAATGACCTTTTAAAGTTTATTAAGTGCACCTAGCACACTTATCAAGGTGTATAAGATGCACTAAATTTCATGAGAGAGCTCTTAAGGGGGGTTTCAAGTGGTATTACTAGGGTTTGGTGTTTTGAGTTTTTGGCAATTAGGGTTTGTTTAGGGTTTAATTCTCACCTCTCTAGACTAATGTTTTTCTTTTGTGTGCAGATAAAATGACATCCTCATCATCTTCACATGTAGAAAAGATGGCTCCAAAGCCCATAGTATTTAGATTCCAAGGTGCACCAAAGAAATCATAGTTTTAGGGGGGACATTTAGAGATTAGAGACACTGGCTTGGCCACATTGATTGGAATGCTTTCCTCATAATATGCAACAAACCTAAAGAGAGGTCTCTCATGATGTCAGTAATGATCAGAACAGGATTACTAAATGTGGCATCACATCCCACATCTGTACAATCCTTTGAACTTATAATGGCATTAGCAAATAACTATGTACCTAAAGAGAAGGTGGTAAAGAGCATTACAGGGGAGATAGTCCTAGACTTAAGCCCTAGGAACACTGAGAAAAATTTCCATCTCCCAAGAGTTAATCAATATGTTAAGATAACCTATGAGTAGGAAGAAAGATGGTATAGCAAGAATGAAAAGGCAGTTTCAAAAATGATCCAATCCTCATTTTTTATTGACAAAACACCCATGGGATGCAGAGCTGGAAAGATAGACATGACACAAGGATATATGAAGGATGACATCAGATATGCTATTGTACTTTTGAGTTGAGTCATGGGCTTATCATTAGCAGGACATCTTAATATCTAGATGATCAATTTCATTGATACAATCAAGCGACCAAAATGCCAATAGACTGGGCTACCATCCTTAGTGATATTTTGCATGAGAAACTCCTAGGAGTACAAGTTGATCCAAGATTCTATATGACATCATACATGGTGTATTTTCTAGTGGCTAGAACGATGGATTACCTAGGTCTTTATAAGAAGGGGAGCATGCAAGATGCTAATGCATGGCCTTATGTGGTATACCCCCAATTGGTGAAGAAAAAACTCTTAGATTAGAGTAAGGAATACCGGATAGTGAACGATGCTTTCATATTTGCAATGATCTAATTTATAGAGGGTGATTATGCTAAGAGGATGTTAGTAAAGGCAGTAGCAAGGATTACAGAGATCGACGCCTATTACATCTAGTTTAAAACATTCACTTACCTAAGGGTAGCTGGTATGATGCTGAATTTGAAGAAATTCCCAAGATATCCATCAGACAGGCTCATCTTATTGGAGATTATAGGACAACTCGCATCTTCATATGACAGAGTGAGAAAATAGCATAAGAAGACATGGGTATGGCCAATCACCATAGGTGCATTTGAGGTCAAACAAAAATAGGATATCATGAATTTTGATTTAGAATGGGATCAATATCCCTTATAGGATTACAACTCCCCTTGTTCTTATTTTGATAATATTAGCATAGTTCATTTGGTACGAAAGGAGTTTATGCACGAAGATGTCGTTGAAGATCATTGGATGAACATGATAGATGACAATGATATCCGAATAAGGGATTATTGTAGGATTACTCTATATTTGGTAGGGAGTGCCTTAAAAATAAAGGTCCCACTCAAGTTTGTTCAGCAAGACACTCAAGATGTCTTGGATCCCTTGTATAACTGAGACTAGATATATGATAGGTCGATTATGAATGTAGAGATTGACAAGGATGAGAATGCAGAAACAAGTCATAGGGCAAGGCACATAATCTAGTTGATAAGAGAATGGATCAAGAAGCCTTTTAAGCTTGACCCAGCTCCTCGAGCAGTTATCTTTCAAGCCACAACACGCCCAATTAAGCATAAAGGTGCAAAAGTTACAATACCAACCTTCCTTGCTCAATCCCAAGTTAGAATAGAAATGGTGCATCAACATGAGAGGGAAGTTGAGTACTTTAGGATGGATAAGGGAAAGAATAAAAGAAAGAGAGAAACAAAGGAGAGCAAGAAAATTGATTAGGTCCAACCATCTCAGCAAGATTTGGCAGAAGTAGAGCCTTAAGATGAGCAAGAAGCTCAAGATCAAGAGACTAAATAGGTGCCCTCACAGGAACTAGACCAGGAAGCACAAGAGCTATTACTACCTGGTCAAGAGGAATAGGCCACTCCTTCAGCTGCTAGGAAGGCTAAGGTTGGGCCTATTATGAAAAGAATACAAAGGGGGAGATTACAAAAGAAATTTATTCCCATTCCTTCAGTTCCTGAAACCATCCCTGAGGCAAACGATGCAGAAGAAGAAGATAATCTTCCCTTGAGTCAGAGGACTCATTTAGCCAAGGCTACTCAAGACGAGAGAAGAAGAAGCTCCACTATGACACAACCATCCATTCATAAGGAACCTATTCAGGTTACCATTTCTGAAGATGAGAAACAACAATGGATTGATGATCTAGAAGGGCAAGAAACAAATATTTTCAATATTTTTTATTTCAATTTTATGCCCCTGGGAACTAAAAAGGTTGGTGACAAGATACAAGATACACCCAAAAACCAACAAGGGTCTTTGGGTACATCACCACCACCATTTTAGGACTTATCTTCTTGGACAAAGGTTCAGTCACTCTGCTCCCTCGTGTCGTCGAAGAACAAGAATAAGTAGTGCATCAAGAAGAGCTAGAATAGAGGTCAGCCAATGAAGTATCAAAGCAAGGACATATACTTGAAGAACCTCACCAAACTTCTCAGGATACCAAGGCAAGGACTTTGGCAACAAAAAATATAGGGACTCCCAATGTAGATCTCTCTTAGAAGGAAAAGACTCTAGAAATGAGTGATAAGGGTAAATGGATAGTAGTGGAAACCTCCTCTTTAGCTAAATACATGTCTCCCATGGGCACTACACTAGCATGGCTGAAGAAGGAGGTTATGATTTGGTAAAAGAGGTAGTTAGACATGACTATTGAGGAGAGTATGGATGACCTAGTAAAAGCAATCAAGAAACCTGAGCCACCTACGGTTGATGTGCAACAATTGGCCTTCATAATGAAGAATAAAGACCATGACTTACTTGCCCATATACCCATTCCTCCTCCACATGTTGGTACCAGAGATTTGACTCCTAAGGACTATCATATTAAAGAAGTCGTGTTAGGAAAGCCCATGATAGACATGGCTAAAATAATGATCACTACGGGTGTCAAGGAGGTGTTTAGGTAGTCAGATGGAAATTAGTCTAAATTGGTGATTTTGCACAAATAGAATGAGCTTCTAAGATGCTATCTGCATGAAATTGTAGGCCTTTAGGACCAAGATCACCCAAAACTTACTCTCTTTGAGGCATTCGAGAAGAAAGATAAAGTGAATGTACAAGTTGATTCATTTTTGGGAGCATGTCAGCAATGGCATAACAATTTTGAGTAACAATTTTGAGCAGAAAGGTGTACAAATAATATTGGGTAATCTGAACCTGTTACATCACATTCAGGCTAGTGTAGAGAAGCTAGTATCTATAGTGAACTGGGATTTTGGTTTGATGGATGAAATGCATACCTGGTCTAACGACCTTAAAGTTTTGACAACAATAAAAGGTCAAAGATATCACACTTTAATGGATGTATATATGGAAAAAGAGTTGGAAAAATTAGGAGATTGGATTGAGAAGGTAGATGCGGGGAATAAGGTCATGGAAGGACTTCATGAAGATATTCAGAAGTTAGAAGACTGGACTCAAGAGACAATTTTGGAACCAGAGAGGTACTATGATGCTATTGCCCTTGAGATTTTTGAAGATGACTAAAAAATAAAGCTCAAGTTAGTACAATCAATGGTTGAACAATTTTGAAGAACTTTAGAGGATGCTTAATCTGATGAAGATATTAGGCAAGCATTTAAGATTGAAAAGGTATTGTTAGAACTGGACTGAAGACCTGACAATTTTATGGAGACTCAAATTGTTGTCAATAATTATTGACAAAAAGTTAGGCATAAATATGAGGCTTTAGATTTTCTAGATGCTACCCAAGTGACGAAGATTTTAGACAAATTCAAGAGCAAATATCTAGACATACCTCTGGCATAAAGGGGAAGAAAACCTAGAAGCTAGAATTTTAGTTTTGACACTTGGGAAAATTTTGGATTTTTTGAACCTGCCACAAGGTGCACAAGATGTGTTATTCAAAAGGTGCGTCGATAATTTTGAAGAAGTGACAGTGCACCGATAGTTCAATGCCACTTGTTAATTTAGAGCTTTCCATGCACTGTAAACACACTCTGATGGCAATTCAACTCTTATAAATATTTAGAGAAGGTCAAGCTTCCATTTTTAGAGCTTCTAGTGACTCTTAGATCCTCTTATAGCTTCCTTCTTCTTATCTACTTCTTATTTCTTTGATTTTTCATCATGTAAAGCCTCATGCACCCATTAATTGATATAAACAAGGGTGAAGTCCTGCTTAGCACCATTTAGAGAGTTAGTTTGTATATAATTAGATTTCTTTTTGTAGTTTATAAGCATATGTTTGATTTAAGAGATCTCTATCTCTCAACACAAATTGAGGAGGTGATTTTTTTATAAATTCAAGAATGTAACATGTATTCCAGGCCATTATTTTGATGCAATACTATATGCTATTAGTGCTCTCCTTTTGAGTGGAGTTATTCTTGTCAGAGTGTGTTATTTTTGTGAATTCTTGTTCATGAAAAATAATGGAACCAATGGTTTTGTTGTGTTGATTTGATTGTGTGGTATTTTAGTACTAGTGTTTGTTGCATGTTGACAAATTCTGCTGACGTACCAAGTTGGAGATGAGATCACCCTTGTTCCTACATAACTTCTTGTCTGTGACCTTGTGATTTGATGAGAAGTGAAACATCTTTTAGATTTTACTAAATTCCCATTGACGATTGCATCAGTGGATTTGAGGAAGTTTTACTCCTATTTTCATTGGTTTCCTACCCTATCTTTTTGAGGATTTAAGTCACAGATGCGTTGTTATCGTGGTTTATGTCCATTAGACCTTTCATGTTATTTTCTTTCATCTCTCATTACCTTATCTTCATTATTTACTTTGCTAACACTTGGTTGAATTAGGAATTCATATAGTTGCATTGTTAGATTGCATTCATTATAAAACAAAAAATACCAAAAACATATCTCTATTGTGGTTATTTTTGAAATAGCAAGCAGATTGGACATGTTATTTGAACTTGGTCAAAACCAACAAACTCCTCCCTGTGAACAAACACATTTATCTTCAACTAAGTGGATTTCTAGTAGGTCACAAGATCGCCAGGAGCCTTAGAGTTGATCGTAGATTAGCTTTTCAAGAGAGGAATTCAAAAGGATTCCTACTGTCAAGCATTGTACAAAATGACATCTCAACACCTAGTTCCATTGACCATCAACAAAATTGGGAGGTGGGACATCCAAAAAATCCAAATCATCTCCAAGTCCTCCCTCTACAAAAAAAAATCAAGGTAGGCGAAATGTCAACACCCTAAGAAGATTCCTTTAGGAACACCAAATTGACACGAGTTGCATCCACAGAAAACTTTCATGAGTTGAGCACCAAAAAAACTAGAAAAATATTCGCTAAAGGAGGGGGATCTAGATCAATGACGAGGGAGCCCTTGATGGACACCAAGGAAGAGGGAGAATTCAAACAAAATTGGGTAAGAAAGTTATTCATTTTATGTTTGTTTATAAATATATTTATAATTTCCTAAGATTGATATATTACTCAATTTTTATTTTATAGGCAAAAATCTGATATAGGAGCATCCAGAGGTATAAGGGCAATCCTGTGTCACCCAAAAAAAATATACCTAGACATAGTTTCTGTTTCATGTGTTTTGATTTCCGAATACCCATTTTGGTCAAATAAAGGTTCCAACTCTCACAGTTCCACTATTAGTGTTCTGATTTAGAGTTTTTAAGCACCTTGGGATACGTGTAAATGCCAAAAAAAATAGGACTATGTAATTGAGTCATAATTATGGTGAGTTAGAAGGTGCAAATTGGATGGATGATTAAAATTGTAATTTAGAACATTCCCAAAAAAGAATCAAGTCAAAAGGCCACATGGTTAGGAAGTTATTACAATTTTTCAATTTTTGGAGACCTCTTAAGAATGCTTCAAAGTCAAGTTTGAGGCACAAAATGACCTCGTACGGGCCTAAAAATGGGGGACAAGTAAAGCTAGTCCATAGGGCTATAGAGCACTTCGAGAGCTTTCTGAAAATGTAAACGGTTTGTCAATTGGAGCTACGATTCAAAAGTTATGCCTCCTAGAAGTTTGGCTACCATTTTTGGATTCTTCTAATTTTGTGCCGACTTCTAATGCGACTTCTGGAGCCTTCTATTTTGGTGGTGGATGCCAACTAGCACTTTCTAGAATGTATTCCTAATCCTTAACCTTTGAGGGTCTATTTAAAAACATTTATGGCATTGTAAGAGGCAGTTCAGAGTGGAGTTTGAGAGAAGGTACTGGGAGAAGAAATTATATCCAGATTTATACTATTGTAAACCCATAGGGCATTTTTTGGAGTTTGTTTACTCTGCATTAAGTGTATTGGCATATTTTCATAGTTAATAAAATTTTCCCTTTCTTGTTCTGTTCATTCTGTACTTGAGTTGTATCTGCATCAAGTGGTATCAGAGCGAGGTTTTCTTGACTGTGTAGATAGAGCGCCAACTGTGAGGCAGTTTGCACCAGGACTGTGTGGTTGTGATTTTTGAGTTAAGAAGATGCCTCCACAAAGAGAGTGAGGTGGAAGGGCTGGAGCTATTAATCTAAAGGAGGTTAGAGCCCTCCAAAGGTAGGTTCAAGCATTGCAAGAGGAGCTCTGTAGAGGAACAAATATTGTCACAGGTGACGAAAGTGAGGACAACAATGAAGAAGAAGAAACTGGACCAGAAGGGGAAGTTGAAGGGGAAGTTATAAATTAGGCAGAAGAGAGACTTTTTAGGGCCATTACTAAGTTTGGAAAAAGACCTACAATTGATGTGGGTCTATTTTTAGGAAATCTGAAACCGGATGAGTTGATCGACTAGATCAATGAACTGGAGGAGTACTTTGAGTATGAGGATATCAGGGATCTAGATAGGGTTAGGTTTGCAAAGGCCAAAATGAAAGGCCATGCCAAAATCTAGTGGCAAGAGGTCCAATTGGAAAGAAATAGAAGAGGAAAGGAGAAGATCACAAGGTGGACAAACTAAAGAAGCAGTTCATTCCTGTTGACTACGAGCTTGATTTGTTTAAGAAGATGCATGGGTTAAAGCAAGCAGGAAAATCAATTCAGGAATATACAGAGGATTTTTACCGACTTCTGACTAGAGTAGGGCATGCAGAAGCAAATAAAGAGAAGGTTGCTCATTATATCAGTGGGTTACGACCTAGCATCTAGGAGGAATTAAGTCTAGTAAGAATGATTAGTGTTGAAGAGGCATACCAGTTTGCTTTGCGAGTTGAAGAGAAGCTAAATAAAAGGTTTGAAGGGAGACAAAGAGGGCACAATTAAGGAGGAAGGGGCAGTGGTAGGTCATCTGGAGGCCAAAATGAGACCCAAAAGAAAAATGAAGATGTGGGTACTAGCAGGAACCAGAGGAATGAGGATTTCAACAGCTCTCATGATTAAAACTTTGGAGATCAGAGAGGAAGAGGTAGAGGACGTGGAAAATGTTCAAGAAGAGGAGGTTTCTATGGTACCTGTTTCCATTGCAATGAACAAGGTCATAGTGCCTTTGAATGCCCTCAATGACAAGGAAGGACAGATAGGAGAGCTAAGGGCCAAGCTAGGGTTGCTCATGTGGATGAGGATGCACAATCATCACATTCAGAGGATGCAGAAAGAGGAGAGACTTTAGTAAATGAAAGGGTCCTACTAAGTGGTGAGATTGAACTAGGACAAAGGAGGAGTCTATTTCGTACTAGGTGCAAGTGCGAGGATAAATGTTGTGATGTGATCATTGATGGTGGTAGCACTGACAACTTGGTGTCAGAAGAGATGGTCTCTAAGTTGAAGCTCAAGAGGGAGAAACACCCCTAGCCCTATCGGATTTCTTGGGTGAAGGATGATCATAAGGTCCTGGTAAGTGAACAATGTTTAGTGAAGTTCAAAATTGGGAGTTACCATGATGAAGTTCTCTATGATATTATTCCAATGGATGTCTACCATATATTGTTGGGAAGACCATGGCAATTTGATAGGCATGCAGTACATGATGGTCATGCAAACACATACTCTCTGACAAAGGATGGAGTTCGCCACAAACTGAAGCCCATGATAAAGGAAGGCGAAAAGGTATGCAACAGTGCTAGGATCTGTCTTGTTGATGGAAGAAAGTTTTTGGATGGCATAAAACATCAATGTATGTGTTATGCTTTGATTCCTAGAAAATATAAGGAAGGTAGTAGTGAAATACCACTTGAAGTTTCAAATTTATTAAGGGAGTTTGGAGATATCATCTCTGATAATGTTCCAGAAGGATTGCCACCAGTAAGGCAAATCAGTCATCAGATAGATTTAATCCCTGGAGCTAGTTTTCCTAACAAGGCTGCTCATAGGATGACTCCTACTGAAACTAAGGAGCTAAACAGACAGGTTCAGGAGCTAGTGAGGAAGGGTTTGATTCGAGAGAGCCTGAGTCCATGTGCAGTACCTATAATATTGGCACCAAAGAAGGATGGAGAGTGGAGAATGTGTATAGACTCTCGAGCTATAAATAGGATAACCATCAAGTATCAATTTCCTTTGCCAAGAATGGATGATCTTATGGACTACTTGAGTGGAGCTCAGTACTTCACAAAGATAGATCTCAAGAGTGGCTATCACCAGATATGGATACAAGAAGGAGATGAGTGGAAAGTTGCCTTCAAGACCAAGGAGGATCTTTATGAGTGGCTAGTCATGCCTTTTGGATTGGCGAACGCCTTAAGCACCTTCATGCGGCTTATGAATGAGGTACTTCAGAAGTTCGTGGAAAAATTTGTTATTGTCTATTTGGATGATATTTTAATTTTCAGCAAGACTTTGGAAGAACATTTATTGCATATTCATAGTGTCCTTGAAAGGTTGAGGGAAGAGAAACTATTAATTAATCTGAAGAAGTGTAGCTTTGTAAAAAAAGAGTTAGTCTACTTGGGGTTTGTTGTATCACCTGAAGGTCTCAAAATGGATCCAGAGAAGGTAAAAGCCATCTTAGAATGGCCTACTCCAAGGTCTGCTACTGAGGTGAGATCATTTCATGGTCTGGTTAGTTTTTATAGGAAGTTCATTAACAATTTCAGTGGCATATGTGCACCCTTGACTGACACAATAAGAGGGGACAGAAAAGAGTTCAAATGGACTACAACAACTGCGAGAAGTTTTCAATTTCTGAAGAAGAAGGTGATAGAACAACTTGTGTTGGCACTTCCTGATTTTAGTAAGGTGTTCTAGGTGGATTGTGATGCTAGTGGCAGTGCTATTGGGGCTGTATTGAGCCAAGAAGGCAAGCCTATTGCATATTTTAGTGAAAAATTGAATGATGCAAAGAAGAAGTATTCTGTTTATGATCAAGATTTCTATGCAATAGTTCAAGCCTTAAAGAAATGGAGGCATTATTTATTGCCAAAGGAATTTTTTTTATATACTGATCACCAAGCATTACAGTACCTAAATAGCCAAGGTAAATTGAACCAGAGGCATATGAAGTGGGTAGAGTTCTTGTAGAGCTATACATTTGTGTTGAAGCATAGAAGTGGAAAGTCTAATAGGGTTGTAGATGCATTGAGTAGGAGGTAGTTGGTTCTTTATGTAATGCAAGTTGAAGTAGTTGGGTTTGATGAACTCAAGAATCTGTACCCTAAGGATCCTGATTTTGTTGAAGCATGGAAAGCTTGTAAAGAACCTATTGCTGTAGACAAAACCAAGTAGCTAGACTATTTGATTCATGATGGTATGTTGTTTAAAGGTAGTCAATTGTGCATTCCAAGGAGTTCCGTGAGGGAAAATTTGATTAAGGAGAAACATAGTGGAGGGATGACATGACATTTTGGTCGAGATAAGACCATTACCATTCTTAGAGAACATTATTTTTGGCCTCAAATGTCACAGGATGTGAAGAATTTTGTACAGAGTTGTCAGGTTTGTCAAGCAGCCAAGGGATTTAGTCACAATACTGGATTATATCAGCCATTGCCTATTCCATCAAAGCCATTGGAGGACATAAGTATGGATTTTGTTCTTGGATTGCCGAGGACACAAAGAGGTAATGACTCAGTATTTGTGGTGGTTGATAGGTTCTCCAAAATGGCACATTTCATTCCATGCCACAAAACTCATGATGTCGTTCATATTGTAGACTTGTTTTTCGGAGAGGTGGTGAGACTACATGGTCTCCCAAGGAGTATAGTTTCTGACAGAGATACTAAATTTGTGGGGTATTTCTGGAGAACATTATGGAAGAATTTGAGAACGGACTTGAAATTAAGTTCTACACATCACCTACAGACTAATGGACAGACTGAAGTGGTAAATAGAAGTTTGGGCAATTTGTCGAGATGTTTAATTAGGGATAAGCCCAAGGGATGGGATTTGATTCTACCACAAGCAGAATTTGCTTACAATAACTCTATAAATAGGAGTACTGGTAGATCACCATTCCAAATTGTATATGGAAGTAGCCCAAGAACTGCACCAAAATTGAGGAAGATGGAGCAAGGAGAGAGGACAAGTGCTGAAGTAGAAGAATTTTCTAAACATATCAAGCATCTACATGAGGAGGTCCAGGCACACATTATCAAGATGAATCAACAGTATAAAGCTAGGGCTGGTCAAAGGAGAAGACATAAGGAGTTCCAAGTAGGGGATCTAGTCATGGTACACTTAAGAAAGGAAAGATTTCCAGTAGGTACTTACAACAAGCTGAAGATGAAGAAAATTGGCCCCTGCAAAATTCTAAAGAAACATGACTCAGGAAATGCATATGAGGTGGAGTTGCCAGATGGAATTCACATTTCTCCTATCTTCAACATTGTAGACTTAACAGAGTATCATGATGATGGTGCAGATGAGGGGTTGATGCTAGAGCCATGCCCAATTCCTACTTCTAAGAAGGAGGAGATAGAAGAGATTCTAGATAGTCGTGTGGGAAGGAGTACCAGAAATAGGAAGTATGAAGAGTACCTGGTTAAGTGGAAAGGACAGTCGATAGAGGATTCAATTTGGATATTAGAAGTTGAGGTCTCCCATTTGGGATTTCCTCTACCATCCATTAAGTGACAGGGTCACTTTTCAATCTACCCTGGGTGTTTGATGTAGGAGCATCTAGAGGTATAAGGGCACTCCTGTGTCACCCAAAAAAAATATACCTAGACATAGTTTCTCTTTCATGTGTTTTCATTTCTGGATACCCATTTGGGTCAAATAAAGGTTCCAACTCTCACAGTTCCACTATTAGTTTTTCGAGTTAGAGTTTTTAAGCACCTTGGGATACGTGTAAATGCCAAAAAAAAAGACTATGTAATTGAGCCATAATTATGGTGAGTTAGAAGGTGTAAATTGGAGGGATGATTAAAATTTTAATTTAGAACATTCTAGAAAAAGAATCAGGTCAAAAGGCCCCACGGTTAGGAAGTTATTGCAATTTTTCAAATTCTGGAGACCTCCTAAGAATGCTTCAAAGTCAGGTTTGAGGTACAAAATGACCTCGTACGAGCCTGAAAAATGGGGGACGAGTAAAGCTAGTCTATAGGGCTATAGAGCACTTTGAGAGTTTTTTGAAAATGTAAACAGTTTGTCAATCGGAGCTACGGTTCAAAAGTTATGCCTCCTAGAAGTTCGGCTACCGTTTCTGGATCCTTCTAATTTTGCGCCGACTTCCAATGCGACTTCTGGAGCCTTCTATTTTGGTGGTGGATGCCAACTAGCACTTTCTAGAATGTATTTTTAATCCTTAACCTTTGGGGGTCTATTTAAGGACATTTCTGGCATCGTAAGAGGCAATTCAGAGTGGAGTTTGAGAGAAGGTACTGGGAGAAGAAATTATCTCCAGATTTATACTATTGTAAGCCCATAGGGCATGTTTTGGAGTCTATTTACTCTGCACTAAGTGTATTGGCATATTTTCATAGTTAATAAAGTTTTCCCTTTCTTGTTGTGTCCATTATGTACTTGAGTTGTGTCTCCATCAAAATCCCACTTATGAATCAATTTATAGTTTTATAATTATTTGATAGTATTTTAATTATCAATTTATATTTAAATTACCCACTTTATAGTTCTAATAGATTTGTACTAATAGAATCATGCTTAAGTTGTTTTCTAACAAAATTTAGTTTAGATGTAGAGGGAAAGCAAGGTGTAACTTACCCTACAAAGCAAGAAAGTAGGATGTAGCCTATAAAATAGGAAGGAGAGTGGGGTTTAGCCCACTTTAAAAGGTGAAAAAGTAGGGTATAAATAGCTATATAATCAATAAATTTGAAAATATTTTTAGCAAAAAGATAGTAAATATATATTCTAGGAATGGAATTACCTTACATATAGGTCCATTGGATGAGTGATGAAGGTAGAAAAGAAAAACACGTAGTGTTATTTTAAAATGCATGGTAACACAAAATATGTGAAATTATTTCAAAATGTATTGTAACATAAAACAAGTTAATTTCTTCTATAGAGAAAAATTGTATAACTTAGTCATCCTCATGATTGAACATGATGATTACTTGGGAACATAGGGTGTTCCAACTATTGCACCAAGTTAGACCTATCTCAACTATATACAAGAATATACATAATTAAGTTCCATTTATTTGCATGATATACAAAAGTTGTGTTAACCACACACCATAAAAAGAACCTCTACAACCAAGCTCCAACTCAAACTATTATTCTAGGGAGCTAGGCTAAGAATCATCAATAAGTACTATGTTGAAATTGCTATTGTTTCTTTTTGCACATTTTTTCTTCCCACGTACCCATGAAATGTCACCCTCTTAGAACTTTCTTTCATTGAGGCTCATCTTTTGTTTTCAAAAAAATGTTTTCTCCATACGTTTTTCCATTATCAATAACAAACTTCATAAGCTCTTGGTTGGATTGTCTTGTGCTTTTATTGTCCTCCTCAGAAAGAATGGGTGCAATAACAACATCATCGTTGTCATTAATAAAACATAAATTATTGTAGCGGTTTCCATCATGGCATGAGAGATAAAGTGTGGGGGTGTCTCCATTATAAAAAAAGTGGATTTGGGATACTTGGCCCTTCGAGTGTTGCACATGAATGTTGGTGTGAGTCATCGTTAGGGCTACATGAAGCTCACAATGGCCTACCCATGCAACATCTCCCATTTCTTCATAGTATTCTTCAAAATTTATTGCATCTTCTTGAGAAAAGAAAGGTGCAAAGTCTGAATGATGCTCCATAATGTAGTCCACCACCATACAAAGATACTTGTAAGTATTTATTTTTATCACCTTCAAGTTGATCTACTATAGCTCTAAGGAAACAATTTCCATATGGTAGCATTTTCCCTGTTCTCTTATGAAATTCATTCATCTAAGCCTCAAATTCTTCTTGGCTTTCCTCCTTAATTTACTCTTCATGCAATAGGGCACTTAATTGAGATTTATTGGCTTCTTCATTGTTGGGTGTTTCAGGCAAAGGAAGATATCACATGATTTTAAGGTCAATGAATTTTGATTTTGCTCTCTCTTATCTCATGGAATATTAAGATTCTCATTCCATGTTGGCCCTATGAGTGGAGGGATTTAGTGCAATATGATACTCAGACATTTGACATGATCTTTGATCTTTTTCTAGACATTTCTTCTAAATGGACTGATTAATGAGACATCAATCATGCTTTGTTAAAATAGACTAAATATATACACACCAAAGGCCAAAGAACAAATATAAATGCACTTCTCCCTTTTTCTTTGATAATCCTTAGAAATAGGATTGATAATTAATAGAAACCGGTGATCTCCTATAGTATCTTTACGTTTAAAGATATATAAAAGAAACATATAAAAAAAGTGTGCATACATGGTATGGAAAAGAAAACTACAAATCAAGTTACAAAGAGATCCAAAAATGGTGATGATCAATTTTACTCAAGTGATAGACAATGAAATGGCATTTTCAAGTGGATGAAAGAAATAGTATTAGTGGTAAGTAATGGTAGAGATGGAGTCAAGGCTAATAAAGAGAACCACAGAGAAGTAATACAATTGTGGCAAGTTGTGGGGAGAAAGTAATACCCACACTTTATATAGAAAGAGAGTTTAGTAGAAAAGATAGTGAATACAAATGTTGAGTTTTACCATGCTTACACATATGCAATGATCAGAGTAAGACATTTCCATGTAAATTACCACTTTGGTAAAATTTTACAATTTTGTTACCACAACTAATTACAGGTGTACAAAAAAAGTACACCAATCATATTGATATTACAAGCAATTTTTCCATGTCAACAATACAATGATCTCATTTACTATATATAACACTATAGGCATAACTCTTGCACGCTTCAAAGGTACAAGTGTGTAGATTTGTTAAATAAGTAATTAAATCATGCTATGCTTATATTGGGTATATTTAATTATTTTAGGATCTTTGAAGAGATTTATTTTTTATAATAAATATAAAAGCCATAAAATAATTGTATAGTCATTAATAAAATCTAGACTTATTTTTATATTGTTGAAAAGGTTTTTAGCTTATTATTTGACAATAAGCAAGTTGCATTTTCCCAATTTAATTGTTTGGTTACTTTGTTGGTAATAATGTACCAATGTATAATTTGTAGTATTTCCATGAATTAGGTGCCTATTGTTTAGTTTTATGAAGTCTGTTTAAATTTTACTAACTCTAAGAAATATGGAATCTTGAGATTGGGTGGAGAGGAAAAAGTAAGAAAAGGAGAGGTAGAGAGGGAGGAGAAGCATACAATTTTAGATAATGGTGAAGAATAAAGCATGCGACATAGAGGTAGTGAGAGAATGATGATAGTAGCTCACCTAAGTAATAAAAATGACCCTACTCTTTAGTTTCATACAATTTCTTAGTACATTGAACCCTAATTACCATGTTCTTCAAATTATTACTAAAAATTAAAAAAATAGATAAGCTTTCCACATCAACAACACAATGGCATAATCTAATATATAGAAAACTATCAACACAACCCCCACACCCTTTAAAGGTGCAAGTGCTAGTATAAAATAATAAGATAAACTATTATGTAAAATGAAAGCTATGATATTATGTTAAGTTTGACT
>CM053789.1:573840493-573953344 GCA_028749045.1 Cupressus sempervirens | reverse complement strand
GTACTAAGAGGGGGGGTTGAATCAGTATCCTACAAACTTTTTTCCAACAATTGGATATTATTAATTAGTTTTCAACATGCATATGAAAGTAAACCAATAATGTTGAAATAGTAAATACATCCAAACAAAAGTAGAATCTATAACACCATATTTTGTTAACTAGGGAAACCTTGGCCAAGGGAAAACCCTAGTGGGGATGGTACCCACAAAATGATCCACTAAACAAAAGAATTTGGTTATGGATAATTGACTTTGTTAGGAGTCTATGAAGTACATATAGTGTCTCGGTCCTTTTTAGAGGACTAGGCCCTATAAGAATCCTTAAACCTATTAGGAGTTTATTCAACCCTTTTAGGATTTGGTATCACAATTACATATGTATGAAAGAAAAGCCCATTGCCCAAACATGCAACTATACAATTCAAGGCTTTTGAAAAAATAATATAGATACAATAACTTCTTACCTGTTGATTGTTGTACTTCACATACTTTGATCTTACATTAGAATTTGCATCAAGGATCTCTTGCATAAGTTTGCATGTCACATACTTAATTTTCATATACACCATAAACTTTGCATATGCATTCACTTACTTTGCAAGTAGTGATTTCTTACTTATACCCTTTTCTTTACAAAACTTGTCTAGTCAGCTTAATACTTTCACATGTTTAGCTATATACAAAAATTAGCCAATGCTAACTTAGGGTAAATATATATGATTTCATCCTTGAATAATTAAGTATTTATTTTGGTAGCAAAAATAAATTCTTAACCTATTGTTAACCCTTTTCTAATATATTTGTTTTGTCTTATTCTCTTCCTTTACTAGTGTTTTACATGTGACTTCATTTGTACTATTCTGCACACTTAGGTACATCATCATGACACTCTAGTCTACCTATCATTAATTGCACACATGTCAATTCTCAGTGTATACTTTGTAATATCAAGACTACCTCTATTCAACTATCTAATACTTAGACAATTTTTTATCTTTGATCATAGAATCTTTAGTTGTATGATTCTTCCTTCTATTCCAATTTAATATTGTTTCCATAAATGACAACTCTTACTCATCTTACTTAGCCATTTTTACAATACTTCATTTATGTACAATTGTTTCCATTTGTTTGAATGTTTGGTATGTAATAAAAATCAAACTATAAACTATCCTTCTCTATCTGACTTAGGATTTAATGACAAACAATGTCCCTATCTTGAAATTCCATTATGGAAATTAATGACCATTGGAGGGATGATAGAAGGGGAAATGTATGTTTTGTTCCTAGTGTAATATTTTCAACAAAAAAGATATATGAATTTTTCAAGTCATCCCTAAGTGAGTATACAAAGTGCCCAACTAGGAAGTTTGAAAAGAAAACAACATATCTTGAAGGAGTGGATTGACAAATTGAAAATAATTATGGATAGATGTTGAATGAAGTCAAGGGGAGACTATATTAAATCTTAAAATCAATGTTGAAACCATATTTCCACCTTTCTGTAAGGAAAATCAGTTCTAAGCCTATCTAGTCTACTTAGGCCTAATTCTGGATTAGGGCATTGTACAGAGGATGAAACCTTGAAACTTGGAGAACCCTTGAGACCTTCCAAAATGGTATCTATAATAGTTAGTATTTTAGAGGGTCATTTGGAAATTTTTTGATTAAATCTTCAAAAGATAAAATCCTAGGCCTAATTGGGGCTCAATCCTAAGAGGTCTATTTTTCTTGTGTTTTGATCTTGGTAAATTTTGGGTTTAAGAAACTTTAAATTGGTTTGAAATAAGAGTGGTGGGATTTTTTCATAATCACTCCACTCCTAATTGATCTATGAATTAGGTTTAGGGAAGTGTTGGACAAACCAATGAAGAAAGCCTTGGTTTAAGGGACATTATCACTAGTCTTACTTGGGAAGTTCTAGTAGAGAGTTTGTTGGAGTTTGTGACCATTAGGGAAAGGTTCTAAAGCTTAACACTTCATGTCCACTTTATGCAAGAAGATTCATATTGGGTTGTGACCTTGTAGAGAATCCAAGAAATATTGAACTTCTAGGGCCTCTTGATCATAGTGGTATTAGAGGCTAAGATTTTTCCAAGAATAAAATTTTATGTTAGCTATCAAATCAGTGGGTCAGAATAGTATGGTGACCAATGTAGAGCTTGTTAATAAAGTGCAAGAACAAGAAGAGGTTGAATAAATTACTCAAAGAAAAATTTGAAGCAATCTATTTCCCTCTTCTTTCACATTCTTAGCAAGCTCTTCATTGGTCACCCAAACACAAGAGGAAAAGGAAGTTGTTGAGGATAAGGTTTCAAATCTAGGTCTAGACCTACTTGAAGATCCATTCTTCAAAGCTCTCAAAGTTATAGGATGAGAATCCTTGAAAAAGGAAATATATTTTAGTGGGAAGATGGAACCTAATGTAGTGATGGAGTAAGTTGAAGAACTGAAGAATCATTGTTTGAGTGTGAAGGAATTAGTGAAGCACTAAAGGTGAAAGTAGCCAAATCCAAGTTGAGGGGAGATACTCTCAAACATAAAGATAGAAGGAAGGTAAGAATCACATTGCTACATTGAAGGGAATGGTTTCCAAGATTAGGAAAATTTATGTGAGAGAGATTATGAAATCCAATTGGACAAGAAGAGACAAAATTTAAAGTAGAGGGATCTTTATGTAAGTGCATACACTAAGTTAAAAAAATTATGCTTGAGGTCATGTAATGTACAAGAGTAAAGTGTAAAGGTAGTCAAGTATTTGAATCGAGTTAAGATGGAATATTTAAGAGGAGACTAGTCTATTAAGCCTTACTACAATTCAAAGGTGTTATCAATTGGCAGTTAAGGAGGAGGAGGAGAACAAGAAAAGGAAGGAACAAAGTCATATAGGAAGAGGTAAAGATCATAGAGGTAATAGAGGTAACTATGGAGGGAGAAGTGTGTGTTAGCTATTCCAAGGGGAGTCTAATCCATCAAAGTAGAGTGGGGACTCCAGTCAAACCTATTTATAGTTTCTTGATTTGACTACATTATCAAATTTTCCAACAACATTTTAGAGATTATATTCCATGATCATCATCATTCTATTTTCTAGTCCACTCATGCTAAAAATAGATCATAGAATATGAACTAATAAAAATAATAATAACACAATCAAATCCAAAATCCATCGAACAATTTTTCCAAGACTATAAATAGTAAAATTTTATTTTTATTTATGCCCTTCTACCGTACTTTTATAAAAAAATTACATATATTTAACATGTCCTCAGGGCAAGTACTTTACATGAACATTGTCTAAGCTAGAATGCATAGTGTAGTGAGGGTTAAATCTACCAACTTCTCAACTAATAAGTTAAATGGAGCTCTAAGTCAATACATTGAATTTGGCTAAGTAGTGCTATTCAATTACATGGTTTGTGTATGCATGAATATTGATGTAACAATCATTACATGGTTGTGTGAGGAAGAGTTTTCTAAGATACAAGCATAATTAAAGTGGAACTAGGTTTTCAATAATCAAAGGAATTTCAAGTGGCGTAGCCTTCATGCACTAAGAGTTTGAATCCCATGGAAGTATTCTTTGTGGAAACTTGGAGGCTTCCAATGTAATCCTATCAAAACCCTAGAACCCTACATTATAGAGTACAGTTTCAAATCCTTGGTAGAAATAGTCACAGCTCCCTTAAAGGGATAAGGACTAAGGTGTGATGTGGTTTAAGAAATTTTAGTAGCATCTATGTATAGGTTTATTATTTATTGTTGAAGGGATTAGAATTATTGAGTAAGAATATCAATGAGAATTAATGTAGAGAATATTGTGTTAGGATCAATAGGTGGGATCTCACTATTATGAGGTAACCCAAGTACATAATGTGGTAAAACATGGTTAGGTGCTAGAATATGATGATCTATTGAAACATATTGAATCACTAAGACTTGTTGAAGTGTTGGGATATACTGAGGTTCTTGAACATATTGAGGTGTTGAGATGTACTGAGGCTCTTGGATTTTTTGAGGGGCTTAGAAACACTAAGATGCTTGGAATTGTTTAGGGAATTGGAGATTTTGAGGTGCTAGGATGTGTTGAGAGTTTAAATTTATGAGAGGATTGGGAATATAGAGTCCTTTGAACTTGCTAAGATGCTTGGACTTGTTGAGTTGCTTCATTTTGTTGAAGTGTTGGGTTTCGGTGAGGAGTTTCAAAATGCTAAGGTGTTGGTACATGCTTTAGGGTTGGATTTTCTATGTCACTTGATTTTGATGAGGTTCTTGGAATTGATGAGGGGAAGGGATATGCCAAGATAATGGTATTTATTGAGATGATAAGATATGATGAGATAATGGGATTTTTTGAGATGTTGTGGTGTTTATCTTAGTAAACCATCATTATCTAGAAAAGATCTTTGATTATGGAATAATTAAAATTATCCTTTGGTACCCTTGGAAGGGGTGGTCCATGATTGAGGTAGTCCACAGATCATGTGATTAGCATATGAAAATGTGTTGGTCTATTATTAAAAGATATACAATACAACTAAGGTATCTAATATTTTTTGGCTTTTTGATTTTGGAAATGGAAAAGATGATAAGATCAAATTTCTTTTGGTTTCTACAGATGCTAAATTAATAAATAAGTAGAATAAAATCTAGGGTATAGGTAATATGGTCTAGATAGAAATTTTATAACTTTGAAGGTAAATCCTCTATGAAAAGTCCTAAATGGTAATGTCAACTATTTTAACACAAAAATGGTTAGACAAAACTAATAAATTTTGGCAATGATGCATGTTTAATACAAACATTGACCATAATGTTGAGTTCTTAAGATAAGGTAACTATAGTAATGTCCTAGGAAAATGCACCTTCTAATTTGATAAATAAATCTAAGAAGTGCAATAATTAAACCTAAGATGTGAAATCTATTTTTTGGATTATCTAGATTTTTAAGCCAAATTGATGATGTTATTGTTGGAACGGTTAATAGGAAACAAGATAGGGCGGGGGGCGGGGGGTGGTGTGTGAATTAGGATCTTAAACTTTTAACTTATAAAACCAAAATGTTGATTTAACACCTAATTCATCTCATATTATAGATCTAACATTCAAAATTGTAATGCTGAAACATAAATGAAATTCATTACATCCATGAAAGATTCAACACATAACACAATGATTTGGTAACCCAAAAACACTTCAATGTGAACGTAAAACTGGGGTGGAGATGAAACCCACAAGTCTTCATTGTTGCAACAATAAAGTTAACTTATTAATGTTACAATGTTTGATTATAAGATATGATCTACCTTGTGAGGGGTTTACCCTATTAAAATATTTAGAGACTATTAGGTTTCACCTTGTTAAAGTTTTTTAAACTCACAATGAAGTAAGGACTCCGTTAGGAGGTTTATTTAGATTTGTTAAGAACACTTTATTAAGAGATTTACCCTGACTCAATTAACAATAATTGATTCAGTACTTGACCCTCAATTTTCTTTGTGAGTTGGTCTTGGGCCTCCAATTTGCAATGTCTCCAATCTAATCTCCTAATCTAATATCTATGTGCAGTTCTTCACTACTCTGATTGCCCTCTTTTTGATCTTCATTAAGACTTAGTATTTTCACTTCACATGTGCATAGACACATTCATTCCTTCATTCATGCATACACACTAATTCTAGGGTTAGAATTATCCTTAAATAGATGTTCTATGAAGGTTATAGATCTTGATCAATAGTTTACAATTCATCATCTTTTTTCATTTCTGTTTGATTTTCTAATTGTTTAAATTGCTTACCTTAGGATCATTACCTTATGTAATGACGTGTGATCATCTCCTTAGCTTGTTCTAAAAATATTAAATTTCATATAGAAGTTGGCCAAAATGATTTACATATGTGATTGTGTCATTACAAACTCATATGTAAAAATTGAACTGCTCAACACTTGAATGCTCTGATGCTTGATCATGTTGGTTTATTTATACTATCACTCAGCTTCTATATACTTGCTTGCTCGACAATTATTACCTTGTCAATGTTCTCAGTTCTAACTATATTGTGTGGTGCATACATGTGTTCAGTCTCAATTGGATACTCAATAATCATTATCCTTCTTTCTATAAGCTTTGTATACTCGGCCTTTACTAGATGAATCAATCACAATGATGATTGTGTAGTCTTTCCTAGTCAATGACTAAGTGTTTGGACACTAATAGATAACATAGGATTATAGATCAACAAATATAGGTAAGAAAAGATCTAAATTTAAGGCATAACTATCTAACTTTGTGAATCATAAGAAGCTAGGAAAAGTATCCATTGTAGTGTGTAGGACCTATTATAATTCTTCTCTACCTTTGTAGGATAATATTGTAGGACAAAGTGCTCTTTCTATGAAAAATGATAATAAGACTCAATTTTCTCTTATAGGACAATGTTATTAGTACTCAATTTTCTCTTGTAGGAAAATTGTTGGTAGTACTCAGTTTTGTCTTCTAAGACAATTTTTAGTAGTATTCAAACTCAATAAGTACACACTTGGTATAGTTGTACGATTGACTAAAAAAGGAGATGATTAATGTATGTCAACAATCCTTTTAAGTTGCTAGATTTCACAAAGTTGGCCATAGTGAAAGAAATATACAATCAGTTTAATCTAAAGTCAAATTTGGCTACATTTGAAATTCTATAGGAATATTTCTTGGATTTCTATTAGCTCACACACTATATTTACCACATGACTAGAGAAAGCTCTTGAATGTCCTTGTGATTTTTACTTTTCTAGGTATTGTTCTAATATTATCAAAAATCTCTTTTGAAACACAATACCCTGAGACACATATGATGGGAATACTCTAGGGTAATATTCTATTTCACCCTCTTCCTACACTATAATAAGATAAATGTTTGGAGGTGATCCAAGTGGTCTCTAATTAACAGGGTTGTAGTCAATTTTGTAGAGTCTTTCCCAATCAATTTATATGTGTATGGCATACATATGATACTATCATCAACACACATTTCCTAAGCTTGAGAGATAAGACCGTATTTTTCCTAGAGTCACCTTTGTTGGGTTAAGAAAACCTCGAGACATGCCTCTCTAACAACTAAAAATGCTATTCTAATAAAATGTACAAGGGAAGGAGACACAACAGTCACTAGGTTAATCAAATTATGTACCAAAACCAAATGTTAGCTAATCTAAATCATTCATACAAATACAATGTTCAATTCTAAGCATAAACCACATGAGATTTGTATTGTTTTATTTTAAGCCCAATTATTTTGTTTGAATTTGGCACATGTCAATTTTAAAGCACCAATATAAAAAATGAATTATGATGTGAGGGCATACACTTTATTTTATGACCTAAATGAAAGATGAATTGATTTAGATTTAAGAGATAACCAATCCCCACATCAATTTTAAAGCTCCACACGTCAATTCTAAAGCACCAAATGAAATGTGAAATGTGATATAAGGACACACATTCTTCATTTTAAAAGCACCAAATGAAAGGTAAATTGATTTTAGATTAATAAATTAACCATGTTTCCATGTCACATGCTAAAAATAAATGTTAGTGCAAAAAAGCATAAGACCTAGAAGATTAAAAAATACCAAAAGTAATTCTACTAAATGTCATTAGTAATTTAAAAACAATATCTTTGATAAATTGATCACCACATATACATGATCACAAATAGAAATAATTTAGCCCCAAAAATAAAAAACAAAAAGGACCAACCCCTGCTAAAAACCAACATGCTTTCCAAAAATATAATAATTTAACAATTCATTGATATGTGTCCTAGGAACCCACTTATCAAAATAGGCCTATTTTTAAATATCTATTTGTTTGGAAATTATTATTCATCAATATTAAAATTATAAAGAAAAGACTCTTTGTATAATTTTAAGATGTTTAAAGTAAGATCCTACAACACAATGGTAGCTTGTGGGCCTTTTGTCTAAGAGGTATTGGATAGTGTTGTACTTGAACTAAACATATAATAATAATTAATCTCAACATATAAATTAATCTAGGATTTGACCCATTACCTATCAAAAAAAATCAAGACATTTCCATCAATGTAACTTTTTTTCAAAAAAATATGTTAATTTGTGCATAGTAATATTTTTTTAATGTAATATCATAAAAAAACTCTATAACACACAATAGATTGAAAAAATCTAGAATTTGGATTGTAGGCTCTTATATCAACACAAACCTGCCAAAAGAAATCATAAAATAATTCTTTAATTTGTGCCTTATGGGACCCATTATGAGAACCCAAAAGTTTTCAAAGATCTTTTTTCTTCAAATGTTATTCAACAAGAATATAATCACAAAGAACAAAACCCTTGTAAGATTTGAGGATATTTTCAAAAATGTAACTTTTGCAAGGAAAAATATTGATTTGTGCCTAAAAATATTTTTTAAATATCATAAAAACTTATTAAAAATTAGAAATCTTTAAATTTGTGATTGTTAGACTATAGCCTTTGTACATCAGTATAAAATATTTTAAAAACCATTAGAAAATGCTAATGTACTTTTGTGAACGATCATCTGAATAATTTTTACCATCAACATTTTGGATCATACTCCATGGTCTATCATTAGGATGAAAGAATGTTTCATAAATACATTAGCACTATCATGGATTATGGAAATTTTCTATCTTAGATCTGTTCCCTTTATGGGAGGGAGTTTGGTGTAAAATGTCAACAATTTGAGTGTATGAAGATTCTAAAACACTCTTTCATCTTTATAATGGATCATGGAGTATGATTAGAAATATTGATGGTAAAAATTATACACACCATCATTCCCAAAAATACATAAGCATTCTCATGGATTGTGGAAAACTATTATCTCAAGCCATTTGAAAGATATGACAAAATCCTTGAAAATTATATGATTTGTTCATGCTAGAGCTGTTAGATGTAAATAAGGGAAATAAATGGTTTAAATTTTGAGATCTTTCCAATATCCAATTATAAAATACTTATAAAATACATGTAGTGCCTTGCCCAAAGATCCTCAGAACAAGGATGAAATACAAGCCAAGATAAAAAAAAAAAATTTTACAAGCATGAATGCACATGACAACATCATACTAGGATCACAAAGATTGGAATGGAAGACTTAACCACCATCCTGACAACCAACAAATCTCCAAGCCCCACTAAATGAACTGACACACACACAACAGTAAACTAAAATCTAAAATGACAACAATACAAGGAATCTAAGATCTGTCAAAGCATGGTAATTTAAGTAAACCCAAAGGGTACTTGATTCACTAAAAACTAGTGGAGATGCCCCCTATTTTCCACGCAAGGGCCATAGACTAATAGTTTCTCACACAAAGATGTGCAATACACCATGTGAGAACATGACTTCTACATGAGGATGTGCAAAACACCACACAAGAAGGTACTTGGCCAAATAGCCAACTGGTGTTGGGTTTCACATGAGAAGATGCCAAAGGCTACACAAAGAAACCCAAAGAACCACACGAGATCTTGCATTCTCATGTGAGAAAGTGCAATTTTGTGCGAGATCCCAAGACAACATGTAAGAAACACAAATGAAAAAAGACTTAGAAATGAAATTTCTCCACACTGGGGAGTACCAGAACCACATCTCAAGGTGAGTACACTTGAAAAAACCTAAAAGACAGAAAGCCAAAAACTGCATATAACCATCTAATCAAATAGCGAAGGGAAAGAATAGAAGGGAACATCACTGAGTACTAAAGCAACATTGTAGTCAATAGAAATAACATCATAATGATCAGTACACCCAAACTAAGTACGTGGTTCCTCCCAACCACAATAGGATCATAAGGTCATCGTGGACCCTAGCCATCCCTCATGAGTAACATCCCAAGCTAGAAATCAAATTTTTAGTACTATCATATAAGGACGTCACTACTAAAACATGCTACAAAATAAGCACAAGGAAATCTAACATGCTAGATGTAAAGCATAAGATAATCCTACAAATATGAGTAACATCAACTATCATATGCTAATCATCACAATAAGAAAATGTGACAGTAACTAACATCATCTAACATGATATACAAGCATTCCATTGAAAGCATAAATCACAAGAATGCATACTCTAGAACCCAAAGTATCAAGTGAAAACATCAAGCAACAATCATGCTAGGACAATAAATCATCTCTATAAACTAGTCCACAATAGTGGTATAGGTAGCTACACCTCCCAACCACGTGGAATCTATAGGCCCACTCTTGTCATGTTGATGGAGATAATGATCCAACCACAAACACACATAAAGAATAGCATCCATCACTAACACTCACAATAGATAGTATGATGACTGAAACCAAGACAAAGACAATGCATAAACTATAGGTCCTAGTTAGACACTCAATGGGCTACTAAGTAGGGGTTGGCATCATGGAGAATCACTTGGCATTGATAAGCCCAAGCTTGGACCGTGTACATTCAACTCCCTTAATGGAAGGCTCAAGCATAGAAAATTTTTCATTATCTTATTTTTTATTACCACCTTGTGCTTTATTTATTTATCACTTATATAAAGCTCCCTCTACCAACCCATGGTGCCATGATCATTAGGCTATGAGATAGAAGCCCCCTCCATATGTTACCCTACGCTACCCATGCTCATCCAACAATGAGTTCCCGCAGGCATGCAAATTCCCTACCCAACCCCAATGATCATAAATTCCAAAAGTACCACAAAAGATCAGGCCTCACAAGTAACCTAATAAATGTATGCACACATACTCGTGTGTGGTGCACCACCATCATGAAGATCATAAAACAAGGACTGGATGAGAACACAAAAAAAATATCACTCCACCAAAAACAAACTCAAGAGGACAGATTCTACACAAATCCCAAGAAATAATAAAACCATACATCATGAACTCACTCAACTAGCCTCAATCTAGGAGTATGGATTCTACATGAATCCTAGTGTCCATGAAACAATAACAAAGGTCCAAAAGAAATAATAACATCGGGTATAAAATCACTCAACCGAACACAAAGTCTAGAGTACGGATGTGACACCCATCCCAATGCAAACATAAAAGTGTAACAATGGTTTGACTGACATCCAAATGAATGGTCCAAGTCCATGACCAAACTCATGCCAAGAAAACTCAAGAAAATAAGGTAGCACGTAAAATGAGGTAAAAACCCCCAAAAATTGGAAAACTTTGAAATTAAAACCCATTTGGTCTTTGGGCACAAAAACCTTGGAAATCTAATAAAATTTGGTTTCGGACATCATATGCAAAAATGGCCAACATAATGGCATGAAAACCCAAACCCCCATCCTAAAAATAGGGAAAATGTTCATACCCAACCAACCAGGCAAAACTAGAAAATAGAAACAAAGGAGAATGCTAGTTCTCAACCTCCTAATAAATGGCTACTGAAAACAGAAGCTGAAATAGAGCAAAAAAAATAAAATGGGAAAGCCCTACCTCACAGCCAAAAGGGAAAAATGAGAATCTAAACCATAAAATAAAAATCTCGCAGAAGTAACTAAAAATTGCAGCAATCCAAGGTCTCCCCGAGCTGGATCACACAAGACCAACCTCATGATGATCCCACACCCATAGCTCCCACAAAGAAAAAAAATAGTAAATCCTAATGAAGAGGATTTTGCTCAAACTTTCTAATTTAAAAGTGAGAAGTCTGGAATCAAATTCCTTTTTGGATATTTATTCACTTTTTGAATGAATAATTGATTAGGGAAAATAACTAGCCAACCTAATTAAACGTCGAATCGACCCAAACAAAAATAGGCTATTCCTAGTAATAGGAATTCATCTATGGAAAAGCTACCATAAATTAAATTCAATAAAATTAAAAGCCCAAAAACCCAAAAACACAAATTTCCTTAACAACTTTCATGACAATGCAAACCTCTAAATGCATAAACATGCTCATTGGTTTAATCACATAATGCAAATGAGTTTGGATTTAATAATCACTAAAAGGATTAATTAAACAATTAAAATAAGGATACGTTGACCATACAGGGATGATATTGGTAAAATATGAATAGCTGAATTACTAACTCCATGTGCCACTACTAGGGATATAAATCCTACACACTAAAAAAATGATCGAGTGCAATTGGATATAACAACATAGCCGAAGCAATACATGCATTAAATCACCTAATTTAACCATTTATTTAATCATACTAAAATAATCTATTTACATCACTCATGTTCGCATAAAGCATAACAACACAAGAATGAAGTAAATAACCATATCATTAAATCCATCACATAACATAATTGGAAGTATGTCCAAGTACCAAATAACTAGATATCATCATAAAACACATTGTCATCTCAAAAAGGCATCATCATGCAATATGATCAACTAAACAACATAGTAGTCTAACATCTATGATATTGGAATCAAGTATAATACCTGACCCACTGGTCATCTCAATTTTAAAACATAACATGAGTAAAAAATATCTCTTGGATCAGAATATCACAAGGTAAATATCCACAACACAAAACCAATGAATCCAACATGTACAATCCATTTCTAATTATTTAAGCATTTAATAATGGTTTTTTAAACAACATAAAAAGGCACTTGCAACACATAAGAGAACACAATCATAAACATGACTAACGATTGCTACAGGAACCTAGTCTAGTGTAACATGATAATAGTACACAATGCAATCTCTGCACACATCTCAAGGTAATCACAAAACAACATCATGATACCACATCGATCCTAGAAACCACTAGCACAAACCTTAGTGAACCATAAATCACATCATAATCTCATAAATCAGCCATAAGAATAATCAAAGCAACTGATACAGAAATATAAATCCAATCACCTCCAGGGTGTAGACCACTCATGGTCCCAAACACAATCCCATCTCAAGGAGAGATCAACAAAGTTGCATCTATCAGGATCACTTAGAGAAGTCAAATGGGAGAGGCAGTACATCATCCCTCCCAAAGACTAGGCTTACTCTTGGAAGCCAACAATCCAAGAATAGAAACCAAAACACAACAAGACAAAAATCAAAATTGAACAAAAGGAATGACTCACCAACTTCTTCACAAGTCCTACCAAATCACTCCAACATTCTCAAACCATCATGTCAACCCCAAACAAGTTAACCAAAAGAGAATAGGTGTCACACTAACACAAGGTCCTTCAACAAGGAACCTTCTATGTGCTAGGAAAAAAACCCATCTAGCCATAAAGTCAACAATATGAGGTAAGGGAAAACCCACTCTACCTCATCAAGAGGTGCCCAACTACGATATGCACCTACCACATGACCGCAAAATGAGGTCAAAACACTACGCACTTCCAACAAGTGTTGGAATCATGGGGAATAACCATCTCAAAATTCCCAAGAATACTATCATGCCTCCCATAAGTATCCTTGAATCCATGTAAACTCACCCTTTGAGAAAAGAGGATGATAGTTTACAACAAAAGCACACACCAAAGGATACTCACCACCTCTAGCCACCAAGCATAGGAGAACTTAGTCCCTATGATACAAAAGGTCAACTATCACTGGGAACTAGGGTTACATAACCCAACTAGACAAGGTATCACCTTTCCACAAGGTTGCAAAGAATTTAATAGTGGACAAACTCATGTAATAACTTCATACCAACTCCTAATATGGTAACATGTGGCCAACAATACCATGTCCCTACAGCAACATTATGGGAAAACTACACACAACCTACTACTAACTCAATCTCCAACCTCAAGCCAATGGTCAATGAGGAACTTGACTAAGACAATCCTCTAGAAGATACAAGATTTGAGAGATTGAAACTACAGATCATTAGGGATTAGAGGAATTCTCTCTCAACCTCTGCACTAAATCAGCCCAAGATGCCTTAGGAAAACTCATAATTGCACCAACCACCAACATACTCAAACAACACTAACTAGGCTAATGGCATAACCATGCTAGCCTAATTTCTCAAGAGAGAAAAGGATATAGAGATGCGCCAAAGTCAACATCCAAAAGGTGGATCTAGACTCATCAAAAGATTGAGTCACTCTCAAACGACAAGGCAACATCCACCACAAGCAAGTAACACTCACAAACCACACTTCACCTCACAAGGGTGGATTGATGCTATAGGAAACACACAAACCCAAGAATGAATCCCAAAAAGTACCTAGTAGATTATGAAGATCTATTAACACCTCCCTAAGAATAACATGAAGGGTTAAACTTCTCCAATGGCCATAGATGTGATACGTCATGATTGAATTGACCTCTACTCGATAAAGGGTACTCAGAACATTAGTCTACATCTTCAGAAGTGCAAAAGAGTTGCTTATTGTTCCCCAGGTGAAATTTTGCATGAGCACATCTCACATGTAGTTTCTCATCAGACTAGGCAAAAAAGTGCAATGAACCAGGCGAGAAAGTGCATGATCACTAGTTTCTTGCACGAAATTTCAAATCAGCACAAAAATTGCCTTCACTCTGGAGGCCATAACTTTCACGTCTGGACTCGAATTGATTCCTTTTTAAAAGTGTTAAAAAGATATCAATGAGGCCTCCAACAAGATGGAGCTTAGAGAGCCATAAAACCTAAGAGTTTTAATCACCACTCAAGATAAAACATCATAGGCAACTTAGATCGTCTTAGTTACCAAGACAAGCAACGAGCGATACATCCAAAACAACCAAAGAGCACACAAGACCAAAATGACATAAGACATGAAAAGAAAGGTAATTCACACATTGAAACCATCATTATTTCTCTTTCATAATTGCATTAATTAAATATAACATAAGCACTAATGCACAATGAAACTGAAAGGTTTTCAAAGCAAGGGTTCAAGAGTCATTTTCCATATAACAAGTACCTATCTTTTCAAATTTCTTTCCAAAAAATCATTATGTTTAATCACCATTTAAATAATCTAATTATACTGACAAATTTACATCTACTACAAGCACACTAGCATGTTCTCTATGACATTATCCCTTGTATGTACTACTAGAGGTTCGAGATGAACATGATAGAGGCACAACACACAACTAGGTAGTAGTAAAACACATTCAGAATAGTCATCATGAACCATAATATGAAAGCCCAAATGGGGGAATTGTCAACTCCAACTGTAAATCAGAAAAGAGTTAATTTCAACAATAATTCAAGTGTGACAATAGCCACAAAGAGAGTGATAGATAAAATTTGATGACTATTCCAAGAGACGAAAATATTGAAAACCAATACTAGCCCAACAACATGAGGAAAGTACCTCCAGCCAAATAAAATAAGGCATCAATAAAATCACGTTACATGTGATGACTGATGATAGTCACACAAGAGGGATAAATCACCACACAAAGCTAAGGGATACATCATCCTAGCAGTGTTAGAGAACACGCTCCCACACATCAAGTAGTATACCACCAATAACCCCATGCATATGCAAACTAGAATAATTTTTTAAATTATTTTTCCATGCAATGCAAAATTTAGATATCCATCAATTTAATATAATTTCCATAAGCTTATGAAGTACACAGATTTGGGACTTAAGTCATTAACCCAAAATATCTTAATACAACACCTACTTATTTGCAATGATTCACAATAAATACTCATTTTTCAAAGAAGAGAACCATTTCATTACTATAATGACAAAAAATAGAATCACAAATAAGATTCATTTATTTACTTACAATTAGCAGAAAATAGGGAACAATGTACCTCACTCCACAAGGAGAACAAAAGAGGCACTCAAGGCCCACACATGGACACCAATCATTAGTTCCATTTAAAAAGGGTCATACAAACAACCAACCAAACAAGGCACATCAATTCTGTCTACAAAAATAGGAGGACTCACTTCCTTCTCCTCACATTGCTCTAGATACATCTACTGGACAAGAAATTCCATCACAAGTAGATACCAAAGAAACAAAACTAATGATCTCTCACCAAGACACTCAAACTCACACAATACAACATCAACCATATGGGCAACATATATGCAAAGATCCCAATGTTTGAACTAGGCTCTGATACTAGATGGAGTGTCCCACCCCAAGATCCTTGGAACAAGGATGAAATACAAGCCAAGATAAAAAAAAAAATTTACAAGTATGAATTCACATGACAACATTATACAGGGATCACAAAGACCACAACAGAAGACTTAACCACCATCTTGACAACTAACGAATCTCCAAACGCCACTAAACAAACTGATACACACACAACTGGAAACTAAAATCCAAAATGATTACAGTACAAGGAATCTAAGATTTGTCAGAGCATGGTAATTTAAGTAAACCAAAAGGGTACTAGATAGACCAAAAATTGATCCCCGAAAACTAGTGGAGATGCCTCCTATTTTTCATGCGAGGACCACAAACTGACAGTTTCTCATGCAAAGATATCCAATACACCACACAAGAACATGCCTTCTATGTGAGGATGTGCAAAACACCATGCGAGAAGGTACTTGCCCAAATAGCCAAATGGTGTTGGGTTTCACATGAGAAGATGTCAAGGCTACGTGAAGAAGCCCAAAGAACCATGCAAGATCTTACATTCTCGAGCGAGAAAGTGCAATTTCATGCAAGATCCCAAGACAACACTCAAGAAACACAAATGCCAAAAGACTTTGAAATGAAATTTCTCCACACTGGGGAGTACTAGAACCACATTTGAAGGCGAGTACAGTTGAACAAAACCTAAAAGATGAAAAGTCAGAAACTGCATATAACCATCTAATCAAACAACGAAGGGAAAGAACACAAGGGAACATTGTAGGGTACTAAAGAAACATCACAGTAAATGGAAATAACATCACAATGAGTAGTACAACCAAACTAAAAATGTGATTCCTCCTAACCATAATAGCATGATAAGGTCATCGTGGACCCTAGCCATCCCCCATGCATAACATCACAAGCTACCAATCATATCATTGGTATTATCATATAGGGACATCACTACTAAAACATGCTACAATGTAAGCACAAGGAAATCTAACATGCTAGAAGTAAAGCATAAGATAATCCTACAAATATGAGTAACATCAACTATCATATGCTAATTATCACAATAAGGAAATGCGACAATAACTAACATCATCTAACATGATATACAAGCATTCTAATGAAAGCATAAATCATAAGAAAGCATACTCTGGAACCCAAAGTACCAAGTAAAAAAATCCAACAATGGTTTGCTAGGACAATAAACTATCTTTGTACACTAGTCCCCAACAGCAGTATAAGTAGCTACGCCTCCCAACCACATGGAACCCGTAGGCCCACTCCCATCATGTTGATGGAGATAATGATCCAACCAAAAATACACAAAGCACAACATGCATGGCTAACACTCACAACAAATAGTATGATGACTAAAACCAAGACAAAGACAATGCATAAACTATAGGTCTTGGTAAGACACTCAATGGACTACTAAGTAGGGGCTGACATCATGGATTGTCACTTGGCATCGATAAGCCCAAGCTTGGATCATGTGGATTCAACTCCCTCAATGGAAGGCTAAGCACAAAACATTTTTCATTATCTTATGTTTTATTACCACCCAGTTTTTTATTTAGTTATCACTTATATAAAGCTCCCTCTACAACCCATGGTGCCATTGATCATCGAGCTGTGAGATAGAAGCCCCCTCCATATGCTACCCTACCCTACCCTACCCATGAACATCCAACAATGAGTGCCTTTAGGCATGCAAATTCCCAACCCAACCCCAATGATCATAACTTCTAGAAGTACCACAGAAGATCGGGCCTCGCAAGTCACCCAACAAATGTATATGCACGTACAGTGTGGTGCACCACCATCACAAAGATCATAAAATAAGGATTGGATGAGAACACAAGAAAAATATCACTCCACTAAAAATGAACTCATGAGGAAAGATTCTACATGAATCCCAAGAAACAATAAACCATTCATCATGAACTCACTCAACTGGCCTCAATCCAAGAGTATGGATTCTACACGAATCCTAGTGTCCACGAAACAATAACAAAGGTCCACAAGAAACAATAACATCAGGTATAAAATCACTCAATTGAACACAAAGTCAAGAGTACAAATGTGACACTCATCCCAATTCAAACACAAAAGTGTAAAAATGGTTTGACTGACATCCAAATGGATGGTCCAAGTCCACAACCAAACTAATGCCAAGAAAACTTGAGAAAACAGGGCAGCACATAAAACAAGGTAAAAATGCCAAAAAACTAGAAAACTTCATAATTAAAACCCATTTGGTGTTTGAGAACAAAAACCTTGGAAATCTAATTAAATTTGAGTTCAGACATCATATGCAAAAATAACCAACATAACAGTGGAAAACCCCAAACCCCCATCCCAAAAATAGGGAAAATGTCCATACCCGACCAACCAGGTAGAACCAACAAACAAAAATGGACCGGAATGCTAGTTCTCAGCCTCCTAGAAAATGACTACCAAAAACAAAAGCTGAAATGGAGCAGAAAAAATAAAACGGGAAAGCCCTACTTCACAACCAAAAGGGAAAAATGGGAATTTGAACCATAAAATAAAAGCCCACAAAAGTAGCTGAAAATCACGGCAATCCAAGGTCTCCTCAAGTTGGATCCAACAAGACCAACCTTAGGATGATCCCACGCCCATAGATCCCACAACGAACAAAATAGTAAATCCTAATGAAGAGGATTTTGGGTTTTACTCTCAAACTTTCTAATTCAAAAGTGAGAAATTCGGAATTAAATTCCTTTTTGGATATTTATTCACTTTTCGAGTGAATAATCGATTAGTGTAAATAACCAACTGACCTAGTTAAACCCCGAATCGACCCAAACGAAAACAGGCTATTCCTAGTAATAGGAATTCATCTATGGAAAAGCTGCCATAAATTAAATTCAATAAAATTAAAAACCCAAAAACACAAATTTCTTTAACAATTTTTGCAATAATGCGAACCTCTAAATGCACAGACACGCTCACTAGTCTAATCACATAATGCAAATGAGTTCAGATTTAATAATCATCCAAAGGATTAATTAAACAATTAAAATGAGGATACATCAACCATACAAAGATGACATGGGTAAAAATATGAATAGCTCAATCAGTAACTCCATGTGCCACTGCTAGGGATATAAATCCTACACACTAAACAAGATAATCGAGTGCTATTGCATATAACAACAAAGCCAAAGCAATACATGCATTAAATCACCTAATTTAACCATCTAATTAATCATACTAAAATAATCTATTTACATCACTCACATTCGAATAAAGCATAACAATGCAAGAATGAAGTAAATGACCATAGCATTAAATCCATCACATAACATAATCAGAAGTATGTTCAAGTACCGGATAACCAAATATCATCATAAAACACACTGTCATCTCAAAAAGGCATCATCATGCAATATGATCAACTGAACAACATAGTAGTCTAACATCTATGATATTGGAATCAAGTATAATACTTGACCCTCAGGTCATCTCAATTGTAAAACATAACATGAGTAACAAATATCTTTCGGATCAGAATATCACAAGGCAAATATCCACAACACAAAACCAATGAATGCAACATGTACAATCCATTTCTAATTATTTAAGCATTTAATAATGGTTGTTCAAACAACATAAAAAGGCACTTACAACACATAGGAGAACACAATCATAAACATGACCAACCACTACTATAGGAACCTAGTCCAATGTAACATCGTAATAGTACATAGTGCAATCTCTATACACATCTCAAGGTAATCACATAACAACATCATGATACCACATCGAGCTTGGTAACCATTGGCACAAACCTCAATGAACCATAAATCACATCATGATCTCATAAATAAGCCATAATCATAACCAAAGCAATTGATACTGAAATATAAATCTAATCGCCTCTAGGGTGTAGATCACTCATGGTCCCAAACATGATCTCATCTCAAGGAGAGATCAACAAAGTTGCATCCATTGGGATGACTTATAGAAGTCAAATGGGAGAGGCACTACAATACACACATGTGTAAAAGAAAATTTATAATATATAAATCACACATGAATGAAAATAAATATAGGAAACCACATGCTTCACACGAAATTCACCATTTGTAATCGGGTATAATAGGATTTGTAGAAATCTTTAATAGCATGATCAATATCTCAACCACAAAGAATTTGTTAAAATAATAATTATTCTTAATTATTAGGAAATGAAGTAATGAAAATAACAAGCTTAATTATTCAAATATATTGAGATCAATTTAGAAAAATGAATATGGAAACCATATGAAACCCTTCCTTGGTGTTGTCCTTCTTATGTAATGTGGGCTCTAAAAGTTGAGCTCAAGATTATGCCAACAATATAATTTGAGTTGTGCATGTGGTTCATGGTCACCAAAATCAGAGATTTAACTTTCTATTTATAGTATTTTTTAGGGATTTCAACCAAGGATCCATGATTGATAGATTGATTGATTATGATTGTGAACTCAATTGCATAGTTGTACAACTTATTTGATTCCTTAGTTAATTGGATTGACTCAATTGGATGAAATATCTAACTCAATTGAGTATGATTTAAACTCAAATTGACTTCCTTTCTTGGTGGATTAACTGAATTAGATTGTGAAGGATAGACGAGAGTTGGCTAGAATTTTAACATCTAGGGAGTGCTCTAACTTGGATGGAAATGTTGTTCTCACTTAGGCTAGCAATGATGTGTCTAGCAAGTTTCATGTGGATGTAGGTTATGATGAGTTAGTGTAGTAGAATTTTGGGGGCATCCACGTTTCATGGTGGAAACATGTTTGTTATAGTTTCTCTTTGCCCAAGTGCAATTTTTTCATGTGGTTGGTGGTCCAGTGTCAATGTCTTACTTAAGATAATATTTGTAGGCATGGCTTTCAAAGACCCTTCATGATTTTTGTTGTGTTATATAAGTGTAGAAACAATCTCTCATGTTTTTTTCCAAAGCTTATTTACTAGACACATTTGGCACCTTTGGTGGGATGTTTGGAATCAAGCTTGTTGGCATGGGCCTTTGGTGCAGAAGCACCTAGGGCAAGGTAAAGCCCTAAGCTTAATTTTGGTTTGTAGATTGTCTAACCAACCATTGGGATAATAATGATTGGTTATAAAGTCCTAAGGTTTCTTTAGGTAGTTTTATTTGATAGGTTTTGGATTAGGAGTCTAATGTCGTCAGTTAGGTCTTGATAGGAGCAGAATTGCAAAAGTTGCTCTAAGTGGGAAAATGGGGTAAAATTCCATAAAATGGGGCAAAGATTGTTTAAAGGTTATCCTTAGATGTTCTAAGATCATCCTAGAAGGTTTGGTAACATTCTATCCGAGTTTGAAGAGTCTAGGAGCAAAATTGTAAAAGTTGTCAAAAAGTTGCATTGATAACTTTACAATTTTTGCAAAATTGCTTGACAACTTTTAGGTAGTTTTGGAAAAGCAAACGAATTGGGTAGTTATAGTTCAAACTATAGGATAGAATGGAGCATGAAGTCTATTTAAGACTGTTCCAACTCGTTTCCAAGGGTTGGACAGTTGGGTGTACGGACAACACTTGTAGCAGGATAGTTTTGTACATTGAAGCATGGTTTTTCAAGTTTGGATAGAGTTTTTGGATTGAACAAGGAACTATTTTTTATAAAATAAAATCTTGTGTTTATGCCTTGAATATGTGTGTAGTTTTTTTGTTTTCAAATAGGCATTTTATAGGGTTTATAAAATTATTTGTTTTTAGTGATCATGATGTTTAGTTTTGTGTTGCAAGCATGAAATGGGTTATGGCTTGAGTGTCCTTGGTCTAAACACCATGGCTCTTGGAGAACAAGAAATATACTCTATATATAGTGTAAAAAGTGTTTGTGGAGGTTGTGAAAGGCCAAATGCTATTTTTACATGTGAGCCCTAGGCAAGCAAACAAGCTTGGCAAGGTGCAAGGAAATGCTTGTAAAGAAGTTTTGTGATGAACAGAAGATTGACATTGGTCAATCTAGAGTTGGAAATGTAGGAGCAGTGTATGAAGGGATAAAAACTCAAAGGAGGAGGTTGGGAATGGAGTTTGACACCTGTGGAGGAGAAAACAAAAGCATTGCCTTTAAAACCCTTAAAAAGAGGGTTTTTTTGAATCTGTATTGCATAGACAATATTGGAGCCCAAGAGCTACAAAATCTTCAAGGTTAGGTCATAAGGAACAAAATTATAGAATACACCAAGGGGCCTTATTAAGGGTTTTTGTGATTTATAGCACTTTCCTTGTTTTTAGGAGGGCTAATAGGGGCTCTTAGAGCTACAAGGCTAACTAGGCAATTTGGTGATTGGTGCGAGGGAAATCTAGAAAAATGGTGCAAAATGATGGAAAATGGGTCAAAAACCTCAGTAGGAAGGTTCAACCTTGTTTTCGAGTCACTTGGTGCATTTAGGGAAGTTTTGGTAATCTAGGCCTGAGAATGCATATTTGGTGAATTGGGGGGAATACCATTGAAACTTGAATTGTTGGGAGAGTTTCTAGGAGAAAGGGATTGTAGAGGGATCCTCTAGGTTAGGGTTAGGAGAGAAAACCCTATAGTGGGCTAGGAGTATCCTGGGAAGAGCTAGAAAGCTCTTAGTTGAAGAAGCTCCCCATTAGCCTTCTTTGCGTGTATTTTTTGGTTGATGGGTTAAGATGTTGGGATTAAAGATAGAGTAACTGAGAGGGGGGTGAATCAGTTACTCACAAAAATTAATCCATAGATCCCTTGGATTTCTTAAAGATCTAGTTACTACTGATACTCGGTAAACAAATGTTGTAACTTGGTAAATTAAATTATTACTTATCTTCAAGCATTCATGCATGTAACTAAAAAAGAACAGTGAACACAAGAGACACCAAATTTAACGTGGAAACCCAATATGAGAAAAACCACCAAGTAACTAGTCACCAATTTTTCACTCTTCTAAAGTGAGCCCTGTTAGGAGCCAACCTTATTAAAGGTTACAATACACACTGTTAGGTGTGATCTTGTTAGAGGATTTAATCACCCTGTTAGGAGTGGCCTTGCTAGAGGTCTTTAGAACAATTCAATTGAACTGCCACCTTGTTAGAGGATTTACAAAATGGCTATTAAGTCAACTCTGTTAAGAGATTTAAAATCACTGCTACAATGGTTCGAAAGCAACAATGAATTGACCTGAACAAGATGCAACTGAATTTGCTGGTTACAGGTCTCTGTTCAACATCATTAGATCCTCCTTGATCAAATGTGGCTTTGCTGCTCCTCAATGATCTCTGATCATCCTTCAAATTCGCTTCCACAATAATCAATCTTCATTTTTCATTAATTCCACTTCCATTTCATACTCCTTAGAATTCACAACTTGACCTCTTACTTATACTATTCAGATTGTCAAGTCGGCCCATTTACATGTTACATTTACCAATAAATCATACATCAATTAGCTATAGATATTACTCTAAACAAATAAACGTTATTTCATAAAATAATAAAATCCTTTACTGGTCGACCCTGCTCGGTAAATACTGCTTCTAAAAATTTTCTAAGGTAACCATCTTGACTCGATTAATATTGCAATATCCTTAAAATCCTTTTGCTACTGAGTTTACTCGGTAAGAACTGAATCCCTCAATAAGAACTGCTTCTTCCAAATTACCTTTGATGACTGAGTGAGCTCGGTAAGAATTGCTTCTTCCAAATTACCTTTGATGACTGAGTGAGCTCGGTACGAACTGCTTCTTCCACATTACTTTAATGACCGAGTGAACTGGATAAGAACTGCTTATTTGCTTTGCTGACCTTCTAAGCTCGGTAGACACTATCCTTTGCCTTGTTGACCTTTTGAGCTCGATAGACTCTATCCTTTGTCTAGCTGACCTTCTGAGCTCGATAGACACTATCCTTTGTCTAGCTAACCTTCTAAGTTCGGTAGACACTATACTTTGTCTAGCTGACCTTCTAAGTTCAGTAGACACTGTCTGATGACTAATATGACATTTATGTGACATCAAAGACAACACATAATTTGAACAATTGTATCTAACGTAAGGCTCCTCCCAAAACTTATTTTATTCAAGTTACCTAGACACTTGTCCCTTATTTTATTATCTAGTCTATATGGTTTGAGAGGAACCATAAGATATTGTAGGATGCAGTGTTGGAGGCTCACCACCTATTGTGAAAAATATACATTTTGTCAAAGAAATAATTATGGATAAATGTGATTTATTTGAAATGGTAGATCCTAGTGATGTTATTTATTATTATCAACTTCATATTCCTTCTCAAAAAATCTCTCTTCTAAAGAATAGATGTAGAAACTCTCTTTAAACAATTAATAAGGTTGGGAGATGGATGTCGACTTTGTGGGGTGTTCTTATAATCAACATAGTTAGATCTTCTCAGGGAAACTCAAATCCCATTGGCTTTGATGGAGTTGGTTGAGATAGATTGAACAATTTATGTTTCTATTAATTAAAATCATCATGCAAACAATTTTATGGAGGCAACTACTATTTTGTATGTTGTGAAGCATGTGTATAATCTTGAATAGAAAAGGGTCAATTATGAGACATACTCAGAGGTTGTGGTGCATATGTTAACTAGGTAGCATTTTGAGAATGTTTTTTGGTAGTTAGCTCTAGTTGCTAATCAAATTTTTAATTTGTGTTCTTCTTTGGATTATGTTACTTTTACTCACATTCCTAGAGAGTGGGATGTTTCTGTTGATTGTCTTGCTAAACGAGCTACTAATCACAATCAAAATTGGAATATTGTGGATAAGAGGCATTCACTTGTGGGTTTGTCTCACCATTTTGGCCACTAGGTGGATCTTGATAGGGATGTTTGATGGTATTTGATGCCTTTTCTCTATATTCCTACTTATTTGAATAAATCTTAACGCCTTTTATTGGATATTAAATAGTTTTTTTAGTCAAGAGAGATAATCATGGAGTTGAGAGTTGTGACTAAGAGTGAGTGAGAGTTAGGATTTACGAGAATAAATATTATTTAAATAAGTAATAAATTATTTGTTTGCACATGTGAAGATATTTATAAATAATTATTTATTTATGACATGAATGATTAGTTATAATTAAATAAATACAATTTATTTAATCATAAGAGGAGAAATTGATTTAGTCATTACATAAATGTAATAATAAGAAATAAGAAATATTAATTAAATATGATTATTTATCTGATTAAAATGAGATAGGGAATAATTAAATAATGTTTAAATATTTAACTATTTAGTAGAAATACATAAATGATTGGGGAATTCATAATTAAGGTAATTAAGTAAAATTACTTAATTATGAAATTAAAGAGAGAATCATTTTGATATTAGAATATAATAGAGTGATGCAATTTATTGAATAATAAATATTAGTGATGTCATTGCATTAAAACAATTCCACACTTTTGAGTGTCTATGATAACAAACCCTCAAAATTGATTTCCATGATAAAAGGGACAATTGATATAAATAGTTTCCTAAAATGAATATAAAAATGTATATTGGATATGAGAAGAATGTTATTGTACATCCAAGAAGAAATGAAATGATAACATGGAGGTGATATTAGTAGCTAACTCTTAATAACATGGAAATTCTGGAAGCTATAAATGGAAACACAAGAGAATATTGGCTCTATTAAGGACCAGTCTCAAGAAAAACAAGTGTCACGTAATAGCTAGTTGTTCTATATTATATTAAAAATAATATAATTAAAAATAAAATATTAATAAGATATTGATTATTAGTTTATTTCAATCTTAATATGAATTTCATTAAAAATAATATAATTAATTATAAAATAAACAATTTTTTTTAAAATTAATTATAATTGCAATAAAATAAAAAATAATGGAAAGATTCATAGATCAAAAAAATAAAAAATGAAATAACTATGTAAATAAAAAATTAGACCAAACTTTGTTAGAAATTTTTCTCTATATTGCCTCCCAAATTGCTTTTTTCTTGTCTACATAAAATCTATTTTTTGTCTATATAAAAAATAAGTTCAAATACATTGTTATGACAATGAAAATGAGAATTAGAACTTTATCAAAAAAAATTGTTTGAATTTGAATAATAAACTATATTTTTAATGAGAAAAGACAATCATAAATGATTTTGTATAGGTGAAATGGATTTTCTAAAAAAGGCCATCTCTTATAATACAAACTCACAAGAAATAAATCAAATATTGTTTTTTTATTTTGTGCCCTTTTGAAATGTATTAAAATTAATTGTTTACTTTATCAAATGTTATTCTAAGGCATGTTGAGTTACTCATTAATCTATTTCTATTTACTATTTTTTTTTAAATTTTTTTTTTAATTATTAGCTTAAACAATTGAAATAATGTAGAAATAAATTATTATAAAAGAGACTTTCCAACATATTACGTCAAAACTAAGGTGTTTTTCTAAATATATAGATATATATGAAATTATTCTAAATTTAAAAATAGAATAATAGAATTGACCATTGGTGAATTTGAAATAATTTCAAAAATGGTTTCATGAGGTCAATTTGTTATTTGTTTTCAATAAATAGATGCTTTTCGAATTTTTTTATATCAAAGAATGTTTTGAAGAAAAATAACCAAACTCCAACTCAAAAATAAGTAGTTCTTTAACTCTAATATTTAATTTTTTAATTGTTAATCTATTTTTTTTTATAATTAGTGATTTAATCTTGTTATTTAAGAAGATGAAAAATATCCACAAACTCCAACTAAAAAATAATTAGTTCTTTAACTCTAATATTTAATTTTTTAATTGTTAATTTATTTTATTTTATAATAGTAGTTCCTAACTCTTATTTTTTTTAAAAAAAATTGTTAATCTAGATTCTATTTTATTTTATAATTAGTGATTTAATCTTGTTATTTATGATGATTTTGACCTAATAAAATGACTATTGTTGTAGTTGTGGAAGAATTCAAGCATAAGAACTCAAATTAAGAAATTGAGAATTGGTATAAAAGAGTTAGTCAAACATCAAAATTGATTGCAATCTGAAAAGAACATAGAAGTGACCCAATAAATGACTGAATATTACTGAAATTGGTATAAGAGAGTTAATTAAACAGCAAAATTTGCTGCAATCTGACAGAAACATAGAAGTGACCTCATAAAATGATTCTAGTTGTAGCTGAAATGACTGTAGTTGTAGTTGTGGGAGAACTCAAGCATAAGAGCTCAAATGAAGAAAAATTAAAAAATTGAGATTTTATAGTTGTGAGAGAACTCGAGCATAAGAATAAGAAATTGAGATGTGGGAGAACTAAGCATAAGAAACTCAAATAAAAATTGAGATATAAAATTTTGAAATGATAGATGAAAGATAAAAGACGCTTAAATCTACGACTTCCAAGTGCATCAACTGCTTGAAAGAATAAGGCAGCATACTCAACTTCTTGCAAATACTGAACTCGAGCTTGTTAAATTGCCAGAACCAATAGAGGTAGCACTGCTTTATCCTTTCAACCTCCTCTGAAGTTTAAAGGATAAAAGAAACTTTGGCTCAACAATCATTCATAACAGAAGTGATGTTTGCAGGTGAAGAATGAAATAGTACAATTTCTAGTTTTCGTGTTGACTCGATCAAGTTGGGGATTATACTAATACAAAAGAAACTGGAAGAAGAATGTATCATAGAAGTGGAATAGAGTGGATTGGACTGCAAATTCAAATTGACATATTTATCTAGCAAGCATATCAATTTTCTCCCCGTCTCTAAGTACTATGCATTCAAAAAGAAAACTAAGTTCTTTATGGATGGTAAGATTGGTGTAATGCATTTGCCATAGCTATAATTGGAACTTTAGCAACACACAGTCATAAGACAATTTCAATTCTAAAAGTGGAATAGAGTGGACTGGACCGCAAATTCAAATTGCCATATTTATCTAGCATGCATATCAATTTTCTCTCTGTCTCTAAGTACCATGCATTCAATAAGAAAACTAAGTTCTTTATGGATCGTAAGATTGGTGTAATGCATTTGCCACAGATATAATTGGAACTTTAGCAACACAGTCATAAGACAGTTTTCAATTCAGCAGTGAAGGTTTACTTAGTAAGCTTTCCTTTAAATCAATTGTTAATTGAATAGTTTAAAAACTTAAAAGATAAGTAAGTCATCAATAGACTATCAAGCGTATACACTGGGGAATTATACTATGGAAACCCTGCAACCAATAAATATTCTGCATCGAGGATGACTACCAAGTGTATACATTATAAAATAAATAGCCCCTATGGACAAAGAAGTCATTCCTTGTGATGAAACATCCAAGAATGATTGGAAAATCAAGAGAACTGAGAAACCTTATCAGTCAAGAAAATCAAAGGATCAAGAGGTCTCTGGATTCGTGGAAAGCAGCAAAGAGGAAGTGGATGAGCAGCAAGTAGAACCAGCTAGGGCCCTAAATGCATAAATAATTTATGCATGCTGTCTATCAAATTTTTTTAAATCTCGAATACGTTGTGATCTTCTCAAATGTATTTCTTCTTGCTGAGTTTTATCTACAACCTGCATTACACAGATACAAACTATTGTTAAGAAATGTCCCTTGAAGAAAATCAACTACAAAATGAAAATAGCAATACGAGTACAGCAACACAAAGTAGGAAGAGAAAAGATCTTGGATGATTAGAGAAGATCGCGTTCATCATGGATTGCTCCCTTCCAAGATTAGTAGCATTTTCAACTAAAAAAGAGGATACATGCACGTCCACTGTGAAAAAATATTGACATGAGATGACACTACACACTTGTTTATACAGAGCACAATCAGCCTTTTCTGCGTTTTGAAACCGCTTTGACTTTCTCGAAGGCATGACTTTTTGCCGATTCTCATCTTTATCCTGCATTATACAACACACAACAAACTATCCTTAGAAATGTCCTTTGAGAAAACCACGAAGAAAACGATTTCCATAACACAAAGATTTTTGCACCAGAGATAACCTATGAAGGACATATACTATAAAATAAATAGCCTAATGGGCAAAGAAGTCATTGAATGACAGAAAATAATGGTAAAATGATGAAATCATTTGCAAGAGTCACAGGAGGAAAATTTCTTAAAGAGAAAAAAAATGCTTCATATATGTTGGAATATTTCATTCCCAAAGCAATACATGTAAGAACAAAAAATAAAAGAGAAACTCACTAAATTCTTTGCATTCCCATGGGAAATGGAATTACCTTCTTTGCTATAGTTGTGCGACTTCTATAAGAACTTTCCACATATGTTTCTTCAGCTATTACGCTTTTATGGTTTAGTAGTAGAAGCTGAATTGCCCTTCCTAGCTTTCGGACTAGGGATGTGAAATGAATTTCCTTGAATATTTGAATTATTATTCCACGTGCTGTCTTTCCCTTCTCTGCACAAGCTGACTGCCTGTACATATAAACCCTTTGTCTGCATTTTTGACAGCAGCATTAAAAGACCTTGTTGTGTACAATATTTCATGTTTGCCTGAATTCTTTTAACTGATTGTAAGGAAGTTTTAGAACAACCACCTATTACCCTTCGTTTATACCAATCAAGGGCTAGTGCTACTGCACACAAAAATGCACCCATAATGCCATAAAACAGGGGACTTCCTCGAGATTTAACCACTCTCTTTAGGGTTCCACTCCAATCTTTCGCACTTGTGAGAACATGCATTAGACTAACATCCAGTACCCGGGCCCCCAAATGTTCAGTTGCAATAAGATCAACTCCCTCTAGGATTCCATTCTAATCTTTTGCAGTTGGCAGAACATCCATTGGAATAACATCCAGTACCTCAGCCGCCAAATGTTCAGTTGCAATAACATCAACTCCCTTTAGTGCTCCACTCCAATCTTTCGCAGTTGGAAGAACATCCAGTACCCCGGCCCCCAAAAGTTCAGTTGCAATAACATCAACTCCCTTTAGGGCTCCACTCCAATCTTTCGCAAATGGAAGAACATCCATTGGAATAGCATCCAGTACCCTGGCCAACAAATGTTCAGTTGCAATAAGATCAACTCCCTTTAGGATTCCATTCCAATCTTTCGCAGTTGGCAGAACATCCATTGGAATAACATCCAGTACCTCAGCCGCCAAATGTTCAGTTGCAATAACATCAACTCCATTTAGGGCTCCACTCCAATCTTTCGCAGTTGGAAGAACATCTAGTACCCTGGCCCCCAAATGTTCAGTTGCAATAACATCAACTCCCTTTAGGGCTCCACTCCAATCTTTCGTTGGAATAACATCCAGTACCCTTGCCCCCAAATGTTCAGTTGCAATAACATCAACTCCCTTTAGGGCTCCACTCCAATCTTTTGTAGTTAGAAGAACATCCATTGGAATAACATCCAGTACCCCTGCCCCCAAATGTTCAGTTGCAATAACATCAACTCCCTTTGGAGTTCCACTCCAATCTTTCCCAGTTGGAAGCAAATCTATTGGAAAAACATCCAGTACGGTCCCGGCCCCCAAATGTTCAGTTGCAATAACATAAACTCCCTTTAGGGCTCCTCTCCAATCTTTCGCAATTAGAAGAACATCCATTGGAATAACATCCAATACCCCGGCCCCCAAATGTTCAATTGCAATAACATCAACTCCCTTTCGGGTTCCACTCCAATCTTTCACAGTTGGAAGAACATCCATTGGAATAACATCCAGTACCCCGGCCCCCACATGTTCAGTTGCAATAACATAGACTCCCTTTAGGGCTCCACTCCAATCTTTCGCAAATGGAAGAACATCCATTGGAATAGCATCCAGTACCCTCGCCCCCAAATGTTCAGCTGCAATGACATCAACTCCCTTTAGGGTTCCACTCCAATCTTTCGCAGTTGGAAGAACATACATTGGAATAACAACCAGTACCCCAGCCCCCAAATGCTCAATTGCAATAACATCAACTCCTTTTCGGGTTTCAATCCAATCTTTCGCAGTTGGAAGAACATCCATTGGAATAAAATCAGCTGACAACTTGGTGGAATGCCCAGCATATCTACAAGCAATTGACACAGAAAGCACCGCCAGTAATATGACAGTAAAAATTTGAAAATAAAAAGTGGGTCTAGAGAAGCCTTTCTTGCTTGTTCTTTCCATTGGATATTTCTCCTCTTTTCTGTTGGGTTGGTACCGCAAAAATTGAGGCCTGGCAGTTGTACACGTGAATGGCACCAATGGGTCATACGGTGGGAGCTCAGATTGTTCTCCCAAACAGTTAAAACCAGAAAAATCGTCATGTCTGCTGGGCCGGTAGCGCAAGAATTGTGGCCTAACAGATGTATACGTGGATGGCATCAATGGGTCATACGGTGGGAGCTCAGATTGTCCTCCCAAACAGCCAAAACCAGAAAAATCATCAGAAAAATCGTCATGTCTGCTAGGCTGGTAGCGCAAGAATTGTGGCCTGACAGATGTATGGGTAGACGTGACCAACTGTGAGAGTTCTTGGTATCTTGAATCATAAACATCATTCTTAGATGGCATCTCTTCCATTGGACAATAATGCAAACAGATCAGATCAAGGGCAATTGCACTCAAACGGAGAAAGAATGCAGTCGCAGAAGTTAACAACTTAAGCAGATAAACAATGCGCCGACTACAAAGAGAGCAACAATATATTAATATAATAGCTCAAATGGCAACAGACAGTTTTCCAACCGTCATATTTAGTCCAAATGGCAACAGACAGTTTTCCAACCGTCGTATTTAGTTCCCGCCTGACTAACTCAGCCGTTGAAGTGCTTATTCTTTTCAACCAGTATTAAATTTTGTGAGCACAAGATCATTAGAATCATAATTAATTTTCATTTTAACTAATTTTTAAACTAAATATTTTTGAAACCGTAAAATCAAATTTTCTGAAAAAATAAATAAATAGTAATATGATACCATAATTGTCCAATGGTTATATACAAAGTTAGTGGGTTCAGATGCATACCATATTGGGTACAGTAGCCTGAAGTCCCAAGAACAAGTGCACCCCTAATAACGACGGGTGTTGTTAGTGAATGCTCAATGATGTAGTTCCTAAGTTTCTATCCTGCAGTCCAAAATCATTAAGTTATATCAGATAAAATCATCCCCAAAAACTACAAGCCCTACAAGTTTCCTTAAGACAAAGGCAACCCGTTAAGATCCATGGTCAGATTATAACGATCTAATGATCACCAGCCATGTTTTACTATGGTGCGGGACAATCCTATCACAGAAAAACTTGCCACAGTTTTTGTTAAAAAAATATCAAGCAATTTTGAAACAAAAGTTTCGGAAAAAATCCTCAGAGAATGTAATGAGCTTTGCAAATTCTGAGCTGCAGAACAGAGCAGAAACACAGAGATAAATGCAAAGCTCAGAACATGAAGATGAAAATGAAGATGACGATGAAGGCCCCTCAGATTAGGGCTGGAATGAAAATTGAGCCTCTGAAATTCGACATAAGCTTTCGTTGCCTGCGAGTGTGAGTGGCTATAGTTATACCGGAGACTTATGGAGCCCATTTTTTTAACTGGTTGAAGGGATGGTTAGGAAACAAAGATCTCCTTCAGTATAGTGCTGTAGAGCTCAGCTGCCGAGTTTCTGCTTGGAAAACCCAGAGGACTTTATAACTTTGCGCGCGCCCCCCCTCGCCCCGCGCCCCCGCCCCCCGTTAAACGTTCCAGACATCAGACGCCATGAAGCTCAAGTCAGAGTAAAAGGTTTCTGCTGTTGCTGTTGTTGAACTCAAAACTCAAAATGAAACCCCAATAGGGTACAAGATTTAACATTGCAATGGTACTACGGGAGCCAAGTTCGAGTCCCCAAGACAACACTTAGCTGCGGCAGATCACATTTCCGGACACAATTTACACGATACAAAGCTTGATTTATGGATGTCCTCTGGGGTTGAAAAGGAAGTACAGGAAATACAGGAAATCCGAGGAAGGCAAAAGAGCAACATTAAAATTTCTGTACCATAGGCTATTTTTAGCCTTTTTATCTATCTATCTATCTATCTTAAGACCATTAGCCTATGTTAAATGCACCCACAATCCCCAATTTTATTTACTTATTACATGCCACGTTGGACAGTGCTACGTGTCCAAGCAGAGGTAAGACACAAGCACAGACTTTTGATGTGTTTTTAAATGGGTAAATCCTTTTGTCTTTCATTTTATTTTATATTTGAATTATTTTAATCAATTGATAAAAAAAATTGTTAGTGGAGCTCACATCAATATTATAAAATAATAATTATCTAAATAATTTATAAGTAAATAAACAAAAACTTAATGTCTGAAAGTATAGTAGCTTTGTAAAATCTAAGGATTATTTTTCTAATAAAATCATCACTTAAAAACTAGTTCAGAAAACATACGTACAATTCTCATTGAACTAGTTATATTAATCATCCATATTTAAATGGTGATAAAGAGAAGATAGAAATGGAATGGAAAGAGAGAAGATCAAGATCATTGAGTGGAACTTGTCTTTTAATAGGTTCTCTAAAATATTTGCTAATAAGGAATGTAGAGAAGACTTAAACCAACTAGTCAATTAATAAGGAACCTATGACAAATCTAATCTTAGTTCTTACACATGATAATATTGAGTTGATCATTAACATTATTTTACTAGTTAATTTATTTATATCTTTTCAGTATTGACAAAACAGTTTACGATACCACAATGTTTACATGAGTAACCAATTGTTTTACTATGCAACCTTTAGTAAATATTTGTAATCTTCCTTAGTATTATGGAGAATTAATTACTTTTAGGGGATAAATTATGTCGATGTTATTCAAAACCTATATGGAGTAGTTGGACATATATACACTCATTATTCTCCATCTTAGACAATTTCATATGTGAATAATTATTTTATAGGTTTTCATGCATATTCAATTCTAATATTTCTTATAAGGAAAGAGAGGTTGTCTTATGCTAATGAGCATTGTACTACTTTCAAATTAATCTTCTTAAATTCTTGGGTTGTCTTATCCAATATTCTTGTAAATAAATAGGTCAAGAAAGAGATCTAAGATTAAATTTCCAATACTGGTTACATATTCTTTTTATACATTACATGTGCATTTCAATAAGAAAAAACTAAGGATCCAAATGTTTTTGATACTTTATTTCTATCTAATTAAAAAGCAATTATGAATGAGATAAGTTACAAAAGTTTTTGAATATATTTCTTCTAAAAGATGCAAAAAAAAAAAAATTCAAATGGTTTGAGGGATGAGAAAATATCTCAAAAAGTTACATGGCCTCTTAACAAAAATATAACATCATATTTTATGAGTACAAAATTGCTAATTATAATTGTAAAATTTAAAATATGTTTCATAAATTTTAAGGTTCAAACATTTTCTTTTAGGCATTGATTTGAGTTAGATTGTAGGCATAGATTTGAGTTAGATTAAAAATGGATACCATCTACATTTAGCACATGTTGTACAATTTCAGAGGTCTTCCTAATTGTCGCTACCATTGAACATTAGCATTCATTTTCTAATCTAAGAGTAGTTTTGAACTTAATTGAGCTTGGGTTGAATATAAATAATTGTAATGTTCAATTTTGTAATTATGACTTTCCAAATTTGTTAAATTATGAAGCAATTAGCCCCTCGTATCTAACTAAAGGAAGGAAAGGAACTTTAATGCTTGCACACCTTGTAATTCTCCTTCTTGTGGAAAACTATTTCCCCTACTTCTGGAAAACACTTTTCTCTCACCCCCCTCCCCTAACTCAAAGATATTTGGAGTAGTTAGAAACTGTTGGAATTCATGTGTACCCTCTACAAGCTATTTGAGCTCCATAAAGAAACCACTAGATTCATGTCCTTACACCATTCTACATAAAGAACAAATCATAATCACTCAATTGATCATCAGAATACTAATAGACCAAAAAAAAAAGGAGATTCATAAGTCATGTTGTAGATTTGTACAATATGTAATAATAAAAAATTAGGAAAAAAGAGTAACAGAATATCTTATTCCAAAATAATGCGTTACCATGATTATGAATCATATCTTCTTGCCATGGTCTACATTCCATATGCTTCATAATCAAATATGCATCTATAAAACTTCCCATGTTGGTGTAATGGTAACACCATCACAAATTAAAAAATATCACCAACAAAGCAAAAGAGAAAATAAGCAAAACTCCCTAACACAAAAAGTTGTCAAGCCAAAGCCAAGTGTAGGAAAACTCAACTACAACTATTTGGAAGAATGAGAGGAAGAGGAAGAAAAAGTTGGGTATGTGAAAAAAGAGAAATTTGTGCACTTTGTTTGTTTTCGAAATATTAAGCATCCAAAACAAGGGGGTTGGCCCTTACAAAAATAGTCTTACCGACCAATTACCAACAAATAACCATTAGAGTACAAAGACAAAAAAATACCCCGTAACTAATCTTAACACACCAAAAATAGAACCAATACAACCTAGGATCCCAATAGGGGTATCCAGACAAAACTTTAAAAACTAACATATTAGCAGAGTATCATAACCAACACCAGTTCAAACATAAAAAGTTTTTAAACAAAGGCATCACTGCCTTAAACCTAACTAGGTCAAAGACCCACCAAAGAAATCGTAAAAACATAAAGAAGCCAGAAGAGGGGACAAGACACTAGTTATCCTTCTCATTGTCTTTCCCCTTGAGGAGGACATTAGCCTAGTCTTCCACCAAGAACCCAAATTGTAATTTGAAGTCCTCCTAGTTCAGACCCTACTCCTAATTACCTTGAAGCAATTTTAGAGTGGTAGCCACCGCATGAGTCACTTTAATGATGAACTTAGACAGAAGGCCAAACCTTCTCTCTAGAACCCTCATTTTCTCTCTAAGCCCCTTGACCTTCGAGTTCATAACCTCCACCATTTCCTCCAGAGGGCAACACAACTTGCACATGAACTCCATGTTATTTACTTGCAAAACTGAGGGTTCATAAATCATCTTCTCTTTAGTGTTCTCCTAAGTAGGGGAGGAGGTTGTCATGGAAGAGGGAACCTTGTCATCTACAGTATCCAGGAAATAATCCAGAGTAAGATTGACTGTATTCATCATGAGGGATGCAAAGACATGAGTCACCTCCTTGCTTCCATTACCCTCATCCTCCAAATTCGACGCTGAGGAATCTGAAATATCAACCTCTATCTCCACATCCTCATCCTCCTCCACTCTGCATCTTATTTCCTTTTGCTTCATCCTTTTCTTGGAGGGGACCACATCTTTAGAATCTGACTCGTCATCATCCTGCAAGATAGTGGTTCTCAATCTCCGATTAGCCTTTGATTTTGCAATTATCTTGGACCTTCTTCTACCACCTCTGACCTCCTCCTCAGAATTATCTAGATCCATCTCCATCCCTTTCTCATTTTTTACCCTCTTCCCTATCGATAGCAGGGGGCCCTTCTAATCTTTTTGGGGTTAGTAGGAGAAATGCTAGGAGAGGGTTGGGGGGTGGGGCCCCTAAGACCAGTGATTCTCAAAGGAATGTTGGGGGGGGGGGGGGGGGGGGGGGGCGGGGAGCGGGGAGGGTCATGAAAAGTGGGCATATTACCAACCTCTAAAATTCTAGGGGTAACAAGGGCAAATGGAAATGGTAGAGATGAAACATTAAACTCTAGTGTAAGATTGTGAAGTTAGCACCCTTCTTCATTTTTTCCTTCACATCTGTGACTGTATCCACTAACTTGGGCAGCAAAAAGAAAGGGATGGAAAGGCCATCATGGTTCCTAAAATGGTTAAGGAGGGGAAAATGGTAAAAATAACAAACCTCATACCTCCCTTAAAGAGTAAGATATTTCGTCAGCACTAAATAGACCTCGTTCCATGGCTTTGGAAGCTTTTCCCTCATAAACCCACCACAGTGATGAACATGTTCTTCTCCCTCCCAAAAGAAATGGTTCACACTTACTTTGTCTAAGATTTTGGTCACTTTCTGTCATTTCCTACCTATCATAGAAAGGCCTATAGCCATACAAATGACTTCCTTAGTCACTTGAAAAGTGATACCATTCATTGTCACTTTGCTATCATCCCAGGAATTCACAAACTCGAGCGAACAACTCTCGTCATAGTCATTCATCACCTCCATAAAAGGAACCAAACCCCCTTCTTTTAACATGTACCAAGTGAGAGGTTTTCTAGCACTGTCTTCAATCATCAAGGGCTCAATATGGAGCAGGTCACCCCCCATTACAACTTCCTACAGAACACTGATCACACCCTCCCGAGTCCTAGACCAAACACATAGATCAAACCTATAGTAACGCTTAGGCACAAAATGAAACTCTACCAAGTAAAGAACAATCTCATAAATGTCTTTGATGTCATCAAACCCCATCTCTTTACTCATCCCCATTGTCACATGCCTTTTGCCACATCCCCAATCTCACTTTGTCTTATCTATTAGTTTGTGGTGACTGATTAGGGAAGTACTTACATACTTCATAATTCTTTGGGGCTATCAATCTTGATGTATATTTGATTAATAGAGGTTCCTCTACTACTTTGGGTTGTGGTGTTCCAGAGGAAGCATGGACTGGTAAGAAGGCGAGTTATTCTTTTCTCAAAACCTTCAGTTGTGAAGCATTTTCTTATATAGATTCTAAAAATAGGACCAATTTGGAAGCTAAGTCAAAGAAATGTGTATTTGTTGGATACAACATTGATGAATTTGGTTATAGGCTTTGAGATTTTGAAAATCGTAAAATTGTGAGAAGTAGGGATCTCATATTCAAGGAGAAAGTGTTGTAAAAAGATCTGTTGCAACAACATGAGAAGAAAGAAGATGATTATGTAGTGTTGGGTGATACTCCAAAAGATGATCTTCCATCAATTCCTTATGATGTGCAACATCCAAAAAAAAAAATACCACACACCCTAGTGAATGTTAGATGGTTAACAAGAAGCAATTTTCACATCACACATTATGATTACAACCTGATTACAATCTATAATCCCTTATTACAACAAGACTACAACTTGATTACAACCTAATTACAATTTGCAATCCATTACAACTTAATACCTCTACAAGAAGCAATTTTTGCATCACACATTATGAAAACCCCTAACCCTAAGGTCTTTTTATACAATTTTTTTTACCACTTTAGGGTTATAATTAATAATTACATGTCAGCCCAAAATCCTAAGCCCCAAATAATTATGAACTATGTACAGTACTTCCTTGATCAGTCACCACAAACTAACATCATCCTGAACCCAACGCCATTTGAAATTTGAATCATTGCTTGAAGGAAGGTACAAATTCATTAATAAAATAATCATAAAATATACACCTAAATCGTACTCTGATTTCCTTTCCCTCTTGATCCTCACATCTTTATTATTGGGAGTATTCTTTCCATTATTTCTCGTCATCTTTCTAAAGTGACACGACCCCTTATGCAAACTTAGTACCACTGATTTGTCACCATACATTATGATTTCACTCCACATAAACCCAATCATGAGGGCTTCTCTTTAGTCATTAGAGATATTACCAAATTTGGTAACATCTCAACATCTTTCTAACATTGTAAACCATGAATCTTCAGACCCATCACAGCCATCACATCAGCCACCACATTTCTCTCCTGATAAATATGTTACATGTCATACCACTTGAATAAAGTTAGCATATGCCACACTTCTTCAATCACCCCCCCTGAAAACCCATCCCACTTCCGTAAAACCCTTCACAACATCTAAGATAACCATCAAGTTCCGTTTGATTTCCACATTCTTCCACCCAACACCAATGACCAACTTTAGGCCCCAAAGGAGAGCCATAGCCTCAACCACATTATTAGAAGCCTTACCTAGATTACCAACAAAAGATAACATAATTTTACCAGTGCTATCTCTCACCATACCTCCACCCACAACAACATCCCCCCTCATCACCCCATTGAAGTTCAGTTTAACTCAATTCTCTCTAGGAGGGAACCATTTAGTTCTCTCTCTGGTGGGTTGTTTTGAATTATCAACCTCTGCAAATCCCTCCATGATTTTCCAATTCCTAGAAATCCTATGTTCACTTAGCATAGGGGGAGACAATAGTTTCCTTCACTTGCTATTATTCTACATGTTCTCCACTAACAACTTTACAATCAATCCTACCACAACCTCCCCATTCATTTCTTCACTCCTAAAGATCCTATTATTATTTCTTTCCTTCCAAATACCCCAATAGACGTGGGGTTGGGGGGGGGGGGGGGGGGGACTACATTCCATAGTTGGATAGGGAGGGGTGGTGGAAATGGCCCAACCAATTAACAACAAATTGCTCCATCTCTTTATGGAAGACCCACTCGCATCTGGAGAATCCTTCCCCAGATATTCTTAGTAAAGCCACAGTCCAAGAAGAGGTGGGGAATACTTTCTTCCTCCTCTTTACATAGATAGCATCTATTGGGAATTTGGAAGCCTCTTTTTATGAGGTTGTCAACTGTAAGAATCTTCTCATGCATGGTAATCCACTAGAAGATGTTGACTTATAGAATCAATTGACTAATCCAGACCTTCTGCCAGCATTTTGGAGCCAAATCCTTCTCAAAAATAATCTTATAAGAAAAGCCTATTGAGAATTCACTAGACAAGGTATTCCTCCATTTGAATTGTGTCTTCCTAGGCCACCCCCAGAATTTTGTACCCCTTCAGCAACTCACCAAGGTCCCCTATGTTAAAATGAATGTCGATGATACTACATTGGGGGAGTATCCTAAGCATTAGAGAGTATTGACATGTTGTAGTCATGATTGTGCTTGTCATTCATCTCAACACAACATGGTTTCTATAAAGACTACTTGAGTAACAAACAAAGATATTGATGGTACAGACAATGGTTTGATTGCCTAGTGATGTGCAATTATGGACATGTTTGGCACAATGTCTTGATAATGTGCTCAAGTGTACAGAGTCTAAGTCAAAGATGTACATAAGTTGTACCTAATTTATAGAGGGTAGTTCAGAGACAAAGTATTGGGAAAGCAGTTATTGATGTTTGTCATCTATCTTACATCTGAGATGTAATGAAGAGATGCATACTCAAGTAGTAATAGAGGACAGTCAGCTGATAATGTCAATAAGTGTGCAAGCCTTAGTATCACACATGTGAATTTTTGTATAGACTGTGAGTTGACAGTGCTATTGTAATTGTAATTAATTAATTAATTATAATTAATTGGGAAAGTCTCAAGGCTGACTCAAGAAATTATTATGAAGATATCATATAAAGAAAAGATGTTTTCCTTTTTTGTAATATGGATGAAATGTGTTGTTCATTGTATGAAGTGCAAAGTACGAAAGGAAGTAGAGTTCTTATTGAATGTGTGTAAGCAATCCAAGGGATTATTAGATGCAAGATTTGTGATCTGGTTACAAGATCAGAAGGAGCAGAGGTTTGGTTGATAGGACAAAGAAAGAGGAAGGAACAATATAGTACATTCTATTATTTTGCAAGGAATAATACTTAGATTATTTGGATAGTGGGTTCATTGGTCTTTCCCTTGAAGTTGTTTGGGTAGTGGCTCCAACTGTCTTCCACAACTCCTAATAAGGTTGGCCCAACTCCTAATAGGGTTGGAATATCATAACAGGGACTCATATGTATTGAATGTATTCATAGACTCCTAATAGTGTCCATCCTCTAACAAGGAATATTTATATTAGTACATCATCTTGTGGGTACCATCCCCACTGGGGTTTTCCCTAGTTAACATATTTGGTGCTATTGTGTATGAGTGTCTTGTTGTGGTTTCAATTTATATTACTAATATGGTTAAGTCTGTTTAAAGTTGATAATTATGATATTAGTTGGATAATTGATTCAAACCCCCCCCCAACTAGTCATATCAGTGGACTATATATTCTAAGAATTGGTATAAGAGCATTACATCCTTGAAGGATAACCTAAATAGCTTTGAGAGATCGATGGCGAGTATTTTTAGAAAGGATAGTCCTAGATTTGATGGGGCCAACTATGATAGTTGGAAGGAGAAGATGAAGACTCATCTATTGTGCATGGGTTTGGGATATTGGATCATGACAAAGGGTAAGAAGAAATGCTTGAAGGATACAATGAAGAAGTGAAAGATCTATTCATGTGTAACATGAGAGCAAGAGAAGCTACTCTACTAACAACTCTTCCAAAGAATGAATACAATCAGGTAAAGTCACTTGTAACATCTTATAAAATTTGGAAAGCATTGGAATCTAATTTTGAAGGTGATGATCATGCAAAGAGAATAAGCTTACATAATCAGATATGTGCATTTCAAGATGCTAGAATGATGGAAGATGAATTTGTAAGAAGTTATATTGGCATAATATCATAAATTATTGCAAGAAATCAGTCTCATGGTGGAACCAAGGAAGTTGATGAAGCTATATGGAAGATCTTGAAAATTTTGACACCACCATTCAAGCCAGTAGCTTAGATGATTCAATTGGTAATACCAAGCACTCAGGATTTCACAAAGGAAATGTTTCTTGGAAGATTAGAATTAGTAGAGGCAGATCTGAGATTGTTTGGAGATCTAGCAAGAGTCAAAACAACTTTCAATACCTTGAATATTCAACCTAATCTGACAAGGAGTGCAAGCACACATGGGGATTTTGGTGGTAGTAGTAGCAGATCTGATGAAGACAAGAAGATTGAGGAAGGAATAACCCTTGTTGTGAGAAGAGAAAAAGATGGTAAGAAAATCTTTAAATGTTGGAATTGTGATGAATCTGGTCATTATGCATCTAAATGTCCTAAAAGAGAGAAAATGTATAAGGGAAACTTTAAGACTAGAAGAGATAGATATAGAAACTGTTTGTATGCAAATGAAGATGAAAAATCTAATGAAAAAGGTCAAAGTGAAAGTAACGATGAATTGAGATTTGTTGCTATCAAGGAAGATGATATTTATAAATAAATTAGAGAAGAAAGAGCTCTAGTTTCCCAAGTAGAAAATAAATCTGATTAGATAATCGATAGTGGTTGTTCACATCACATGACTGGTGATATGAATAAGTTTGTTAAGTTCAAGAATCATGATAGAGGTATTGTTGGAGTTGGTAACAATGCAACCTATATATAACAGGAATTGGATCCATTACTCTTGATGGTAAAACTAACACTAATGATGTTTATTTTGTTGATAGATTAAAGTATAACTTGTTGAGTGTTGGATGTTTAGTGGACAAGGGTTATTAGTTATAGTTCTGCATTATCAAAGACATAGATGGTAAGATGATTGGAATTGACATATAGATCTAGAGGTAATGTATTACAATTGAATCCTACTAAAATGACATGTTTGGTAGCTATAGTGGATAACATTTGGTTGTGGCATAGAGGATTATGTCACATAAACTTTGATAATATTGTGAAGGTTAGTAGCACTTATGCAATTAGAGACTTTCCTAAGATTACAAAGCCTACTAATGTTGTGTGTAGGGAATGTATTTTGGCTAAGCAGAAGAAAGTGTCATTTCCTAGCAAGAAGTTCATTACCATAGAGAAGTTGGAGATCATTCACATATATCTGAGTGGTCCCTCTAGAACAAGAGGATTCTATGGTGAAAGGTATTTTATGGTTTTTGTTGAAGATTTCACTAGAATGATGTGGGTAGCATTTCTTAAAGAGAATTCTGAAGCTTTTGAGATGTTTAAGAGATTTAAGAATAGAGTTGAGAATGAATCTGGAGTTAAGATAAAGTGTTTGAGATATGATAGAGGACGAGAATTCACCTCTAGAGAATTTAGCATATTTTTTGAAGAGAATGGAATCAAAAGGTAGTTATCTTCACCCAGGACACCTGAGTAGAATGGGATTGTTGAAAGAAGGAATAAGTTAGTAGCAAAAGCAGCAAGAGTGATGTTGTTTGAGAAATATGTTTCTAAGACATTTTGGAGAGAAGAAGTCAATACAAAAGTATACACTCTAAATAGAGTATAGATCAAAAAAGGTATGAACAAGACACCTTATGAACTATGGTTTGGTCATTCACCATTAGTAGTATTTTAGAATATTTGGGAGAAAATGATACATTAAGAGAGATGATGACATTGGTAAGTTTGATCCAAGAAGTGATGAAGGTACATTTCTTTGTTATTCATTGAAAAAAAAAACATACAGATGTTTTAACTATAGAGCTAAGACAATAATTGAATGCACAAATGTAAGAATTGATGAAAAGTTTGGAAATAAGGAAAAAATGGTAGAATATAATTTAGATGAAGAAGAAGATAATTCTGGAATCGCTAGACATAATGCTGAAATTTTCTTTGAGATTAACAATGGTTTGCAGAATGATATGCTAATTGTTGAGCAAAGAGGCAAGAAGAGATTTGAACCTAGAGAAGTGATAAGAGTTGATATGTCAACTCCTACCTCTAATAGGAATCTGACAAAGAACAACCCTCCTAAGCAGATAATTGGAAGCAAAGACAAAGGTGTGATGACAAGAAATAGAGTAAATAAGGAGATATATTTGATATCTCAATCTGAGCCTAAAAGTGTGGATGAAGCATGTAAAGATGATCATTGGATTCAAATGAAAAAGGAAGAATTAGATTAGATTATGAAGAATGATACATGTGAGTTAGTTCCTAAACCTAAAGACAAGAATGTGATAAGAACCAAATGGGTATTTAGAAACAAGATAAATGAGTAAGGTGAAGTTGTGAGGAACAAGGATAGACTTGTATGCAAGGGATATTCACAACAAGAAGGCATAGACTATGATGAGACATATGCATCTATAGACAAAATGGAAATAGTAAGGATGTTCTTGGCTTATGCAATGAATAAGAAGTTCAAGGTTTATTAGATGGATGTTAAATTAGCCTTTCTGAATGGAGAACTTGAAGAAGAGGTATATATTGAGTAGTCTGAAGGTTTTCCTTTATTAGAAGACAAGGACATGGTATGTAGACTAAAAAAATATTGATATGGTCTAAAGCAAGCACCTAGAACCTAGTATGCAAAGTTGGACAATTATTTTGCAAAGGTTGGATTTGCTAAAGGTATGGAAGATAGTAACTTGTATTTGAAAGAAGTTGAAAGTGGTTTGTTAATTACTATAATATTTGTTGATGACATCATTTTTGGAGGTAATGATGAAGAAAGTGATAAGTTTGTTGAAGAAATGAAGAATGAGTTTGAAATAAGCATGATAGGAGAAATGAAGTTTTTCCTAGGATTGTAGATTGTATAGAACAATGATGGTATTTTCATTTCACAAGCTAAGCACTTGAAAGATTATTTGAAAATGTATAGTTTGGAAAGTTGTAAACTTGTGATACATCTATGATAACTAGTCACAAGTTATCCAACAAAGATGAGACACCTATAGTAGAGAAGAAGAAGTATAGATCCATGATTGGAGGTTTGCAATATCTGACTCACACTAGACCAAATATAGAAAATGCAGTTGGGATTGTGCCTAGATTTCAAGTTGATCCTAAGGAATATCATTTTGTAGTAGTGAAGAGAATATTCATATATTTGAAAGGAGCATCTGACTATAGAATTTGGTATGATAGATCAAGAGATTTCACTCTATGTGCATATACTAATGTAGCTTGGGCAGGTAGTATGGATGACAGAAAGAGCACTAGTGGTGGAACATTCTTTCTTGGAGGAATATTGGTTTCTTGGTTAAGCAAGAAACAAGATTGTATTTCGTAGAGTATGTTGTAGCAAAAAATAATATTAATCAAGTTAACTAGATGAAGTAGATGCTAAAGGATATCAGAATTGAGTTTGAAGAACCTATTATCATTTACTATAATAACACAAGTATAGTCTAAGAATCTTGTATTGCATTCTAATACTAAGCATATATTTATTAAGTATCATGTGCTGAGAGAGAAAGCAACAGAAAAAGAGATCAGATTGAAATATGTGAGTACTAAAAATTAGATTGCAGATATCTTTATGAAGCCTTTTCCTAAAGATACATTTGAGTACTTAAGAGGTATGCTTTGGGTTACGCCCTTGTCTACTTTTGAGTAGATGATGTAGAGAGTGCATTAGTCTAGTGGTACAGAGCACTATTATTAGCCTAGACTGAATGTTGATGCTTCTTGTATAGGGGAGTATTTGTGATGATTTGAGTCACTGAGGAATCTTAGTGTTTGGTATTGAATAGTGTCTTTGGACACTTGAGCTGATTGAAGACTCAAAGAAATTTATTAGCAATTGGTATTTATCAATTGGGATGTAGTAACTATTGAGCTATCATTTTGCATGATGCTTAATGATAGGAATCCTTTCAAAATCCTCTCTTGAAAATCTAATCTGGAATCAACTCCAAGGTTCCAGGAGATCTTGCAACCTACTGGAATCCACTCAGTTGAAGATAAATGTGAGTGTCCACAAGGAGGCCTTTGCTGGTTTGAAACAATTCCGATAAGATGTAGAATTTGCTTGCTATTATTTTTCTATTTTTCTATTTTTATGATGAATGCAATCTAACAATGCAACTATATGAATTCCTAAATTAACCAAGTGTTTGTAAAAGAAAATAATGAAGGTAGGGTAACAAGGAGTTTAAGGAAATAACATGAAAGTAAAATCCTAATAGACATAAGCCACGAAAACAATGTGTCTATGAGTTAAACCTTTGAAAAGATTAGTGGGTAACCAATGAAAATAGGAGCAAAGCTCCCTTAATTCCACTGATGCAATCATCAATGGAAATTCAATAATCATAAGATGTTTCACTTTTTATCAAATCACAAGGCCACGAAAAGTGCACTCATGCAAGACAAAAAGCTATGCAGGAAAAATAAGGTGATCTCTTCTTGAACTAAGTATGTTAGTGGAATTTGTAGACCCATAGAAAACACCAAAATTAAAAGATTGCACAACCAAAATAATGCAATAAAACAATTGGCTCAATTACATTCCATGAACAAACATCCACAAAATATAACACACTTAAGAAAGAATTACTACACTCCAAATGCGAGCACCAATAGCATATATTATTGCATCAAAATAATGGTGGCTTGGAATACATATTACATTCCTAAATTTATAAGAAATCTTCTCCTCAATTTGTGTTGACAGTGAGAGACATCTTTATGCAATCATATTCTTCTAAAATAATAAAATAAATCTATTTATGTACAAATTGACTCTTTAACTGGTGCTTAGTAGGACTCCATCCATATTTATATCATTAATTGGATGCATGAGCCTTTACATGTCTTAAAACAAAGAAAACATGATAAAATAAGAAAGAGAGAGCCATTAGTTGGTGTAGGAATGTTTGGAACTATCAAAAATAGAAGCTCCATCTTCACTAGGCATTTGTAGGAGTTAAACTATTGTTAGAATGCATTTCTGATGAATGGAAAGCTCTAAATTTAGAATTGACAGTTCATTGTTGGCGCACCTCTGAATTCTTCAAAATCTTCTCAAACACCACTAAAAAAGTGCACCTAGCACACCTATGCATTTGGTGCACCAACACACCTGGCATACCTCTGAAGCAGGTTCCAAAAAATGCAAAATTTCACTAAGTGTCAAAATTGAAATTATGGCTTCTATGTTTTGTTCCCCTTTATACCAGAGCTATGTCTGGGTATTTTCCCTTGAATTTCTCAAGGATCTCAGTGACTTGAGCCGCATCTAGAAAATCTAAGGTTTCATATTTGTCTTTCAATTTCTTCCTATAGTTACCCACCTCAATATGAGTCTCAACAAAATCCTCGAGTTTCACATCCAATTCTAATAGTACTTCTTCTATCTTGAATGCTTGATTGATGTCATCATCATTAGTAGCCTCTTCAAAAGCTTTCCAAAATTGTTCAACTACTACCTCTATAGCTACTAACTTCTCCTTGGAATCATCCTAAAAAATGTCTAAACACACATCATTATAGTGCCTCTTTGCCTCCAAAATTTGCTCCTAGGTTTGATCCTTGAGCTTGTGAATCTCTGCATGTAATGTTTCCATTACTTTATTGTCATCCACAATTTTCTCTATCCAATTATCAATTTTATCTAAATCCTCAGTAGTATATACTTTCATCAATATTTGATACCTTTGTCCTTTGATAGATTGTAATGCCTACAAATCTTTTCCCTAGGTATGTACTTCATCTATCAGACTAAAATCTTGATTTAAAATGGCAACTAGCCTATTTGCATTATCCTGCATATGGTGTAGTAGCTTTAGATTTCCTTGTATAATCTATACACCTTTTCCCTCAAAACTTTATCGTCATTGCTGACAAGCTTTCAAAAATGGATCTAACTGTACTACACCCTTATCCCTTCTTTCCAATGTTGCATTTAAGGTTTCCTCAGGATTTGTAGGATCTAAGGGACCAAAAAAATTTCTTAGATATCCTTTTAGGATCTCATTTTGTCTCTGAAGTGTTATCAATTTCGCCCCATCCTATTCTAAGCTCCTGAATACTTCTTTAATTCCTATTGTAACCATATTAGCTTAGTAGTATCCAAGGTAGGTTTCCCAAGCATGATCTCCCTGATTTGATAATCCGTTGGAGTCAATTCTTCAACATTTGTATGTAGAGGAGGGATAGCCATGTGAGCAAATAAGTCTTAGTTTTGATCACTTATGATAAAGGCTAATGCCCGTGCATCCTTTGGTGGTGATTCTGGTTTCCTTAGAGCTTCAATTAGTTCCATCCTATCCTCTTCCTCTATAGTGAATTGTTGCTTCTTGTTTCTTATCACTTATTTCCTTAGCCACCTTGGGATATGCTCCATTGGAGATTTTTTCTTTCAAGGAAAAAGGATTTTTCTCGGCTATGCTCTTTCCATTATCTCTCCTTTCTAGAGTCCTCTCCTTCTATGAGGGATCCATACCAAGAGCTTTTGTATCTATGGAATCCATAGTTCTCACCTTTATGTCTTGGGAAGTTTTTTGAGGTTGCTCACTTCTCTGCCCTTCCTCTAACACTTCCTCGATGGATGCTTATTGTGGCTCTTCCTCTTGTTTTGCCTAAAATTTTTCTCCTTTGGTACTTGGAGGAAGAGGGGTAGCCAATCCCTTATCTACACAAAATGTGACTTGCACTGGGGATGATGGAGCTACCTCAGGTTCTTATGGCACAGGTGGTAACTGACTCCAATCCTCCTACTGAGGTTGATTAGTCAGAGTGTCTCTAATTTTGTCTCCCATCAATTTAGTTCCAACCCACATAAAATCAAAATATGATATCTTGAAGACATCAATCCCCTAAACATCCTGCTCATCTATCCATTGCTACATTTCATCCTCAAAGGTTGTAGTCTGAATGGGTTACTCAGGAATGGATGGCAGTGTGATTGTGGAGCTTCTTCTTCATTCCAATTTTGTAGCTCTTGTAAGATGAGTCCTCTGGTTATCCTCTTCATCCTCATCATCCCCTTCTTCCTCTTCTTCGAGAATAACTTTCGGGACTGATGGGAAAGGAATCACTCTCCTAATGATCTTTTGTCTCCTCTTTATCAGAGTCTTGATCTTTCTTCTCTTAGGAGTGGAGGGGGAGGCTTGTACCTCTTGTTGGGGTGCAGACACCTCTTTCACTTCAGTTTTATCTTCTCCTTGGCCTTGTTTAGCTGCCGGCACTTGAGGATTGTCTTGGGTTTGTGTAGCTTCCACATTCTTTGGCCCTTATACATTTTTTTCTCCTAGTTATGGAGATGCTTGAGTTGCTTCCTCTTTTGGCTTGGCTTGTTGAGGAGAATTTCTCTTTCTCTTACCTTTACCCTTCTGAGCCCTATAATATCCAACTGGTCTATCAAGTTGGTGTACTATCTCTAGACTCATAGGGGACTAAGCTATGAATGTAGGTACTATGACCTTAGCTCCTCGACCTTTAGCTAGGCAGGCTTGAGCATGAAAGACCACTGTTTGAGGTATTGGATCAAGTTTGAAAGGTCTCTTGATCTAATCCTTTTTCAATTTGATGACATGCCTCACCCTGTGATTGATGTCTGAGTTCTCTTCTTTATCAACCTTAGCATTCATGATAGGTCAATCACCAATCTTGTCTTTGTTGGATAGTAGATCAAGGATATCTCTAGTATCTTCTTGCACTGCTTTCAAAGGAATCTTTATCTTCAAGGCACTTTCAACTAGATAGAGAGTCATCCTATGATAATCCATTATATGGATATCATAGCCATCTATTGCGTTCATCCAATGATCTTTGATTGCATCTTCATGTTGAAATGTCTTGCTAGCTAGATATTATACTCTTTTGATATTATCAAAATAGGGCTAAGGGGAATTATATTCTTCTAAGGGATATTGATCCCATTCAGACTCAAAAGATGGAATGTCCTATCTTCGAACCACACTAAAAGGTACTCTAGTAATAGGCCATACCCAACATATTTTGTGCTACTTCTTGACTCTGTCGTATGTAGACAAGAGTTGTCAAGCAATCTCCAGTAGAATGAGTCTATCACTAGAATACCTAGGGAGCTTGTTAGGGTTGATAATTGTACCTGCTACCCTCAAATAAGTGAATGTATGAAATTGGATGTAGTAGGCTCCAACCTTTGATATCTTAGCTACTACCTCCTCTGACATCCTTTTCGCATAATCCCCTTCAATAAACCAAATTATTGCGAATATAAATGTGTCATTCACAATCCTTTATTCCATGTTTTGCTCTTGGAGCTTCTTCTTTACAAGTTGAAGATATACTATATGGGGCCATGCATTTGGGTCTTGCATGCTACCCTTCTTATAAAGCCCTAGATAATCTATCACCCTTGTGGCTAACAAGTATACCAAATATGATGTCATGTAAAATTTATGGTTATTCGTAACTACCACCAGCTACTCACCCAAGTTCTCACTAAGAATGGAGGCCCAATCAATCAAAATCTTCATCGTCTGGATAGTCTCAATGAAATGCACCATCCAAATGTTGAAGTGTTTAGAAGCAGGAAAACCCATAACTTTGCTAAAGAGTATAATCAAATATCCAATATCTTCCTTCATATATCCTCTTGTCATATCCACTTTTCCTTCTTTCTGCCCTAGAAGAGTCTTCTCAATGAGGTATGTGTTGTCACTTAGGTTTGCACCCTTGTCCAAAGCCTATGCATGAGGACAACCTAGTGAAACGTCAAAACAACCTCCAAGCTGTGGGACTTGAACTATGAGGTTGAGTCTCCAAAGAAGGCTGGCTTCCTCTTAGTATCAGGGCACACCTAACTATTCTTGGAGAAGAAAAGGGAGAAGGAGAGCATGAAAGAAAATCTACCTAATCTAATCTAAAGAGGTGATGCACCAAAATAGAGTGTTCGGACCAAACTTTGCCCATTTATGCACTGTTGAACCAGAATGAAACTAAGGATATACACATTCAGACTTGCTTTAATCTAATAATCACATGCAGATCAGAAGACCAATATGAATGACACAAGGAAAGAGAGATTCACTTATATTATCATTCATAGGCCAAGGAGATAGAGTCATGCAGATCACAGATCTCTACAAAAGACCGATAAGAGGCAACGAGTTCTTGCACTTTCATACCAATGGCTAAAAGAGATAAGACAAAAAATCATGTAGTTCAAAGGCACAGGGGAATTTACACTAAGAATCTGTAGAGTAGTAATAAACAAAAAAGAGAAAGGTTGACCTTTACAAAATTCACAAAAATTGCCTTTATAGTTCAGGCATAACTGAGATTTTCCCTCCAAAACTATCCTGCAACTACTGCAATCAAGGCTCTGCCAAGAAAAATCATGGGGATCTGAAGAAATCTATTCTAAGTATAGCTTTAGGTACCACAAAATTTGACTATTAACTAAAATAGGGCCTTGAGAAGACAGAGGCGACACTCTAGATAGATTAGATCGGGGTGGTAGAGTGTCTTTGCATGTTTCACATTCACTTCTGGTGGTTGGAATTGATCATGAAGATCAGATTCATGTAAAACCTTGACTTCTTATCATTTTTGGTGCATGAATTAGCAGAGTCAATGAGTCATTCGAACACTATAAGTGAAACAGGCCCCATGGACCAATCAATTCATTTCTTTATGCCACCTTGCGAGTCTCCCCGGATTTGACTAGATATTCAAACTGACTGCGCCACCTTGCAAACCTTGACCGTGACAGTCACATTAATTGTCGGCTGCATCTAACCATTACTACCTACCTTAGACCCATTGGGACACATGTCACCAAGGTGCTATGTCACTATGCATATCCTCCGATCAATTTCCCATAGCGAGATAGCGCCCATCGTGGATTTAGACTGATCTGACGATTGTGAAGACTCGCCATATTACTACACTATCTCCATAAAACTTCTGGGCCCAGGAAACACTTGGCAACCACTTGGCACAACCTAGCATCCTCATCTTGGCGAGACCTAGCCCCACTGATCCACGTGGCACAATGGTGCTATGTCGCTATGGGTAATATCCTCGTAGCTTTCCATAGCGAGATAGTACTTACCTCTAATTTTCCTTAGATCTATGGTGATCAACAAAATTGTACAACTGCACACCAAGTTGGCTAAGTGGACCAATGAAATATCACCATTGTACTATGACCCACCTGACAACTGCCACCGAGGATGAGCAGTAATATTACTTTGGGGAAGGGCAGGCCCATGACATCATCTGTGCCACACGTTGCCGAGGTGCTATGTCACTATGGATAATATCCTCACAGCTTTCCATAGTGAGATAGTGCCAACCATTGATCCAAATTGATCTGAGGGTGAGGAAATTTGCATGGTTTAAAAGGGGCGTGGGTCCAGGTAACTGCTGACATCAACGAACTGCCCAACTAGTGACGAATCAAAGCCTTGTTTCAAGCACAGTCATCCTTTCGCGTTGCCTGGGGTCCCACCGTGTTTTCCAAATTTCATCACCGATATCTGACGAGGCATACTTGGGACCCACCTTCCTTCTGATGTCGCCGCAGTAACACTTTTCGTCTGGGTGCTATGTCACTAACGGCGAGGAACACAAATTTTTTGATAGCATCATAGTGCCCTCCAGGGATCTACCAAAATTTGACATCGAAGAAACAACAACGAAAAGGAGGACCCACCGGCTACGTGGCCAAAAGGTGCTAAGTCACTATGGATAACCTCCGAGCAATTTACCATAGCGAGATAGTACCAATCGTAGATATCTCAAGATCCGATGATGGGGACTTGCAAGCCTATAGAAACATTAAAATGCACAGGGAAGAAATACCATAAGGTTAGGATAAAGTATTTTGTGCCCTTTTTGAATATTTGAATATTTAAAACTTGTGACCATTACTACGTTGAATTTAAATGTGGTGATTTTGGTAGGAAGGCAAAAATGACCAACAAATCTGGCAACTCAGAGGGGATGCAAGCTAGCTATGCATAGACCAGTGATCTCATGCATCCATTGGGCTACAGAGTCAAAAAGATGTGGATCCTATGTATACTATGAAACCTTAACCCTACCTATGAGAGGAAAACTCTGAAATCCTTGTATCTGCAACTAGAACCAGAGATGAAAGCTTCTTTCTGCAACCACAAAACTTTGAGAAAATTGGCTATCTCATAGAGAGGTAGCTGTGCTCGTGCACTTCTTGGGAAACAGGAGAGCTGAAAAAAAAAACTACTCTACTTATATACATGAAACCTTCAACCTTCATCAGAAGCATAGTTTGAGATAAATCCCATTGACTGGGATGGGCAAAATTTCACCACTAGGCCTACTTAACTGAAAAGCATTGGCCTGTTTGCAACTAATAATCAGATAGGGGCCACTCCACAGTGCATCAAACTTTGAGTGTCTTCCTGGTTTTGCCCTATTTGCATCCCATTTTAGAATGAAATCTCCCTCCCTGAAGATTTTGACCCTAGTCTTCCTATCAAAACTCTTTTTTACTTGCTGCTAGTGTGTCTCTAGGGTCTACATGGCTTTACTTCTCTTCTCTTCCAGCTCCATCAGCTCTGCCATTCTTATTGTCATGGAATCATCTTCAATCAACTCCAACTGATGAGTTAGCTCTAGGGATGGAAACTCTAATGAAATTGGAAGTCTTGCTTCTTTGCCATAAACTAACACAAATGGTGAATTCCTTATTGACCTTTTAGGCATTATTCTATCAACCCATAGTGTAGTCTTCATTTTTTTATGCCAACACCTCTAGTTATCTTCTATTGTCCTTTTCATGATCCTAATCAGGTTCTTGTTGGAGGACTTGGCCAAACCATTACCCTAAGGATAGTAATTTGAGGATGTGCTAAAATAGATATTATGATCCATTGCCCATGCACAAATCTAAGCTCCAACAAAAGACTTTGCATTATCTAAAATAATGGTTGAAGGGGCACCAAACTTGGTCACAATTCCATCAAGGAACTCAACAACTAAAGATTCAGTGGCATCCTTCAATGCAACTGCCTCTGTCCATCTGGTGAAGTAATTTGTAGCAGCTAAAACCCATTTGTGACCTGAATTAGAAGGAGGATTGATAGGGCCTATGAAATCCAATCCCCATTGAGAAAAAGGTTGGTCTACCTGAATAGGATGAAGGGGAAGAGCTACAAGTCTTTTTTTGCCAGAGAAGAAGGCACATTTTTCACACTTCCTCACATACTTATGACAATCATGAAATAGAGATGGCCAGTAATAACCAACCCTCATGATCTTCATTGCAGTTGTCCTTGCTGAGAAGTGGCCACCATCAGGACCATCATGAAGTTCTTTGATCATTCTTTCAGCCTAGTCTGTATCAAGGCATCTTAATAGGGCTCCATTAAAATCTTTTCTAAAGAGGACACCGTCAACTATGACATAAGGAATTGACTGTAATCTATATTGTCTCCTTTTAGTTCTATCTAATCCTTGAGGGTATCCATTGCCTAATAAGAAATTCATCATATCATCCATCCAACTCCTTGGGTAGCTATTTCTTACCTCTTGTCACTCTATCAGTATCATAGCAACTTCCTCATCAAATTCTTGAGATGATAACATCTGTTTACACAACCCCCTCCCTCTTACCAGCTTGGTAATCTAAATTTCAATATCATATTCCATCACTTTAGTAATCCAACCAACTCTTTTCTCACTAATATCTTTGCTCAAAAGAAAATCCTTCACACTAGCATGGGGTACTAACAAATGAAACTTATTATGAGACAGGAGGTGTCTAAATTTCTTTAAAGCTCTGATGACTACAAGGGCTTGCTTCTCTACATAGCTGTATTTATCTTCATATTCTTTAAGCCCTTCACTAAAGAAAGCTATGGGCTACTCGTCACCTTTATCATTTCTTTGAGTCAGGATAGAAGAAATGCTTGACTCACCACCTAGGGTATAAAGGATGAAATCTTTCTCAAAATTTGGATTCATAAGAGTAGGGGCTGAGGCTATGGCTGTCCTGATCTCTTCAAAACTTTCCTTCCCTTCCTTGGTCCATGTGAAGACCATACCTTTCTTGAGCATAGCTGTAAGAGGTTTCACCATGGTAGTAAGATTAGGGATAAATCTTCTCACAAAATTTACCTACCTAAGAAACTTTGCAGCCCTTTCTTGTGTTTAGGAAGAGGAAGGGCAAGTATTGCTTTTGTTCTCTCTAGATCAATGGTTAAGCCATCCTTAGATACAATATGTCCTAATAATTTTCCTTGATTAGTAGCAAAGACACACTTGCTTGGGCTAAGGGAAACCCCAAACTCTCTGCATCTTAAGAATACTTGTCTTAGATGATCAAAATGATCTTCTACATCCTTTGAACCACTGACCATGGACAAAATATGCTCCATAGAAGGGAGAGGATGGTGATCTTTAAGGGAAGCTTGGTTAAGGTCCCTAAAGTCCACACACAATCTAATTTCTCCATTCTTCTTCCTAACAGGGACAAGGTTTGCTACCCATGATGAGTGTTTGATGGGAAAAACTATATGGGCATCAATCAATTTGGATAGTTCCTTTCTCATTAAGGGTTCAATTTTGGGATTCACTAGCCTCTACTTTTGTCTTACTAGTTTTACATCATTAATTAAATATATGGTATGCTAAAACAACCTTGGGTCAAAGCCCTTTAAGTCATCATATGTCCAAGCAAATACATCATTAAATTCTTGACATAGATGAACAAAATTTTCTTGTTCAATTTTAGAACATACCTTCCCCATGTTTAAGGACTTTCCATTGGCAATCATGACTGGAGTGTAGCCATCTTCATTAGCAGCTAGGTTCATGGCCCTGCCTCTTGCTTGGTCATTAGGATTAAATACACTTTCTAAGGTAATGAGACCCTTAGGAAATTTTTTAGAACTGAGATGAATGATTTGATCACCATACTGATCCTGCAATCTCAACTGGTTCTTGCTTGAAAACTCTGCTTCATTCTGCAAGAAGCTCACAATTTTGTCATCAGACTCAAACACTTGCCAATGGATGTTGTTATTAGGGATAGCAAGCCTTACTACCACTCTAATTTGTTGCTCTTTCTTCTCCTCAAGATTCCCTGGCACATCATAAGATGCACCTATTGCTACAAGTCTATTAGCATGTCTATTATATTTTCTAGGGATGCTTTGAATATTAAATGCATTGAAACCTTCAAGCAAATCCCATACCCTATTTTTATAAGACTTGAGCAAACCATTCTTGGTGGTATTCTAATTCCTCACTTGATTAACCACCAACTCACTGTCTCCATACACCCTTAAGGCTTGTATTCCTCTTTTTTGAGCAAGTAGGAGACCTTGAATCAAGGATTCATACTTGGCTACATTATTAGTGCAACTGAATTGGAGCCTAAAGGAGAAGTAGTACCTTACTTGTGCAGGAGAAATCAACATCACACCAGCCCCTGACCCAACCTTATTCCTTGATCCATCAAGGTACATACTCCATATCCCACTCATATCTTCTTTAGTACCCACAAGATTGGGAACTAGAGCATCTTTCTCCAATATACAGTATGTACTAAGACCTATCTCAAGGGTTTTTGAAATAGGGTCAAATTGATACGCATTAGCCCATTAATCGAAGAAAAAATTAGGTATCTCTGCTAGGGGAGTGGTGGGCTCATTCACTATGTCGTTCTCATCCATCTCTAGAATAGGGAAATTTATGTTGACGGGGTTAGGGGTGTAAGATTCAGTGTGATGGAGGGCTTGAGGCTCTGCTCTAATTGAAGCATTAGCTCCATATCTCATTTTAAAAGACATATATGACCAATCAGAAGATATGAAACCACCTATTTGGGCAGTAAAGTCTCTTGACAAACAGATGGCAAAATATGGGTTGACCTCAGCAACAGAGATATCTTGGGTTACAGTACAACTAGGGCATACATGTAAGGTCATCTCCACATTCCTAAGGATCCCTATAGTCTTGATGGTACTACCATCCAACTATAATACATCCCTAACAATGGGCTCATATTTCATTCCTAAAGCATCAGCAACACACCTAGGCATCACTGAACTGCTAGCCCTTGAATCAATCATGCAATTATGGACCAGTTTGCCCCCTATAATTAGAGAAACATAAAATGGAGGAGGTCTAACCTTTTTACTTGTTTCTACCTCCCTTGATGGTTGTACTAGGCTTGTGGCACTTTCCATATTAGGTGGCTGATCCTTTGGTTCAATTCTTTCCAGTTCTTGTTGTAGTAACCTCTTTTGCATGGGTATAGTAGCAACAACATCCCACATGGAGATATTCACATTTGTCTTCTTCATTTGCTCTACCACATTGAATGGAATAGCAGGTGTTTTGGTAGAAGCTTTGGGAGCTGCAATTGTATGAGGTTGAGATGGAATAACCTGAGGATCACTTGTATCTTTTCTACCATGATTTTTCCTTTGTTGCTGAAAGGTACTTGATTGATTATTTGTTGCTTGCTCATGAGATATCACATTTGAAGTTGAGAACTGATTGGGAGGAGGAGGGACAACATCTTCCATAGCTCTTCTTTTGCTTCTAGTGTTATGAGCAATGGAATCCTAGTTTACATTACAATGCTCCTCCATCTGATGATTCATAAAAGAGCAATCGCCCTGTCTTTGAATATTTGAGGCATCTTTAAATTGGTCCTCCTTGTATGATTATTTTGTTGTAGGTTCTTGGATTGTCAAAGCCATAAAAGATTCAGCCTTATGACACATACAATAGGCATAGGAGTAGTTACATGAGGGACAAAAATCTTGATCTTGGGCCATATTATTTTGAGGGACTATGGCCCTACTTTGGTTTACATTTGAGGTTGAAGCATGGCCACCCTATCTACTCTGATAAAAAGAATTGTTCCAATGATTAGGATTTGGAGGCCTACCATTGCTTGGAGTTTGATATTGCAATTGATGAGGCTTACTACCTTGAGCTTGCTATCTTTCTAAAGTCACCACCTTGTTGCTTACTTTTTGCATCATAGAGGAGTTATCCTCCAGCTTCTTCCCATAATCTTGCAATCTTTTCTCTTTTATCCATGTTCTACATCAGAGATTGCATCATCTATTTGATTTCATCTATCCCATTTGAAGATGTGGAAGCTTGAGGGATTGGAGTAAGGGATTGTGATGTAGAAGTTGTGGGAAGGGGAGACATTGCTGGTTGATGATTTGGAACATCAGGGAAGAAAGGCATAGGAGGCCTTGAAGCTAGCTTACCTCCTTGTATTACGATGTTCTCTAATTTTATTGCTATTTCATAAGCATTAGGCAAGGTATCTCCTCCCATAGTTTGGATTGTAGTGGCAATATCACTATTAAAAGCTCTAAGGTAATGCAAGAAGGCATTACCAGGGGTAGGCTTCATTGAAGTAGGTATTCTATACCATGTCTTTTGAAATCTATAATTAAAATCAATCATACATTTATGGGGGGCTCTTTTTATAGTAGTCAATTGCTCTAAAAGTGACAAATAGTCACTTTTATATTCAAAATTTTTGCACAATCCTACTCCTAATCCATCCCAATCTGTTATACAACCATGAGCTAAACCTCTATACCATTTTAGTGATTTTCCTTTCAAGGATGAGGCTAGGAGCCTAACTGCAACATCATCCTCTGTAATACCATGGATATTGTAGACATTTGCAACCTCTTGAATGTGTTCTGAGAAAGAGATAGAAGTTTCACCAGTAAACTCCGGTATACTTTTGAGGGAAGCTACTGGTATGTCATGTCTTTGGGCTAATAAGAGAGGGCTCCCACCATTAAAGGTGGAAAAAGTATGAGCTCTAGGTAACACCATATAGACAAGTGATCTATTGATATGTATTGATGGCAGTCTAGGCTAAGATCTAACAATAGGAGGAGTAGATATAGATCTTGTAGGTGTATTTGTTACTATTGCACTCCTAACTGGTGATAAAGATATTCTAGTCTTCCTTCTTCTAGGATTTGAAAATGAAAGCTCTTGATAGTGAAACTTACCTCTAGAAGATGGCCTGGTTTCAGCTCTGGGCATGAATCACTGCAACTTTGGTCTGGAACCAGATATGTATTTGAAGCTTAGAGTCGCCAAGTACTTTGAAGAATGAGCCTCTTGAAGGCTTAAACATCGAAGCCAATACTAGATCTCCTCGGTATTGATCTTGAAATCTTCCCTTTTGACACCAGTAGGCTTGAATTTTTTTGAAAATTTGTCCCATTGGTTGTGCCAAAAACTGTTCTCACTTAGGTTTGCACCCTTGTCCAAAGCCTATGCATGAGGACAACCTAGTGAAACATGGACACAACCTCCAAGCTGTGGGACTTGAACTGTGAGGTTGAGTCTCCGGAGAAGGCTTACTTCCTCTTACTATCAATGTGCACCTAACTATTCTTGGAGAAGAAAAGGGAGAAGGAGAGCATGAAAGCAAATCTACCTAATCTAATCTAAAGAGGTGATGCACCAAAATAGAGTGTTCAAACCAAACTCTGCCCATTTATGCACTATTGAACCAAAATGAAACTAAGGATATACACATTCAGACTTGCTTTAATCTAATGATTGCATGCAGATTAGAAGACCAAGATGAATGACACAAGGAAAGAGAGATTCACTTATATTATCATTCATAGGCCAAGGAGATATAGTCATGTAGATCATAGATCTCTACAAAACACTAGTAAGAGGCAACAAGTTCTTGCACTTTCATACCAATGGCTGAAAGAGATAAGATAGAAAATCATGTAGTTTAGAGGCACAAGGGAATTTACACTAAGAATCTACAGAGCAATAATAGAGAAAATAGAGAAAGGTCAACCTTTACAAAATTCACAAAAATTGCCTTTATAGTTCAGGCATAACTAAGATTTTCCCTCCAAAACTATCCTACAACTACCACCATCAAGGCTCTGCCAAGAATAATCATGGGGATCTGAAGAAATCTGATCTAAGTATAGCTTTAGGTACCACAAAATCTGATTGTTAACTAAAATAGGGCCTTGAGAAGATAGAGGTAGCACCATAATTGTGCTATGACCAAGTAGATAGATTAGATCGGGGTGGTAGAGTGTCTCTGCATGCTTCACATTCACTTCTGGTGGTTGGAATTGATCATGAAGATCAAATTTGTGTAAAACCTTGACTTCTTATCATTTTTGGTGCATGAATCAGCAGAGTTAGTGAGTCAGCTGAACGCTATAAGAAAAATAGGCCACGTGGATCAATCAGTTCATTTATTTATGCCACCTTGTGGGTCTCCCTGAATTTGACTAGATATTCAAATTGACCGCGCCACCTTGCAAACCCTGACTGTGATAGTCACATTAACTGCCGGCCACATCTAACTATTACTACCTCCCTCAGACCCATTGGGACATGTGTCACTGAGGTGCTATGTCACTATGTGTATCCTCTAAGAAATTTCCCATAGCGAGATAGTGCCCATCATGGATTTAGACTGATCTAACAATCGTGAAGACTTGCCATATTATTGCGCTATCTCTATAAAACTTCTGGGCCCACAAAACACTTGGCAACTACCTGGCACAACCTGGCATCCTCATCTTGGCGAGACCTGGCCCCACTGATCCACATTGCACAATGGTGCTATGTCGCTATGGGTAATATCCTTGCAGCTTTCCATAGCGAGATAGCTCTTACCTCTAATTTTCCTTAGATCTATGGTGATCAACAAAATTGTACAACTGCACACCAAGTTGGCTGAGTGGACCAATGAAATATCACCACTATACTATGAACCACATGATAACTGCCATCGAGGACAAGCCGTAATATTACTTTGGAGAAGGGTGGGCCCATGATGTCATCTATGCCACGCATCATCGAGGTGCTATGTCACTATGGATAATATCCTCGTAGCTTTCCATAGCGAGATAGTGCCAACTGTTGATCCAAACTAATCTGAGGGTGAGGAAATCTTCATGCATTTGAAAGGGGTGTAGGTCCAAGTAACTGCTGACATCAATGAACTGCCTAGCTGGCAACAAATCAAAGTCTCGTTTCAAGCACAATCATCCTTCCATGTTTCCTGGGGTCCCACCGTATTTTCCAAATTTCATCATCGATATCCGATGGGGCATACTTGGGACCCACCTTCCTTTTGATGTCACCGCAGTAACACTTTCTGTCTGGGTGCTCTGTCGCTAATGGTGAGGAACATAGATTTTTTGATAGCGCCATAGCGGCCTCTAGGGATCTACCAAAAATTTGGGGCCAAAGAAACAACAAGGAAAAGGAGGAGCCACCGACTACACGACCAAAAGGCACTATGTCGCTATGGATAACCTCTGAGCATTTTCCCATAGCAAGATAGTGCCAACCATAGATATCTCAAGATCCGATGATGGTGACTTGTGAGCTTGCAGAAACATTAAAATGTGCAAGGAAGAAATATCATAAGGTTAGCATAAAGTATTTTGTGCCCTTTTTGAATATTTGAATATTTAAAACTTGTGAACGTTACTACGTTGAATTCAAATGTGGTGATTCTGGTGGGAAGGCAAAAATGACCAACAATATGATGATTGTATGATTTTGGAAGCTTTATCAATATGTTCCCTATACCATCTTTTAGCTTGATGATAGGTTAATTTGATAAATTGGGCTGCCCTCGGAAGATGGAATACCTTCTCTAAGTTATTTGGTCAAAGATCTAGGATGATTTCTCCAGTTATGCTCTTGACAACCCTTTCTTTAGGAACATAATTCTCTGTGAGTGTCATAATCAATTCTGAGGAGTGCACTGAAACTAGATGTGATGCTGCATTAACAAGTCCTAAATGGATCAAGGTGGATATCATTGGAGACCTTTCTGTGGGTTTATTGCATAATGCCTAGAATGCACCCAAATGTGTGTGACCTAGTTTGGTGTCCTAGATATTTGAATAGTCATCTTGACATTAAAGTGTGACTTTCTCAGAACACCTTGAAACTTTAACACTATGGGCTTCAGGACCATCTTTGCGAAAAGGGAGAACAATGAAGAAGCCATTGAATTTGCACAAAAACAATGTCTATTAATCTAGTGTCAAAGAAAAAATTGAAAAATTCAAACCCTAATAATGATGCAAATAAAACCCAAAAAACATAGTTTCTCAAAAACACCTTAAAAACCTTGATTTTAAAACCCTTATGTAAGAAAAAGGGCGCACCTGGCACACCTCCTTTACCATTAACAAACTTTATTACATGAAGGTGCACATCAGTGCAACTCATGGGGTGCACTTGGTGGGCACCTTATGGTCTTTTATTGTACTTAGGAGTCTTTAAACATGTGTAGCTAACACCTTTCTAGGTGTAAGCCTCTTAAGTTTTTAAAGAATTTTAAGTTTTTAAAGTTTTTGCATTGAAAAAGGGTGTGTAGGTGTGCATCTTTATGGGTTTATTAATGTTGCTTTGTTTGTATGAGTGCAGGTATAGGAGAGGCGGAGAGGCACACCTCAGGAGGTGTAGTGCTACGGTCAATCATGCTGGAGGAGAAGAAATGAAGTGGGGAGGGAAGGGAGTCCTTGGATTTTATAGACTTGGGACCTCTTAGTGCACCTCTTGGTGTTGGGCATCACCAAGGGTGATGCCCTTTCACTATGTTTTGGCTGACTAGCACACCTGGGGAGGTCCATTGGTGTGCCTCTTTTTTTCAAAAAATACCTTCTTCCTTAAGAATTTTGATTTTCAAAAACTAGGTCTTCTAATTGAGACCCAGACTTGACCAAAGGCACTAGGCAACACCCTATAAAATACTTGAACCTAGGACTAGGGATCCGATAAATCCAAAAATAAAGTAGGGGGTCCTCATTTCTAGGTGAAATAGGGTGTGTGTTGTGAAACCACAATAGTAACATTGAGATTGAGGTCCTTGACATTGATGTCAACAAGGGAGAATATGCATGAAAAAATGCATCTTCTAAGGTATGGGGGAGAGTATCTTCTAAGGCATGGTGGAGAGTACACATGAAAATAAACATCTCCTAAGTATGTGGGAGAGATATCTCTTTAGACAGATTTAGAAAGATTCATGAAAGGAAGTATGAATATGCATCTGATGTATTGTGAATTTTCTAGCTTGAAGTAAAAAATTAATGTCTAAGAAGGAGTATGCCCCTGTTGTGTACCTATTATTTTAAGATTCTTTTTAGCGTGTGGACAACTAATGCTAGTCAGCAACAAAAAAATACTATTTGGTATTGTTTAAACTTAATTGGTTTTTTCATCTATGTTTCCATCAATGCCAAATGGGGAGATTGTTAGCATGAACACTGATGATACTACATTGGGAGAGTATCCTAAGCATTGGAGAGTATTGACATGTTGCACTTATGACTGTGTTTGTCATTGATGTAAACATAGCACAATTTTTGTAAAAAAATGGTTGAGTAATAGATAGAGATCTTAATGGTACAAAAAATGGTTTGATTGTTAGGTGATTTGTAGTTACAGACATGTTCAACACAATATCCTGATGATGTGGTCAAGTGTATAGAGTCTAAGTTGAAGACGTATAGAAGTTGTACCTTATTTACAAAGAGTGCTTTAGAGACAAAGTATTAGTAAAGTAGTTCTTGATGTTTGTTTTCCATCTTACATCTAAGATGTAATGAAGAGATGCATAGTTAAGCAGTGACAGAGGAGAGTCAACTGATGATGTCAGTGAGTGTGCAAGCCCTAGTATCATACATGTGAAGTTTTGTATATACTGTGAGCCAATAGTGCTATTATAATTGTAATTAATTAATTATCTTATTAAAATTTAGTGGGAAGCCTCAAGGACAACTCAAGGAATTATTATGAAGATATGGTATAAAGGAAAGATGTTTTCCTTGTTTGTAATATGGATGAAGCACTAGAAAATTTTGACCCATTTTTCAACAAAAAATGGTCAAAATTTTGACCCCATGTTGGTCGAATTTGCAACCAAATGATGCATCACAATTTTTGTTGTCAAAATTTTGACGAATCCTCCAATTGGTCAAAATTTTCACCAAATACTTGGTTGAAAAAGGCTTATTTCGTATGAGCATTATTGGTGGCAGTTAGTGAAAATTCTGACCAAAATTCATCAAAATAGCCACCAAAGTGTGGTTGAAAGTTCAATCAATTTTAGTCTATCAACGACTAGGAAGCCATACTCACAACCAAAGAATTGGTCAAAATTTCTACCAATATTAGTCAAAATGGACACCAAACTATGGTTGAAAGTTTAACTAATTTTGGTCTATCAATGATCATGATGCCACACTCGCGACCAAAGAATTGGTCAAAATTTTGACCAAAACTTAGTGGAAATGTCAACCAAGATTGGTCAAAATTTTGATCAATCTCATTTGTTTTAAAAAAATATAGCAAAGGTGAAAGGGCATGACAAAAGCCCAATTGGGATGAATAATGTTGGGGAATTATATATTAGAGAGAGTGATAGTGATGAATGTTGAAGATTTGTGGTTGATAAAGGCCGAATGCAATTGGTGATTGAGGTGTTAATCTACACAATGTCCAACTATGGTGGCGGTAAAAGATAGAGATAAAATGGTTGTGGTTTTGGGAATGGGCTTCTTCTTGTTTATGTTGTGGGCATTGTGGTGGTCTAGTAAAGCTTATTTGGTACTAAATTGTGTGCAACAATGATGGCATGAATATACACAACGAAAATTTTAGTGGCCTCCTAAAACTTGTTTAGTAATAAATTGCCTACAATTTATTTTTGAGCTGTAAGTATTAGCTAAATAGACAGAGAAGAATGAAACTCCAAATAGTGAAGGTTCAAAGTGAATCTCTCTCCTTAAATAGAATATAGAATATATCCCAGTCATTAATGTTAATATTAAAATGTAGCAGAGAACAAAAACTTAGCAAATAAATTGCATGTGAAAACCTCCAAAAATAACACATAATAATTTAAAACATACCATTTCTTTCATCTTCAAAGAAAATGTCTTGGCATCATATGGATTCACCTTCATATTAGTAATGAGATCGAGGAACAATTAAGGGATTTTTAATCCTTTTAGAAGTGCTTCATTTTTTGCCTATAAGAGAAGTTGGCATATGTCTCTTCCCATTCTCTACAAAATGCCACATGCTCTAGATTTAGATTCCAATAAGTGCAAAAGTCCTAGGATAGAAACAAATTGATCATTCCTCATTATAGTTATGCGAATAGGGTTGGTATCTTAATTTTTATCTTGATTTTCTATATCAATGGAGCTTCTTAGCACATCTAAAGAAATAAGGGAACTCATAAAAATATCACCTATTCCAATGAACAAGAAGACTACCAAGAGCTAGTTAAGTATCAATGGAACTTCTTAGCACATCTTAAGTAGTAGCAAGGGAGCACAAATAGTCAAATGACCTATTGACTAAAACATTTACTATCATGAGCATTTGCATCTTAATCTATCACTACTAAACCTAATCAAAAGAAGCCATAAAGCACCTAGAGCATACCAACAATGAAATTCATAAAGCATGAAAAAATTAATTAGTATCTATATGTGCAATGATCATAGTGGATAAGTGAAGAATAAAGAGATAATCCTATGGTCAACAACTTTTTGAGGTGATGCACTATAATGGTAGTAGAAGATCAAAAGGATATGGTTACATGATATTAGTCTAAGGACAACTTCAAAAGGAAGAACTTATTCCAATGAACAAGAAAATAGTGTCAAAATCTATTCAAAGCCTAATCAAAAGAAATACAATCATTCGATAAGTAGGAGATAATTTCCACAATAAGTCAAACTATGATATTGCTATCAACTGTGTGATTTTGAGTTAAACTCATTGACCCATGTTTCGTGAGTAGTGATTCAACATGAATCCATCTCTAATGAGAATAAATGGAACACTTAGCACTCATTGGCTCTAGGTGATGCTCACAGGGGTGAAGCACCAAGACTTCTCGGGAGGTCACCCACCCTATTACTACTCCAACCTAAACGTGCTTAACTATGGAGTTTCCTCCATGGTTAAACCCAAATCTCGCAACCTGATTTGTAAAACCTTCACCAAGTGTTGTGCCTTATGAACCATTCATTAGAAAGCCCCTTAAGCTCATCAATTGATAAGTAGGAGATAATTTCCATAGCAAGTCAAATTATGATATTGCTATTAGGATTTAACTGTGTGATTTTGAGTCAAACTCATTGACCCATGTTTCATGAGTAGTGATTCAACATGAATCCATCTCTCATGAGAATAAATGGAACACTTATCACTCATTGGATCTAGGTGATGCCTATAAGAGAACTTAACACACTTATCAACAATGTTAAGAAATCAACTAGATAGAGTTAACAAAATGCACTCAACAAAATAATCTTTCCTATATCTTTACCATGACTAAAGCCTACATGGTATGCCTGAGGAAACATAATTACATAATATTTTTGGCAAAAACATTGTTTTTTTTCCTATCAACAAATTGAAAGTTGCATCTTCTTCTTCTTGCATGGCTATATCTGCACCATAGACATGTTCCACAACTACATTTTCAAAATCATTAACCACATGTCTAGGAACATCATACCATGTCTTGGATGCACCAAAATGGTGATAATTAATGTTGCCATGAAAAGAGAACAGTTAAATAAATTACTTTCCAAAAATAGTGTAACTTTAAATTCACAATAGTTCCTGTCACCATGTCAAATATGATGATCCTCAAAGAATAAAAACTAGTACAAATTTTATATTAGACTTACATGTATAAGTATTGATATTCAACATGCCGTGCAAACATGCTAAAAATAATTCCAATGTAAAGCATTGGATCACTCACCCCCTACACCAATCATAATGGAACTTTAGTTCGGTACAAATAATAGAAATGGTAGCTATTGCATATTTTGAACTGCTAGAAACATTACTCGTATTCACTATGACTAGACAAGCTACAAACAAAAGTATTACCAAAATTGGAGCTTCAAGTAGGTGCAAAGTAGATTTTGGAAGTCTTGAAATACCCTGCATGCACCCAAGAAAGGCAAGGTATCAATAGAAGAAGTTAGAGACTTGTGGCATAAAGTATTTAGAAATCTGCAATGAGAAATATGATTTTCATAAAAAGCATCTATAAGACTATGAGTAATGCATGATATGTAGTTACCATCATAAAAACTATAAGAAATGAACAAAAATACCTAGAGTTCTATTGATCCATAAATAATCAGCTTGGACAAATTATGTGCAAAAATGGTGTAGGGGCCCTAGGTCCTAAATAAGGTGGTCAAACACCAAGGAGGAGAATAATGAAGTTCAATAAGTGTCCAAGATGACACAAGTTAGCTTAGGCATTCTTATTATGCATTTAGGAAATTTGATTTCATGTTATGCTAAGGTTACAAGCAAAGTCAAAGGGTGGTCAATGATTGGTCAAATAGTGGAAGTTGACCAAAAATCATCATTTTAAAGTTTAATAAACCTTTTTCATGTTTTGGTATAGTTGGGTATCCATTGTGAAGATTTTGTGTTAATGTTTTGGAAAAATGTAAAAATTGCAATAAAAAGGTGTCATGCAACTTTTCTTACAAAATTATGGAAGCTCAATAGTTGGAGCTTTGTTTTGATTAAAAATGGGTAGGTGAAGTTGTAAGGTAAATTTAAGGGATATATATGTGTGTGTGTGTGTGTGTGTGTGTGTGTGTGTGTGTGTATGTATAGTTTATCTTCTACCTAGAGGGGGTCGATATGCTATATATATATTTGGAGTGGCTAATATTGACTTTTAAAGTGAATTAATGCATAGTCAGCAATCATCTTTCCTTATTTTATTGTAGGGTGATAGTATGTGACTAAATCCATTCTTAGAAAGTTTTATCTTTGTTCTTAAATGAAGGAAATGATTGTGTTGTTTGAATATGATAAGGTAATAGTTAGTTTTGGCTTGTTCTTTACATGTTGTTTACCCTATACTATGATAAGGGTTTGTATATACATATTTTTTTCTCTTAATAACCATGGTGAAAATTCATGGTACTTGGTGAAAAGGAAGGTTTGGAGGTGTAAGTGACATGCATGGTGAAGTTTTTGATGCTCTTTATCAGACTGAGATGCCACATGTAGGGACTGTTATCACTATTTTTGATATGATGATTGACTAAGAACATAGCACAAAGGTTATTTTATGAGCTATGGAGAATGAATCTTTGATGGTAAACAAGAAATTATGATGCCAATGGTTATGGGAGAGAAAAATCCATCATGGTTTTCAAGGTTGTGAGCCTACAAGGCTAAACAATAATTTCAATCCATAAAGCCTAGAAACTAGGGCTCGAGTGGAAAGGGCTTTAGAGTTGAGATCCTAAACCCATATTTGGGATTTAGATATTTTTTTCATGTACTAAAAGATTTTACAATTTATTTGGAAGGTTGTTTGTAATTTTGGGGAGTTTAGAGTTATTGTGGGTAAAATAGGGCTACTAGGATGGAGCCCCTTTTAGGCCTCCTAGTGTAACTTGAGGTTCTAGTGTAGCGAGAAGCCCTAGACATATCAATTGGCCAAGAAAATTTGTGGAATAGTGGAGAATGATTTATTAGGGTATAATCATTGTTACATATCAAAATGATAATTACAAAGCTCTGTGAAAGGAATTAAGTTGTTACTCCCTTATAACCATAAAAGTAAAGTCCATACCTCGCCACTATATAATTAATGAAGCAATTTTCAATAAAAAACAAAATACCACCTTTATTGACGGACCTTATTCTTTCCACATCCCACCACTATAAGAATGTACACCATAATTAACATGTGCTTGATACAATAAGAAGCTGACCAAATTGTCAAACTTTAATAATATCCATACATCATGATACATAATTGTCTAAGATTATACATTAGATGTCAATCTTCACATCGTACATCTAGAATACATATTTAGATACAATATTACAACATGAATTTTTTTTTTTTTTGGAATACTTATAAACAAAGCATGTGGTTTAAATTTGTTGTATGAGTAAATACTTTGTATGGTGCTTTTCTTGTGCTCACTGCATCATTTTCATTAAAAATTGGAACTACATGTAGCTCTAGCAAAGAGCCTATAGTTTCAGTCAATTTTTTTCTAAACTCTGAATCCTTAAATTTATTATCAATTACAAGAAGTTTGGATGATGCAACATCTAGCTACATGATAGCAAGACATACTTTAATTTGTGCAATGTATTGAAATAAATTCTCTTTCCTATTTATCTCATAAGAAAGTATATTGAGCAATAGAAATATGGAAATCCTAAATAAGATTAAGGCTATTGTAAACTTGACTTAATTGACTATCATATAGAGCCATGAGATCACTTTTCCCAACAACAACACATGGTTTTCCATCAAGTTCCACCTGTAGTTTCTAGAGATCTACAAAATTGTTCAATATTATAGACATCAATGTTAATATAATAGAGTTATCTAATCTTATTTGAATAAAATAAGCAAGATTTGGTTTTAAATTCTATGTACTAAATTTTTGAGGTGATTGTAGAGCATTATAAATGAATACCTTTGTAGGACATTTCTCCCATCTTTCCTTAGATATGTGTTGAACATCTAGCAAAAACTTGCCACACTACTCATAGAGATCACTGCAATAGTTGTTATTATTAGGTAGTGTCATTAGCCCACTCACTACAATACTCAAATGACTGGTATTTTAGAGTAGTAGCACATGATCATTTCCCATATTCAGGTTCAATGGATAGTTATTATGTGAAAGAATCATAGTGTTATCTCCATTAGGTTCTTCCATTGATAGACTTGTATAAAAAAATCCAACTGAGTTATCATCATATGATCTAATAGACCCTTATAATCCATATCTAGTCCTTATCTTCACCAGATATTAGAAAGAACCAATAAATCAAATAATACATTTCATATATAAATGATGAATCTTATAGCTATTGAATCTCGCCCCCTTCACCACTAATCATTGTTCATGTAACATATGTATTAGATTTAATTACTAAAGTGTATTAGATTTGCACAATCTATACTAGATAATTATTTTCTCTTCTTGAATAGATTGTGAGATAGTTTTTAGTATCAACACTGGTTATAGTATGGAAGGCTAGTGTAAGAATGTGTTGGACATTATTTTATTTTTTAACAAAAATATTGTGAGTTTTAAATTTGATGCTATTATGAATTCAATGCTATAATGAATTTAGATTTGTATTATAGGTGGTGAATTCAATGCTATAATGAATCCTAGAGAAAAATAGTGGAGAATCGCCAAAGACTCTCAATAACAATTGATTTCCATATACTGTCTCAGCCCATATCCTCCCTCATTGTAGTTCAAACCACTTTGCAGTATAGTTGGATATCATTGAGGATTCACTCCCAAAACACTATCCTTTTAAGTTTGAAAAAATGTGGGTGAGGGATGAAAACCTAATGAATATAATAGAATACTAGTTGAAGGAAGCAGAGGTATCGGGATCAAAATTATATTGCTTGGTAACGAAGCTAAAGATGATCAAGAATAAATTGCTACTTTGATAATCATTTTGAAGCAAAAGAAATAATAGAGTAGGAAATTGAGGAGCCTAAAAGGGTAGTGTTTGATAAAGTAATGGACATAGAACTCTATCTCAAAGAAAAGAAACTATTAGGAAGATATCCTTGGTATGTTTGTTTGAGCTTCACTTGGTTTTGAGAATACTTTAATATTCTCTACTTAACAAGGCCAACCATGTAAAGCTGGAAGCTCATCTAGCCTCACCTCCCTTCCCCCTAAAATCAATCTAAATTCCCCATTATCATCTAATTACATACTTCATTCATCTATTTATGAACTATAACATTCAATCAATACAATCACACAACGTTAATCAATATGATATAAAATTCATTAATATACAATACTAATCAAGACTTCATTAACACAAAAATATTTTTTAACATGAAATAAAAATTAATATTAATATGAAACATTCATAGATAATTACTTAAAACAATGTTCTTTCATTATCCAACAAAGTTTATCAAACAAGGTTTATCAAAGAGCATTTAAAAAAAAATCATTTCTTATTTTTTCTTTTCTTAACTCTCTTAAGAAAAAAGGTTGATAGGAGCATCAATATCTTCCTCATTCTCCTCCTCTTGTGGCACATGTAATGTCAAATTATGACGCCTTCTCTGATTTTGAGGAGTAGGAGGCTGCTACTCTAAAGGGGGTTCTATTGCAAGAACAAGTAAATGGGTTAAATTGACATACTATTTTTCTTTGTTTGACTATTACAAGTATTTAATTAACTAGTACAACATAACATGCATTTTTCTTACCTGACAATGCCACATCATGAACATTAAAATTTTGATCCACCACCACATCAACATGCTGAACATTTTGATAAGAGTATATTTGCTCATGGCTCTTAATAAAAAGTGCTAACAAAATCTTATTCTTGGAAATTCATTCAATTTTTTTAGGGCATCAACAAGGTACAACTTGCACTCTTTCAATCTAAGACACAAATCATTTTCTTATCTTCTTAAAACTATGGTTCCAATTAAAATGACTTTTTCCTATTTTCTCAAAAGATCAATCATATCATTAAATCTATTTTTAATCTATGCTTTGAATTATATCTACTATTCATCATCAAAATGAGGAAATAATGAGTATAGAATTGTGGATATGAACCTCACTATTTGGTAATCATTATTTTCTCATTTTAATGATAATTCACTGGGCAATTAGAATGAAAAAAGGATTTTTCAAGAGAACATTGTGATACTACGAACTACTAGAAATAAAATTTGGAAATTTGACAAACAAAAGAAAGTGAAAGAAATACCTCCACCCGCACTCTCGATGATGAATTCCAATTCTTTAATAGCTGAATTTTCGTTGATCCTCACTACAAGGTAGATAAATGAAATATTTTTACTTGTTATCTTCAAAAATATTTCATTAGGAATGTGTGCAAAATAGAATAGCATTAAAATTTTCTATGAATGTTAATATATTTTTTACGTTCTCACGAAATTGATCCCTTTACAACAAGTAAATAAGAGCAACAACTATATATTGTGCTTACCGCTATAAAGAAATGAATAGAAACATTAACACAAAAAATCCATAGACATCACATGGTAGTAAAGAAATAAGACAAAGGAAATTACTAACCCTGTAAAGATTTCCAACAAACTATAAATTGGAGATACTGTAACCATTGCATAATAAATTGGAGATGCCTTAACATGCTTTTTGAAAGAAAGATTATTGCCAGAAAAAGATTGGACATGCCTATAAATTGATCCTTTGATTAGTAATTAGTTGTGAAAAATTGAATACCAAAAATCACTGAGTTAAATTGGAACTTTCCAATCACCAATGAAAGTCAAACTGTTATTTTGATTTTGAGTAACTATATATTTTTTTCATTCATGTGTTCATTTTTCTTACATTTTTGTCTAAATTACAACATTGACAAATTCATGAATGACAAAATATGATGTGAAAATTTATGTCAATACAATAAAATTGAACTTTTTTTTAACAGATGATTATTATAGATTGTGAAAATATACCCTCCTTAATTTTCAAGTTGCTAAATCTCCTATGATTCATTAAATGAAAACTTAAATAATAGAATACAATCATTACTTTTTCAAACATACTTAATAGAACATTTGATAAAACATTGTACTTATATAATTTATATTTTCTTAAGACAATTGTCAAATGATTCCCATATATTATCCACCCTTTCATATTTTACATATCTCCATAAGCACTATAACCAAAGCTAAGCTCAACACTAATAAAATTATAGTCATTTAATGAATTTTCTTATAATTTCTTAAATCCTTTCAAAATATCCGATAGACTTATCTTACACTCTTTCTTCAACTTTTGAAAAAATAGCTTAAATATTTTCAGAACATCTTTGATAAGGCTTGTAAAGAATTCATAGATCCTCTTAACTACTTTGAGTTGACTATTAATGTTTCCACTTTGACTTTATAGAGCATTTTCAATAGTTTCAAGTGTATATATTTTGTAAGCACAGATTCTACAAGACCAAAACACTTCACATTTGATTTAAATTTTTATTTAGTAAATAAAGTACCTAAGTAGAATTAAAGTCATATTTATATTAATTTAAAATAAAGCTCCTAAATTCTGAAATAGAGATATAAGGAAGCATTGTTGCCAAAATAATGTTGCTACCCCAAAATAAAGTTATAAATACACACACACACACACACACACACACATACTTGACAAATATGATCAAAATATTTCAATCATGTAGCTATTTTTTCCATCAAAGATAATGACCCAACAATAGTGTGAACTTTTAATATTAGTCATTACTTTATTGTAAATTATCTAACATTTTTATCAAGAAATTAAATAATAAATTATTTTAATAGTTCGTGTATATTTTTATATTACAATTAAGATTAGATAACATGACCTAAATGAAAACAACATATTTAATGTTATGAAAAATATGACAAAAAAGAAATATATAGTATTTATCTTACAAAATATCAGAATTTCATAAATTCAACTGCACTCTGAACTGATACTAATTATATTATCAAAGCAATAGAACTTGATAAATATAATAGAATCCTCTAATATTTTAAACCATTTATAGATGCAACAACACACAGATTTTAGTAGTTCAGGAAATAATGAAAACACAATGAGAGAAGAGAAGAACCTAATTAGATCTTGGGAAAAAGCTTAGCCACATGGATATAAATCAAAGCATTCACCTCCCCATTATCTAAATCTACATGAGTGATAGATCTAATATAGCCATCTGGGTCACAATGATTTCATATTTAGATGGCCACTACTTCCCACACTCATCAAATTTCATTTGAACACACATTGCATCTCTAAAAGGTTAAAAACCTTGCCATTTCCATTCAGATGATACATACCAGCCTTTTGTCCATCTTCAAAAAAAAAGTACATTATTTGGTTCTTTAATAAAATTCTTGTAGTTATCCCCAAGAATAATATTTGGAATTATAACAATTATTTGATATGTCTTTCTCTCTAGATAAAATCTTAGGTGCATAATAATTTTATCTTAATATTATTTCATATAATCTAATTCTTAACAATTTTATCTTAATATTCTTTCATTTAATCTAAAATCCTTCTTGTTTTGGTTAGGCTTGCATCTTCAAGATAATGGGTATTCATAGTTAGTGGGTTGATCAATTTAAGAAATCGAGGAATAGGAGAAAGAAAAATATTTTTTTCAAAGTATTTCAAATAAACAATCTTGGTTCACACTTGGTATTGGGCTAAGCAAAGAGGATGGTTCATGCTCAAGAAAAGATCCATACGGAAAGGGTAAAGCAATAGTTGCACAGAAGAATAGTTTATTTTGGGATTTTGATTATTATAATCTATTAGATAGATATGAGGTTATTTGTTTTATTAGATGGAATATAGCCAATTTATATTAATGAAAATTTTTTATAGCATCAAGTTCAAATCAAAATACAACAATTTATATGTTGTTTTAAATATATGTAGTTTGATGATGAGTTTTATATGATGTTTTAATGGGCAAAAGGTTGAAATCCTATAATATATTAGAATAAAGGGAGTGTACATATTGATAAGAGGACTTGACTACAAACATGACTTCTCTTCCACTTCCATGCCCATGTTAGGCACAATGATCTCTTGGGAATTATTATCCTCTTCTTAGAGAATATCAACATCCTCATAGAAGTCCATAACTATTGCATCACAACCAATACAACTAGCTTCAGAGGCCATGATGTTGTTGCAGTTCAAGTTGAAGATCTCCTCAAGAAAGTAGTCCATGCACATATGCAAATGCATGTCTCCCACCTGAGAGTCCTAGCCTTGCACAATTCATATTGAAGGAGAAAAATCATTCTAAACACACTAAGAGACATGTTTGTGAATAACAATAGACTAGGTTAGGTCCATTTATACTAGATAAACATGGGGAGCAATTGACTTTGAAATAAGATACAATTGGGCATGACACATGAAAATTCTCCTTACATTTTTTGCAAGCATGCCTGATACATGTCTAAGAGTCATATTTGAAGATTGTACCAAGATTTGTATAGGAGATTTGTACATTAAAAAGAATCTTGGATTAAGCACTCTGTACTTTATTTTCTAGCTCTCATAGGTAGCAACAACATTCCAAGAAGAGCCAAAAATATTAGATACTTAAGCAAACTCAATCTCTATATCCATTTTAGTCTTACTCTTGTCTGATTGTTGTTGACAAGGGCTGGAACATAGGGTTGATGCTACTTGTGCAAGGAACATCACCCTCTCTTTAATGTGCTCCAAATAAGTGCACCTACAAGCTGTACAAATACCTGAGCCAAAGACCTTGTAATAGACAGTTATAAGCCAATACTTATTAAATTATTTTCATCCAAGAAAATGGAACCTTGATCCAACATTACTAACATATTTGATAACCAATGAGATACTAAGTTTTCTTCCCTACAGTAGTGAGCAATTGAGAATTATGAAAATTGTGGTAGCAACTTCCAGAACTCCCCCAATACATATGGTAACTTATAGTCTTTTTTGGCATGTGAGCTTATGTTATAATTGGGGAGTCACCTTTTATGACCAATCTAGAAATGCCATGTCCATCTAGAAATGCCCATTGACAGGCCTTCAAGTAAAGCTCTTGCCTCCCCCATGTTATTTGATCAATCAAGGACCCTTGCATAAAGTACTTTCAAAATTCAACCCATGTAATCCCTCACCACTGCACTTATTTTTTTGGTAGCCTTAGTTAGTTCTCTAAATGCATTTGGTATAGATTAAAAACCAATAGAAAGGGTGTTGGTATCCATAAAACTGGGAATGGAATAAACATAACACAAAAAAATTATATATGGATAATGGTGTACTTTTTCCTTCTTTTTTCTCTCAATCCCATGATTGTACTACTATTCTGATAAATTGATATTCATGAAACTTTGAAGGAGAAATAATTTGGAAATTACAACATTGCTAGATGTCAGAAAATTTATTTCACATGCCATTGTGGGATCAAGAGATGGTGATGACCACATCCATTCCATCCCTGATATAAATGTTAATGATACATTAGATAAAATAAATAAAAGCTAAAATAAAATATTAAAATCAAGAAAAAAATAATGGGCCCACCCAATATAGTAGATTCTTGAAAAAATAGACAACCCTAAACCAAAAACTTGAAACCACAAGAATGGCTTAGGATGTGGAGATGAAGATGGATATGGAGACCCATGTGAAGGATAGGCCTATACTACGCAACTCCAATTCCTTCATGCTTGTGGTCATCCATCTAAAGAATGTGGAAAAATTAATAGAGAAGGGAGTGGTTGCAAAGGAGGAATTCCTCATGTTTCACATGATACAACTCATGATGATGCTACAGAGGAAGATTAAGGCCACTCACCTCACCACTTTCCTCAACCATCTTCTTCCTCTTGCCTTAAACATGTCTTCCTCCTATATTACATTGTCCACATCTTTTAATGTATTTCCTATTGTTTAAATACTTTTTAGAATGCTAGTAGATTGCCCTTCTCATTGTTATTGTTGTCATGAAGAGGATTAAAGCTAGAGTTTCCATAGACATTAAATTAGGTTGTTCATGACATGCTAGAAGATGAGTTATTCAATAATTGAACTTAAATTATCTAGGGAGCATAACATTTCTTGGAGCAAACATTTAGTTATGTTAAATCTTGTCAAGTAGAGATAGGTGAGACTATTGACACTTTGTAGTTTACCAGTGGGTATGCTGAGTCCTAAAATTTGGTCAAATCCATTAAAACCATAGATTTTTCCATGTGGGCATTTCTCATTTGTGTTTTTTTGAAGCCAAATTTTGGGCGAGTAGAAAATATAAACTATAATTTATACTCTCTTAGCAAAAGATCTAAACTAAATCAGATTGTCAACAATAAAATTTATCAAGTTAGTGTTAAAAACTTTCAATCCCACTACCATATCTACTGGCACTGCCCCTTTGAATGGTAACCTCACCAAATAGTAACCTCAAATGTCATTACCAATCTCTTTAAAATTAACTATAATAGATAGATCAAGTATTTTATCCATCTACATATGAAAAATATTTAATAGAATTTGGTGGCTACTATTACAAACAAAATGGATGAGATTTTTTTCAAGAATTCTTTTTGAGTTTGAAAAATCTAAGAGTATTATAATAAGGGCACCATCTTACTTTTTAAAAAACTACAACTTAATGCACATAAAACTTCTCAACTTTTCATTCTAACAATACTAGTCAAAGTAGTTTACTGGATAGTTCCATCCATCTATTGTCAAATAGTTTCCATGGCAAGATTTTTTTCCTTTCAAATCTTTCAAGCTCAAGTCTCCTTTCCTATTACATATTTTTTTCTTAACAATAGAAACAACATTATATGAATTATGTTGGTAGTAGTACTCTTCAACCATTATATCTTTCATAGAGTAGTTCATAAAAGAGATCCATGCTAGGTTTAAATCAAGGGAGATGAGGTCTGCTTCCTTATTTTCTTATTGCTTCCAAATGCTCAAAGGTTAGTTTTATCAACACACTATGAATAAAAGTAAAAAAGAGAGAATTAATTTCTATAAATGAACAAAGGAGTGGGCAAGAAAGAGAGCATTTAAGCTCATAAATGATGAGAAGTAGGTTGATGTGAATCAAAGGGTACATACATTTTTCTATTATAAAGCATAAATACTATGGGAAAGGGACCCTAAATTAGAAACAAATGTTTACAGAGCATAAATGATAGGGATCCTAAAAATGGACTACATCCCAAATCATAAATAATTGGATAAAGATAAAAGAATATGAATATGCCTGCATAATACATAATACAACTACGGGAAAATGATGTCATAGATTAAATCAACCATGTGCTCAGCATATGTGATCTAAAAATCATAATGAAAATCAGCCTATATGCATGACATATGAGTTTTGTAATCACCTAAAAATGGTCACCTAGACTGTTGGCCCCCTTTTCAGCATTTTGGCTAAATTAATTCATCGTTTGCCTAGACCAAATTGCTAAAATCAATTAATTTTATTTTAACCTATAGTTTGACTATATTATCCTAAGTCCATTATTTTATTAAAAGAACATGTCACCTTTTAATTAAATAAAAGATCCCATTCTTCTAACCCAATTAAAGTGCACACATAAAGGCCTTTTTCTATTTTACAAATTAAAAGAAAAGACTTTATGACTTTTGTCTTATATGGGAAGTTAAATTCTATTTTATTGGTTGACTTGTGTGTGCACATGGATTAGTCCTATTTTAAAACTCCACCCTTGATCATCTATCATGTTGACCTTGATCTCCACTGTCTGTATGACTTTAAAAGAAAGAGCACTCCCCTTGTCAAAGGATCCACACTCTTGAGTATTGTTATGTTGAAGGTTTCTCATTCAAATATTTGAAGAGCATTGTGGAGAATTTCTACTTCTCATCTCATTCTCTCATCCATCACATTCTAGCTTAGAATCATGTTGCATAGGATTTTAGTTTATTTGAAATAGCTTAAATCACATAGTAATTAGCTTGGATCTTGTAATATTCTCATCTTGTTTAACATAGCTGCACTTTGCATATTCATATAGTTTAATCTAAATTTGTATTTCATCCTTAAGGAACTTCTTGTGGAAATTTTCATCCTTGCATTTCATCTTTAGAACCTCCCATTGCATGGTTTACTAGCAGGAAGAGTATCTCTAAGTCTCAGCTGAGAGCCTTCATATTTGAATCATACTCTCTTGCACTCCATGGATAGGGAGCTCTAAGCCAACATCCAAGCATTCTAAACACATGGAATCACTTGGATAAAAGGGTTTAGAGTGTGACACAAATCGATTGTACATTTTTGGTGTTCTTTGGTATGTAGGACCAACATTTTTGAGCCCAAAGGGCATGCCATTCTAGAAGAAGGTGCCCCAGGCACATGTAAAAGTTGTCTTTTCTTGATCAACTAGAGCAATCTTAATTTGGTTATACCCAAAAAATCCATCCATGAGGGAGTACATTTCACAACCCACTATCATGTCTATATTTGGTAGTGGAAAGTCATCCTTGGGGCATGCTTTCTTTAGATCTCTAAAATTAGTACAAAATCAAATGGATTTATCATGTTTAGACATAGGTAAAATGTTGGAAATCTATTTCACATAATCAATAGCTCTAATAAAGTTTGCACTCAGGAGTTTTTCCATCTTTGCTTAGACCAAGAGGGCTACATGTGGATTAATCTTTCTCATTTTTTGTTTAATAGGTTTTACACCAAGAGAGATAGATAAATGATGCACGATAAGATCTGTGTCAAGTTCTGGCATATCTGAGTACGTCCATGAAAAATTGATCTTCTTGTCTTGAAAGAATTTGGAAAAATTATCCTTTGCTTTAGTTGACAGTGATTGCACCCTTGGCTAATTTTGACATCTTGGATCCATTTTTGAGATTCAAATTGAAATCTTAGTTCATCTTGATAGTCAAAATCACATTTTAAAATTCTACCTTCTTCTATGCAGTTAGTGGATCTCTTGAGGTCTAATCTTTGAATCATCGCTGGGGCATCTTTACTTCTTCATGTCTTCATCATCTCTACACTTCATATCTCACTCTACTCATATTTTCATGTCTAAAATCACTTTTTTACTTGATTTGACCTAATTTTCATGCTTTATCCTTCATGGTCAACTCTGGTCAAATTGGGGCATTCTATGATTTTTATATGGTCACTCTTTGGTTCTAATCATCTATCTACCATCTTGGACACTACTATATTTTGATTTTCTCATAACTAGCTCATTTCTACATCTCCCTTACCTCATTTCAATTTCAATCCTAAGAGGGTAGAAATACTCTAGCATTGCTTGCTACAACTATCTATTTCTTAGGAGCATATGTTTGATCTTCTCATTTGCTCTCAATCTATCCTTCTTGAATTCTAACATCATCTCTTTCCTAGTGTTTAGTACTATCACTATCAGACTGTACATTCAAGATTGACAATCTCTTTCTACATTTTGCTCTTCAGAATTAGATATTTCTATCTATTGTTTCCTACTTGACTTCTATTTTCTTTGACATAATGTGTTCCTAGATTGATCACACATTAGTCAAAGAGGGGCAAATTTAATCACCTAAAAATGGTCACCTAGACTGTCAGCCCCCTTTTCATTATTTTGGATAAATGAATTCATCATTTGCCTAGACCAAATTGCTAAAATCAATTAATTTGATTTTAACCTATAGTTTGACTATATTATCCTAAGTCCATTATTTGTTAAAAGGACATGTCCCCTTTTAATTAAATAAAAGACCCCATTATTCTAACCCTCTTAAAGTGAACACATAAAGTCCTTTTTCTATTTTACAAATTAAAAGAAAATGCTTTGTGACTTTTGTCTTATATGGGAAGTGAACTTCTATTTTATTGGTTGACTTTTGTGTGTGCATGGATCACTCCTATTTTTAAACTCCACCCATGATCATCCATCATGTTGACCTTGATCTCCATCATCTGTATGACTTTAAAAGAAAGAGCTCTCCCATTGTCAAAGGATCCACACTCTTGAGTATTGTTATGCTATAGGTTTCTCATTCAAATCTTTGAAGAGCTTTGTGGAAAAATTCTACTTCTCATCTCATTCTCTCATCCATTACATGCTTAGAATCATGTTGCATAGTAGTTTAGTTTCTTTACAATAACTTAAAGCATATAGTAATTAGCTTGGATCTTGTAATTTTCTCATCTTGTTTAGCATAGCTACACTTTGCATATTCATATAATTTTATCTACGTTTGCATTGCATCCTTGAGGAATTCCTTTTGGACATTTCCATTCTTGCATTTTATCTTTGGAACCTCCCATTGCATGGTTTACTAGCAAGAAGAGTATCTCTAAGGCTCAGCTAAGAGCTTTCATATTTGAATAATACTCTCTTTCACTCTATGGATAGGGAGCTCTAAGCCAACATCCAAGCATTCCAAACTCATGGAATCACTTGGATAGAAGGGTTTAGAGTGTGACACAAATCGAGTATACAAGTTCCAACTATAATCATACAATGGTGTAAAAAGACTTGTATAGTACTACAATTTATAAATTCATACTCCACTACACATGATTTAATATTGTTTGACCTAGATTATTTAGGAAGCTCTATAGTTTAAAGTACTTTCTTAGAAGGTTTAGGTGTTGAGGAAAACTCACTTGCAAGTGACGATCTTGTCAAAGGTAATGAGGAAGAACAAGTGAATCTTTTTCTTTTCAAAGTAGATATAGGTGCAAAGGGAGCATATGGTAGACTTGGAACACTTGAAATAAATAAATATTTCTAGGGTAAGGTTCTAGAGCTAGCCTTTGTTCAAAAGCTACACAAGCAATATAGTTATTAGAATATATCATAAGTCTTGGTATCCTCTCTATTAATAATTTTTCTTAGAGGTGTTTCTGTGCTTTTTGAACCCTCTTGTCTAGTTGTTACTACCAATGTGAGTGTTAAAAAAATAATTCAATTTTTTTTCAAGCTAGTTGAGGACTTTGTTCCTCAAAATATTGATTTATTATTGCAACAAAAAAGGGCTCAACTTAATAGGATAGGATAATACAAATGGCTTTCTCACTATAGCACAACCATTACTAAAATGGAGGGAATTAGCTCCCTATGGAAGGGCCTCACACATTTTTCCACACATTTGACCCTCAAGTACATGATCAAGATGGAGACTACTACTATATTCTGGGTTGCCTTACAAGATTCTTTGATAAGGAATCTTAGCAATGCAAGTAGGATGATGGTTAGATTTGGTGTAGGGGTTTTGGACTCCATTGTAATATCACACCATTTGAGCTACCACCTCCCATGAAATATGAGTTATAATTATCATGTTAGATTAAGATATTAGTTGTTTCATATCAGGTTATTAGGTGTTGAAATTAAGGTCATGTTGACCAGTTTCTTGTTTTAAGTGTGATGGGTCAAAGTGAGTCAAAAGTGGGAAAATTCCATGCAAGGGAATAAATAGAATATATTATAGAGTTAAGATGTCATAATGTGATGTTGAACCTATTTAGGGTGCCTAGGAAATTATGTTAGAACTTAAAATGCAAAATGTGGAAAAAAAGTGTAAAAATTGCCAAGAAATGTTGTCAACAATTCTTTGCAAAAATTGACAAAGTGTAGAAGGTGAATAGTCATTCATCTTTTTTAAGCCATTAGGGAGGTGAAAATTCATGTTATTCTATAAATCAATGTAATCTCACGTTATTGATATAGAGGGAGATATGGAGAAGGTAAATGAAAGGTTTTGTGTATGGTTTTTGAAGTAGAAATCAATTTTTTGTGTAATATTGTTGACATACTGGTATTTATATTACATTCCTTCTATCTTCTCCTTTACTTCATGGTTATGGTGGTTCTTAATTTTATTATATAGATAAAATAAGATCTTGAACTACTATTGATATTATAAATTGATATAGCATCATTTGGTGATTGAAGAGAAGAGCTCACTGCTCACAGTTAGGTAGTAATGTTTGAATGACAATCATTGTTTCTTCTTCATATCTAATGGTTGTGGTATTTATTAAACTTCCTATATACATGGAAATGAAGTTTGATATTGAATTTTTTTTCTAGTAGCCTGGAGTTATCACCAAGATCTGAATTCATTATTTAGACAGTAAATTTTGAACCATGTCAGAGTGCAATATTATCTTTTTGGTTGCATATTCCATCATATGGAATTAGGAAGGATGAGATTGTTTCCATGAAATTTTGGAGTACCATTATATTGGTCCCCAATAGACCCTACTCCTTACCATAGAGTTGACCACGAATCAATAAACTAATCTGTTGTTGCATGTAATTGCTGTGAGACAACAGTCTAAAAACCTATGACAGATGTGGTTATTGTTTGTATAGATATTTGGAGGTTGGCATACATCCTTGGGGTGTTAAGAAAAATTTCCAAAGAGTGGAGTGGTTGAGATATTGAAGTTTGGGAGACAGCCACCATATTCAACAAGGAAACCCACATTATCACAAGGGTGACTTTAGTAAAAAAACATGGAATTCGAGTTATTTTAGCTTGAAGAGAAGATTATTAATTATACTTATTATTATTAGGATTACAATGTAACAAATTAAATATCCTATTAACTATTCATATTGAGGTTCACTTATCATCTAAATTATTTTATTAGAACTATATTACTACTGATGAAAGAACGCCCAACAATGCATATATTCAACAATGTGTAACTTGAATATCTTTGAAGTGAGTAGATAGCAATATGACTGAGGCTTCATATGTTACACTTAGTTGGATTTTTTAGGCATATTTCTAGAAATGGGAGGACAATAAACTAGAAAGATTATTGTGCAATTATGAACAAGCCAACCAATTAAAAATGGCATAATATCATTTTGATGAAACCCTTACCAAATACATGTTTAAAAAAAAACAAATTACTTATCAATTTGATGAAACCCTTTCCAAATACATTATGCAATAAGAAAATTTGTAGATTTCTACCACTTAGCAATGGAAACTCGAAATCTATCAAATGTTTGCAATGAAAAACTAAAACTTGTCAAAGGTCTATAATTGTAAGTCAAACATGTAAAATGACTACAATGGAAACTTGATCAACCTACAAACCATACGATAAATGCAAATGTAAATAGAAAAGGAACCTAATGTAACTCAAAATTCAATAAACAATACTTTAAGGGGATTGATCGATGGAAAATGGTTGCTTCTTACCTCAAATGGATCCCATGCATGTAGAGCTCATCAAACCAACTCCTCCCACAAAAAAGAAAATGTTATGCCATTATATTTCTTTTTTGTTATTAAACCTAATTTGGTCAAAATTTTGACCAAATTGGGAAACCCTAATTTGGTCAAAATTTCAACCAAATTGGGTAAACAAAAAAAAAAGATTTCATAGGCCAATTTGGCCTTTGGTCAAAAATTTAGGTCAAAAAACCAATGAAAATGTACAAGTGAAGTGTGGTGATCATTGTATGAAATGCAAAGTGAGAAAATAAGTAGAGTTCTTATTGAATGCATGTAAGTGATCCAAGGGATTATTGGATGTGAGATTTGTGATCTAGTTACAAGATCAAAGAAAAATTATGGTTGATAAGACAGAGAAAGATGAAGGAACAATATAGTACATTATATTATTCTGCAAGGAATATTATAGAGATCATTTGGACAGTGGGTTCATTTGTCTTACCTTTGAAGCTATTTGGGTAGTGGGTCTACCTATCTTCCACAACTCATAATAGGGTTGGCACAACTCCTAATAGGGTTGGAATCTCATAACAGGGGCTCATATGTACTAAATGTATTCATAGACTCCTACTAGGGTCCATCCTCTAACAAGGAATATTAATATTAGTACATCATCTTGTGGGTACCATCCACACCGAGGTTTTCCCTTTGATCAAAGGTTTCCCTAGTTAACATATCAAGTGTTATTGTGTATGAGTATCTTGTTTTGGTTTTAGTTTATATTACTCATATGGTTAAGTTTGTTTAAAGTTGATAATTATGATATTAGTTGGATAACTGATTCAACACCCCCCCCCTCCTCTCCCCCTCTGAGTTATATCAGTGGGCTATATATTCTAACACCCCACTTGGCACCCTAAATTTTTATTCTCTTGAGGTAACTATAAGTTCCTCCACCTCCTTCTAGCCACAATATAGTCTATCACTTTACTTCCCACAATTGGCTAATAACAATCCATGAGAACTACAAACTTTCTACAAACCAAAGTTTTCCTTCTAGTTAAGAATCTTCCTAGAACTTGATTTTACTTCCCAAGATCACCATCCACATCAAACCACCCCTAAGCAGACCTCTATTCTTGATAATAGTAATCCACACCCTAGAACTTGAGGGAAGATCATTATCTTAGATACAATACACAAACCTCATATTCTCTAGGTACTTAGCTTTAAGGATCTTGCACCAACTAGCTTAGTCTTTTTCTAGTCTCCAACACACCTTATTAAGGAGAGCTTTATTCAAATCTACAATATTTCTAATACCTAACCCTACCTTACATTTAGATTTACACATAATATCCCAACTAACTAGGTTCAACCTGTTCTTCTCCTTCCCACCTGACCACAAGAAGTTCCTTTGTATTCTTTCCAATTTCTCTACCATAGCCTGAGAGATTTTCAAGAGGGAAAGATAGAAAATAGGAATACCTTGGAGGGAGGTCACAAGTAATTGAAGCTTCCCTACACTATTCAAGAGTTTACCTTTCCACCCAACCAACTTGTTTCTACATTTTCTCTAGGATAGTATTCCAGAATTGATTTGCCGCCTCTTTAATGGTAAGTAGGAGAACCAAATAGGTATCTGGGAGGAGGGCCTTATTGCATCCCAAGATGTTAAGCACTCTTCTCTAGATAGTAGGCTTTGTATTGAAGAAAAAAACCTTTCTTTTTGTCTAAATTTAGTTTTTGACTAGCATCAACCGTGTAGGTCTCCAAGATATGTTTCCAGGCTTTGGCTTTAGACACTAACGAGTTCCCACTCAAGAAGGAATCATCTAAATTTTTTTGTATAGCCTCCATTAGGAGGGAAGTAACTATTTTGATACCTTTGATATCCCCCATGTTCACCTTTCTCAAGAAGGCTCTACCCAACACTTCATCAACCGTGATGAATAGGTATTGTGAAACTAGATCCCCTTGTCAGAGACCCCTTTCCACACAAAAGCTTCCCTAGGATGATCCATTTACTAGCACTAAGTAGTTTATAGTCTCAACCATATTCCTTATGATTCTAATAACTTCCTAGTTGAAACCAATTCTCTCCAATACTTCATAGAGGAAAGATCAGCTGACCCTGTCATAGGCTTTCAAAATATCCAACTTCAGAGCCATTCCCAGATTACTACTCTTATCCATCAAATGTAACACCTCATGAGTGTACACTATAAATATGTCACACTCTAAACCATTCTATCCAAGCAATTCCATGAGTTCAGAATGCTTGGATGCCGACTTAGAGCTCCCTATCCATAGAGTGCAAGGATGATTAAGATAGAATGCAATGGGCTCTCAACTAAGCCTTAAAATTGCATTCCTTGCTAGTAAACCATGCAATGGGAGGTTCCAAAGATAAGATGCAAGAATGAATATTTTCACAAGGAGTTCCTCAAGGATGCAATGCAAATGTGAAGTAAGCTAAGATGATATGTAAAATACAACTATATTAACCAAGATGAGAGTATTACAAACCAACCTAGTTATACTATGTGAGCTATATTATAGTAAAGGAGACTAAGCTATCATAAAACTACACTAAAATTCCATGATATGTGGGAATGTAGACAAGAAAAATAGAAGTTCTCCACAAGCTGTCAAGGAGTCAATCTATAAACCTACAACATAACAATACTAAAAAATGTGGCCCCTTTGAGACAGAGAGAGCTCTTTCTTTTAAAGTTGTATAGATGGTGGAGATCAAGATGAAGATGATGGAAGATCAAAAATGGAGTTTGAAGATAGGAGTGATCCATGTGCATAAGAAAGTCAACCAATAAAATAGAAATTGACTTCCCATATAAGACAAAAGTCACAAAGCCTTTTCTTTTAATTTGAAAAATAGAAAAAGGACTTTATGTGTGCACTTTAAGTGGGTTATAAGAATGGGATCTTTTATTTAATTAAAAGGGGACATGTTCTTTTAATCAAAAAATGAACTTAGGATAGTATAGTCAAACTATTAATTAAATTAATTGATCATTGGAAATTTGATCTAGGTAAATGATTAATTAAATTAGCCAAAATGTTGAGAAGAGGGCTAATAGTCTAAATGACTATTTTTAGGTGATTACAATGAGTAGTAATAGACGTATCTCAAATTTGATGACTGGGGATTCACCCATTATGGGGTTTGCCAATGAATTTGTGTAATAATGGCTTAAGGTGGTTCACTAAAATTTTAGAGAAGATCATGTAGGTTGTATTGCAGAGGCTGATAGGTCTGAAGTTGGTGAGAGCCATTGGGTCCTTAATATTTGGGGCTAAGATAATGAACACTCTATTAAGTCTTTGAAGCATATTTCTATTTCTAAAGAGATCTATAGCAGCCCCAATCACATCCACTCTAATCACTTCCCATAAATGTTGTAAGAATACCAAGGGAAAACCATAAGGTCCTGATGTTTTATAAGCTTTCATGGATAAATTAGCTTTACGCACCTCCTCCTCCATAACTAGTTGAAGAAGGCTAAAATTCTCGTCCATCGAGATCACATTCAAAATGAAATAAATTAGTCACTTCCTATCCTCTCAATTGGAATCATTGTCTTACTCCTTATAGGATTTTTAAAAGAAATTACTCACCTAGCTACCAATATCCTCCATCTTTGTCATCTTTTGCTTTTGGTTATCCACCACAGAGTCATTCATATTTCTCCTTTTATGATTAGAGGCTTACCTATGGAAGAATGCAACATTCTTGTCCCCTAACTTTAGCCAAAAGACTCTTGATCTTTTTTTCCAGTAAATTTCCTCCTTGGTCAGGGTATCCTTCCACATTCCCCTACAATTTTCCTCTTCTATTATCACTTTGTCTATTTATGTTCTTTTTCTTTTCCTTAACTTTTCACAATACCAAGTGCCTAAGTTGCAATTAATTAGATACTTTTCTCCTTTTAAATGCTAATTTTCAATTGGGATGAAAGCTTGAATTGAATCTTATATTTGAGATGCTAATGTAATAGTTTTAGAATAGGAATAGTCTAATGGCTCTGATGGTCTGATGGTGAATTCTAATCGTTGACATCTCTTCCTCTTCTATTCATTTTCATCTTCCACTAGATGTGACAAAAAAAGGATATGTAAAACTAGTTTGATACTATTGATTATTGTACTTTGTATCATTCTAAATAAAGAGATATTTCCTTACTTGAAGAGTGGACACAATCTAGCAAAACTAGGTGAACCATTATAAACTCATTGTCTTCTCTTTGCACATTTTGTCTAGAATAGTTTTAGATTTTATTTACATTCTGTATTTTTCTTTTAGCTCAAAAATTTGAATCAGAGCTAGTTAAGCTCAGTTTGATTTTCTAGAAATTGGTGAAGATTTAGAGGTGTCATGGATGGACAAATAAGTGGAAAATTAAAAAACAATTCTGGGTAGAACTTTGGGCTATGGAAAGTATAGATAGAGTCATTTCTCATCAAGCAAGATTTTCAACCCGCATTGCTTGGTAAAGCAAAGGGAAAATAAAATAGGTCAGATGATGAAAAGGATCAAATACATTTCAAAGTAAGGGAAAAAATTTTCTTGCATTCTCAAGAAATGTCTTATTTAATGTTTCATGAAAGGAGGACAAGCTCTCTGCAGAGACTGAAAGCTAGGCAAATTATGAAGAGTTGAACCGTGATCTAAAATCTACAAGTTAAGTTGTGAGTTGTATTAGGTCAAAAACCCTTATTGTTACTCTCTAACAATTGCACAAGCTAGGGTAAAAATCCTATGGACTTAGGTTGGTTTAACAACCATTTGTAAATCCTTTAATAGGGTGACATTCCAAGTGAATGTTCTAAAGTCCTCTAACTAGGTCCACTTCTAATAGGGTGGTTAAATCCTCTAACCAAGTCACATTTAACAATGTGTTTTAGCCTTTAACAGGGCATCACTTCAGAAGAGTGAGAATTGAGTAGCATCTTACTAGTGGTTTTTCTAAAATTGGGTTTCCACGTAAATCACTGTGTTATGTGTTGTTCTTTCATGTGTTATGCTTGCATGTTGATTTACAATAACTTGCTAAGTAGGAAAGTTTAAGCTTGGATGCATGAAAAATTTAATAGGCTCACTTTACTTGATGAAAATTTTTGAATAGGACATTTGGACCTTGAATAACTCATTCACCTCCCCTCTCAGTCATTCTAAAGTATTTCTAACAATTGGTATCAAAGCCATTTGCTGATTTAGTTTAAAGGTACTAGAAGCAGGAAGATCAAGATGTCCAAGAGAGAAGTTCCCAAGCTCAACAGAGATAACTTCATTGCATGGAAAAGCCTAATGAAACTACACCTTGGATCAATAGGTGATTATTCAAAAACCTCAAGAACATGTAGATCTAGCTAGAGCCCTTATTGTAGATTATTTGAATAAAAGGAAGGAGCATAATTAGGCAATGCTGGAGATTACCTCTGCACTCAACTATGTTGAATTTTATGACATCAAAGGATGTGATTCTATATTCAAAATGTGGAAAGCCCTGTCAAATATCTATAGAGGATATCAAAATTTTCAAAGAGCAAAGTGAGAAAGCCTTAGAGGAAAGTTTGATGACATGAAAATGGAAGAATGTGAGAATGTTGTTCAATATGCCTCTAGAATGAAAGTACTAGTAAGTGCAATAAGAAGTTTGGGTGGTCATTTGGAAGATGACACTATCAATAGAAAATACTTAAGAACTTTTCTCCCCATCTATGTTATTAGAGTTTCATCCATCCAAGAGTTAAGATGTGTCCTAGGAAATCAACTAACTTTTGAAGGTATAGTGGGAAGACTTACTGCATTTGAATTGTCCAACTTTGATAACTATAGACCTAAGAATCTTGAATCTGCTTTCAAGGACAAGCTATCACTGAAAAACACTAAGGAGGTAAAATCAAAGAAGAAGAGTAGAAAAGGAAAACATGCATCTAGTGATAGTAGCATAGATGAGGAAGATGTTGAACAATTGGAATCATTATTGGCCAAAAGATTTCATATAAGCAAAGGTAAATTCAAATATAAGCTTCCTATCATTTGTTTTACTTGCAATGAAGTAGGACATATTGCTGCAAGGTATACACAGAAGAAAAAATATAAAGAAGAAAACAAGTACAAGAAAAAAAGAGAGGATGATAGCAAAGATTACAAGGACAAAGGCAAAAGATGATACATTGTTGAAGAAGATTTTGATGAGAATGATGATAAACTAGTTTATGTAGCCATGAAGGATGAATTAGATGAAGATGAGGCGACAACACTGGTAACCTATGTGAACAAGTATGACAAATGGATCATAGATAGTGGATGCTCACACCACATGATAGGAGAAAAAAGTAAGTTTATTATCTTTACCTAGTATGATAGAAATAGTGTTAGATTTGGAAATGATGCTCCATGTCAAATAAAAGGAAAATGTTCTATTAAAATTATAGAGAAAGTCTCATGTGATAATGCATACTATGTTGAAGGATTGAACTACAATATTTTGAGTGTATCATAGTTAGGCAATATAGGTTGCAAAGTAGAATTTGGAAATTTTTTTTGCCAAAATCTATGATACTGATGGAAATCTGATAGGAAAAGGTGAAAAAACTAGGAGTAATCTATTTTACCTAGATATGGAAGATGCAACCTGTATTATTGTTAGACTTGATGATGTTTGGATATGGCATAAAAGGTTATGTCATGTTAACTTTGACAATCTAATTAGCATCAGTAAAAAGAGGATAGTTAGAGGTTTTCCTAAGTTGAAGAAGCCTGAAAATACAATGTGCAAACAATGTCAACTAGGAAAGATGACAAGGTTAAGTTCCAAAAGTAAAGCCTACACTTCCAAAGAAGTACAAGAGTTAGTGCATACTGACTTATGTGGCCCAATAGAAGTAAAAAGCTACCAAGGAGACATATACATAATGTTATTTGTGGATGACTATTCTAGGATGATGACTACCATGTTATTAAAGAAAAAATCTAATGCATTTCAAATGCTTAAGTGGTATTTGGCCAAAGTTGAGAAGGAAACAGGAAAGAGTCTAAAATGCATGAGATCAAACAGAGGAGGAGAGTTTACATAAAAAGAATTTGAGATATTTTGCAATGACAAAGGAATTAAAAAGAAAACATCAACACCAAGAACTCCACCACAAAATGAAATTTCAAAGAGAAGGAATAGATTAGTAATAGACTATGCCAGAACCATGATGATGGAGAAAAGTGTTTCTCTAAAGTACTGGAGAGAAGCCATAAGTACTACTGTATATACCTTGAATCGAGTCCAAGTCAAGAAAGGTACAAATGAAACACCTTTTGAACTATGGTATGGTCACTCATGTAATGTAAAACATTTCAAATTGTTTGGTTGTAAATGCTATATTATTAAAGATACTAGAAATGGAAAGTTTGATGCAAAGAGTGATGAAGTCATATTCCTTGGATACTCCACTAGAAGTAAAGCATATAAGTTTTTGAATACTAACACTAACAAGATTGTGGAGAGTGCAAATGTAAATTTTGATGAGCATATAGAAGTCCAAGTTGATGAATCCAAGAAATTGGTAGATTATAGATCTTTTGTATACTTCTATGAAGGAATACCAACTAAAGATGATGCTACCAATCAAGTTGGGAATCAACAACAAATTTTAGTATTAGCCAAGTCACAGCCAGTGAATGCCAAGATGCATTCAGAAGCTGAGTTGCAGAATGAAGAAAATGCACATTCTGACTCTAAAATTAGTACACCTAAAAGAGATAATGAAATACTAGATGATGATGTGCAAAGTGACTTTGAAGCTAAAGGACCAAACATGGAAAGAAGGACAGAACCAAGACTATCTAAGTATGTGAGAAGAAATCATCCTATAGAACAAATCATTGGTGACAAGGATGCAAGACCAATGAAAAGGAACATACTAAGGAATGAATCATGTCTCTTGAGCAAGATTGAACCCAAAATAGTAAAAGATGCACTACAAGATGATAATTGACATAAAGCTATGGAAGAGGAGATAGATTGAATTGTGAAGAACAAAACTTGGACCCTAGTTCTAAGACCAGTTGATAAAAATGTAATTGGTACCAAATGGGTCTTTAGGAACAAACTTGATGAGAATGGTGAGATAACAAGAAACAAGGCTAGACTAGTCTACAAAGGTTATGCACAAGAAGAAGGACTAGACTATGGGGAAACATTTGCCCTTGTTGCAAGAATGGAAGGAGTAAGAAGACTAATTGCATATGCTACTTATAAAGGTTTTAAAATTTATCAAATGGATGTAAAGTCTACTTTTCTAAATGGTATACTGGAAGAGGAAGTCTACATAGGACAACTAGAGGGATTTGTTGATGATGACAACAATGATATGGTCTACAAATCGCATAAAGCACTCTATGGTTTGAAGCAAACACCTAGATCATGGTATGAGAGATTGCATAAATACCTTGTGAAGATAGGATTTGAGAGAATAGATGACAACAACAACCTATATATCAAGGTAGAAAAAGGTAAAGACATTTTGATATCTGAAATCTTTGTTGATGATATCATATTTGGAGGAAAAGATGTCGTATGCAAAGATTTTGTTGACCAAATGAAACATGAGTTTGAAATGTCAATGTTTGGAGAAATCAAATTCTTTGTTGGATTGCAAGTACATCAACTAAAGTGTGACATATTTGTAAACAAATCAAAATATATCAAGGAGATACTCAAGGCATTTGGATTAGAAGATTCAAAACCAGTCAGTACACCAATGGTAATAGGACATAAGTTATCCAAGAATGACGAGTCAGCTGAAGTGAATTAGACAATTTATAGACCAATGATTGGAAAGTTGTAGTATGTTGTACATAGTAGACTAGACATTGCATTAGCTATTGGAATAGTGGAAATATTTTTTGCTAACCCAAGAGAAAATTATCTGATGGAAGTAAAAATAATACTGAGGTACCTAAAAGGAATTGATGACTTTGGTTTATACTATAAGATGAGTGGAAAGTTTGAGTTAAAAGCCTACATTGATGTAGATTGGGGAGGTAATATTGATGACAGAAAGAGCACCAGTGGAGGAGAGATTTTATTATTAAAAAAATTTATTACTTGGACCAACAAAAAGCAAATTTGTACCTCACAGTCTACAATAGAAGCTGAATATGTTGTCGCTACTATCAATCGCACTAATATTGTATGGGTCAAATATCTACTACAAGGTATGAAAGAAGAGGTAATTTTACTTGTGATACTCTTTTGTGATAACACAAGTGCCATCAACATATCAAAGAATCCTATAATGCATGCCAAAACAAAGCATATTGCAATTAAGTATCACTATGTAAGAGAATTAGTGGAAGACAAGCAAGTAAGGATGGAATATGTTAACTCAAAGGAATAGATTGCTGAAATCTTCACAAAAGCACTACCTAAAGATGCTTTTGAGTATCTTAGAGGTAAATTAGGGGTGATACCCCTATCCAAGGCTATTTGAAGCGAAAGCAAGACTGCCCTACATCAAATGAGTTAATTGTTGACAAACTACAAATTGATGTAGAGGATATTTACTTTAGGATCCTCCCTGAAGTAATCAAAGTACTAAAGTTTCAAATTAGTCACAAAGCAAGGTGACAAAGGGATAAATTGGAGTACCTACAAATACTACACTTGCATGTTAAAATTCTAAAATATTTTGTCTTTGGCATTGATGTCAAAAGGGAGAAGTGACAAGAAATTGATCAACAACATTGAATTGGATAGAGGAAGAAGTAGTAAGAAATTGATCAAATCTACGAGATCAAAGTGAATGGTGGTAAGCCATAGAAAAGAGGGAGAAAAAGGATGTTCAAGAAGATATAGTAGAAAGGAAAGAGAAAAAGGAAATAATAGCTTAGAAGGAGAAAATAGTATAGACAAGAATCAATCAGAGGAATAGCAGAACAAAAAAAGGGAGAAGACAACTTATCAACAAAAGAATTCAGAGGGAGTCATAAGCTAACTTATGTTGCTGATAAAATGAATAGTTTTAAATAAAGTTTTCTTTTTGAAATTTGATTTGCTATTTTAACCTAGTTACCATTTTGTTAACTTGGTTGATCACTTTGATTTGCCATCAATGCCAAAGAGGGAGATTGTTGGAAATCTAATTGAAAATGAATACTATCAAAGAGGGAGATTGTTGCAAAGAAAGAAGATGGTTGATAAAGAATGTTTTAAATCATTTTTTTTGTCATTCATGTCACACTTACTATTTGTGGGAATGACAATTGCTTATAAGATCCAAGTACTATCACGTAGTTGATTGATGAAGAGGATTTAATCAACAACATGTAACAAGAGTATCTAAGGGAAAGGTTGAGTTATGGTTTTGTAATGAAGCATAAAGGATTAGTTAAGACAATGGTAAGATGATGTATTGATAATATACTTGAAGATATAGAGGTTGGCCACACTTAGAAACATTGGAAGAATAAGTTGTAACAAGGAAATCTGCAAAGCTTTACTAAGTTCATTAGTGAATGCTGAGCAAGCTAGTTTGAGCCAAGTAGATTTTTAGTTAGTGCTAAGAAAATGCAAAATCTGGTGAGTGCCTAGTCATGTAGAAGGAGTTGAGCAGGTTTAGGTGCCAAGCAAAGTGATAGGTATGGAGCATCAAAAAAATGTAGTTGATGCCAAGTAACACAATATGTGTTGAGCTCTAGAATTTCAATAGTGTCGAGTTGCTGCATGATTGGAAAAGTCAAAGATTCACCAAATTTGAGCCAACAAGTTTGTTACCTTGAATTTTGTGAACCAAATGGAGGATAAGGATGATGAGCTGGTGGCATATAATTTTAGGTAAACCATTTTTGGGTGAATTCAAGAGGATTCTTCATGATGTTATTAGAAGGAGCAAGATATGGGTTAAATTTAATGAATACTACCTAATCCATTTGAACTAAAATTAAAGGTGGGAAGAATTGAGCAGGAAAAGAAATTCTAGACTTCTATTTAAGGAGTCATAGGCAAAGAAGCAGGAGTAGTTGGGGGTGCCAATGTGAAGTTGTTGAAAGGTGTTAAGGAGAAGAAGAGAAGGAAGAATCATTAAGACTCAAGGAGACAAAGCTTGAAAGGAGGAAAAGTTGTCAGAGCTATAGAGACTGAAAGCCAGGCAAATTGTGAAGAGTTGAACTATGATCTAAAATTAAAAAGTTAAGTTGTCAGTTGTATTAGGTCAAAAGCCATTATTGTTACTCTCTAACAATTGTGCAAGCTAGGGTAAAAATCCTATGAACTTAGGTTGGTTTAATAGCTATTTTTAAATCTTTTAACAAGGTGACATTCCAAGTGAATGTTCTAAAGTCCTCTAACCAAGCCCACTTCTAATAGGGTGGTTAAATCCTCTAACTAGATCACATTTAACAGTGTGTTGTAGCCTTTAATAGGGCACGCCTTTCATAGGACATCACTTTAGAAGAGTGAGATTTGAGTAGCATGTTACTAGTGGTTTTTCCCAAATTGGGTTTCCACATAAATCACTGTGTTATATGTTGATCTTTCATGTATTATGCTTTCATGTTGATTTACAGTAACTTGCTAAGTAGTAAAGTTTAAGATTGGATGCATGAACAATTTAATAGGCTCACTTTACTTGATGAAAAAGTTTTAATAGGACATTTGAACCTTGAATAACTGATTCACCCCCCCTCTTAGTTATTCTAAAGCATTTCTAACACTTACCCACCATTGTTCCATTAGGTAGAACATCATCTTGTAAGGCCTCTTTTGTATTAGACAAAATATGCAGATATGGTCACATGGTTTCATAGATAGAGGCGTGTAAATACTTTATATTTTTTAATTCCTCAAAAGAGAAAACTATATTAGCAACCTATTAAGTCACACCTCCTCTTGCAGTGATACTTCATAGTACTTGACCTTCAGAAATGATAATGACCTATAAACTAACACCTCATGAATTGACATTGGCATTGATCGTGATTGAAGAACATGGTGTCATTTTATTTAGACACGTACTAATGCCAATGACTATGGGAACAATCATTTAAATGTAATAATTTGACCACAACAATGAAAGGATATGTAAAATAACATGTCAAAAAGATCAAGTGAAACTAGTGAATGGTGAAGATCAATTGTATGGTTGTCCAAAGGCTTTCCACAACACTACATTGTTGATTGTAAAATTAGCTTGACCTCTTTCATATGGAAAATGCCTATGGCCAATATGTGTGTGTGTGTGTGTGTGTGTGTGTGTGTGTGTTATAGTGATATATATTATATATTATATATACTTATATATATGCAATATATACATATTACATATATAAATATATATTATATATACGTAATATATATCCATAATATATATATCACATATATATAAGTATATATATATATATATATAATATCTAACACAACATATATATAATAAATATACACATACATTATATGCACATGGGCGATATATATATACAATAAATAAATAAATATATTTATAAATACACATTATATATATATATATATATATATATATAATGTATACTTATATATTTGTAATATATATATATATAGATTGCATATATATTATATAGAATATATACTTAAATATATGTAATATATATTACATATATATATATATATGTATATACATATCTATATATATATATATATATACATATACATATGTATATACATATATGTACATATATGTATACATATATACATATATATGTATATACATATATATATATATATGATATATACATATATGTATATACATATATGTATAGATATATATATATATAGATATGTATATATATATATGTATATACACATATATGTATATACATATATATGTGTATATACATATATATACATATATCTATATATATACATATATATATGATATATACATATATGTATAGATATATATATAGATATGTATATATGTATATATATATGTGTATATATATACATATACATATACATATACATATACATATATATACACATATATATACACACATATATATACATATATATATACATATATATATATATACATATATATATATATATATATATATGTATATATATATATATATGTATACATATATATATATATACATATATATATATATGTTATGCGTTGGCTTCACCTAGATTTAGATCGATTTTCTTTCTTTCTTTCCTTTTTTCTCCCCTTCTATTAATCTTATTACTTGCAATTGTGTGGTGCCTTCCTAGTTAGTCTCCCCCTCCCCCACTTTAGTTTTTAGTTTATTATTATTACATAAATAATCATTAACTTTGTTACCTTCTATTTTGTGCTTTTATTTTGTATGAAAGTTGATATCATTGGTTTAGTCCCCCCCCACCATTTTTAGTCTTAATTTTATTAATTTTCTTGCTTTGAGGTGTGCGATCCCTCTCCTCCTGGTCTCCTTTATTTGGTGAACCTGTGCTAAATCTGCAACTTACATTGTTTTACACGTCTTGCTCTCTTATCCCGATGATGGATCATGTAGTGTGATTTGAAACGTTGATGAAAAAAATCTTTACACAATCTAATCCAGAAACTTAGTACCATAAAATAAGTCAGGTGAGAAAATAAAGAAAAACTAATTTAAAGTTAATGAATGTATCATGTAAAGCTTAAGTTTTATATTCTATACTAAATATCATAATAGCTATAGTTAAATTAATTATATTTTTTAAGACTATAATGATTAAATATTTCAAATTATTATAAATTTTATATCAAATTTTTTAAAGGTAAAAATAAAATTCTAAATTTCAAAGCATTTAAAATACATTTTGTGGATAAAAAATCTTTCATAATAAATTAAAAATTTATCTTTATTGGTAATGTCAAATTTAAGTAATGTCGAATTTATAAAATAAAAATAAAACATGTACCAATTCAGAGGCTAATTCGTCCAAATGATAATGAATGATTAACTAATTTTAAGCAATCATGCACTAATTTTGAAGGGAATGTTGAACATTTAAATTCATTAACTTCAAAAAATGGAATCAAAATATGACACATCTATAATGCAAAGATCTTGCCAAAAATACTAGTCAAATGAAAGCCCGAGCTATGTTAAGTTCATTAACTAGTCATATGCTTTCATTTCTCAACATGTAGCAAAAGGCTTGTCTCCATTTTTTGTAGTCAATAGGGAAATGAACTTGGGTTTGAAATCAGCATCAACCTTGATCCTAAACTAGGTCAACACACCCGCATTGAAAGATTTCATCTAAAAAAAATCATTTCTTTCAAAAAGGATATTTTTGGCTTGGCTTGGAATACTGGACTATATTTGAAAATGTCCTCCATCACAACTTGGAGTGGCCCTTTTTCATCCCATTTTAGCCATCTCACCCTGACTTAAATTTGAAATAGTCGGTTCCCCACATGCTCTTGATCCTTGCATGGTGTAAGGGTGATAAGCCACTCACACTCCCTTACCCACCATTGTTCCATATAACATCATCTTGCAAGGCCTCTTTCGCATCAAATGGAATAGGCGGATACAACCGCATGGTTTCATAGATAGAGGTGTGTAAATACTTTATATTTTTCAATTACTTAAAAGAGAAAACTATTTTTGCAAAGTACTAACTCTTGCCTCCTCTTGTAGTGATACTTTATATTACTTAAGCTTCACAAATGATAATGACCTATAAACTAACACCTCACGAACTAATATTGGCATTGATCCTGATTGAAGGACATAATGTCATTTACTTTAGACATGTACCAATGCCTATGACTATGGGGAACAATCATTTAAATGTAACAATTTGACCACAACAATTAAAGGATATCTAAAATTATAGGTAAAAAGGATAAAACAAAACTAGCAAACAGTGAAGACCAATCGTATGGTTGTCTGAAGGCTCTTCACAACACTACACTAGTGATTGTAAAATTAGCTTGACCTCTTTCATATGGAAAATGCCTATGAGTTAAATATTATCTAAAAATAATTCAATTTCTCATCTCTGTAATGTCCCATCAAGGGATCCAAAAGAATTAACCTTAAGTTTCACTAAGTTTGGTAGCATTTTTTTTTTTAAAACATGAAAGTTAAACTACTCATAACATACACATAGTAACGGAAATAATAACATCATTCAACTGGAAGTATACATAAACATACATAACAGGTTACATTCCTTAAGGATCCCTTAATGTTGAATCACTTTTAAATTAACTATATTGATTCCATCTAATTCTACATCCACATGAAATAATAATGAAAAGTCCAATCTTCTTAAACAATGTACTTTTGTTCCAAATGTCCCATAGTAAATTACATTTCAAAATGCTCAATCATCATTTGTACATGTCATAGGGTATAAAAGACATAAAAGAATATACATGTGTGAAAATAAAGTACATCATCCTATTCTAATCCATGATGCAAGTGCAATAAAGTAAATGAAACCACATTTCATACATGATACATCATCATAGAAAATATAAACATCCATCATAGAAGTATAACCATACATCACAAACATAACTAACTAAGTGCATGGTTCCTTCCAACCATAAATAGCATCATTAGACCATCGTGGGTCCTAGTCATCCCTTTGTGCATAACATCCCAAGTCATCGAAGAGATCATCGGTAATATCATAGTAGGAATGTCACTCCTAAAACATACTACATCATATGCAAAAAGAAATCTAACATACTACAACATATGCATAAGAAATCTAATCATGCAAATAAAGCATAGGATAAGTAAATAACATCATCTATCATATGCTAATCATCAATATAAGGATACGTGTCCATCCACATAATCTAAGAACAGAATGAAGATAGATACCAACAAAGAGTGCTTCAACCATGGTGTCCATCATCATAATGCAAGATAATGAATTGGATACAAAGAAGAAGGTGAATCCTTCAAACAAGGTGCTCAAAGGAATCAAAGACCTACTTGCAATCATTGTGGTAAAATAGGTCATCCATCAAAAAAATGTTAGAGTAATGGTAAAGCAAAATTTAATGGAAAATGCTAGAATTGAAGTCAGCCTGGTCACAAGGCTAATGAATGCAAAGAGAGACCAAAATTTGAGGGAAAGTGTCACGAATGCAAGAAACAAGGTCACAAGGCATCAAAATGCAGAACTAAGTCATTCAATCTAGTAGAGCAAATTATGAAAGCAATATTCAATTGGGACTACAACACTTGGTGTAGATGTCATTACTATGGAGAATTTAGACACATTGACATGAATTGTGTTTAAACATCACACAAGGAAAAGAGATACCACCATAAGATGTTTTACTTGTACCAAACGCAGTCATCTAGCCAAGAATTGCATGAATATAGGTAGAGTTAAAGATGAAAAGAAATAAAAAGTAGATAACATTCAAAAGTAGATGAGGCAAAAATGGATCCCCAAATCTACTAAGGATGCTAGTTCAAATAATGATGGTCATGTCACTGAAGAAGTTGGTGACTCCACCATTCTCAACTAGGTTTCCAAAGGAGAATTGGAACTGCACTAACAAGATCACATTCAAACATTTCCAGAAAAAGTGACAAAGATCCCAATCAGTATTCAAGATACAAAAGGATCACTAAGGAAGATCGGTATTAGTTATCACCAAGTTACCTTCTCTACCAGGTAAGGTTGGGTCATAAACTCTATCGAGGAAGGTCGGGAGTAACAAGTCACACATGGTTACCGAGTCACAAAACCTTCACCAAGTAATCAATAGAGTAGTGGATGATAGCCTTTTGAGCATAATGTCAAGCATGATGTCAACCTAGCTACCTTTGTACTGAGCATTAATGGTGAAGTTTTATAAAAAGGCAAGAAATCGAATTCATTTTTTTCACCATGAAATCTAAGTGCTATTGTAAAGAAGTGAATTCCAATGTGATCAAGTGACTTTAAGTGAATTTGTAGCAAGGTTTTGAAGGTTTTGATAATTTACCAAGTAATCATGGCATTCAGTAGCAAAGAAAAGAAAGGGTTTGAGATTTTGGTTCGAGGAGGCAAGTGGAAAGCGTCGGACTTCAAACTTGTGCCTGCGATCGTAGAAACCCTCGACCCAAGTGGAGCTCAATCAAAAATCCCACCTAAGTTACTCCTTATTAATGATATTTGTGCTCATTTCAAGTGTTATATTCAAGAAATTAGAACCCTACAAATGGATGATGCCCTAGGTGAATTGTGTGTTAATGGTGTTCTCAAACCTGAGCATAAACATGTGGAAGACAAAGGTTTGACCCACATTCCTCACATGCCCCAAGGTTTTCAAGTCAAGTGGATTAGATACATTTTTAGTAGGTATATAATGGTCAGATATGGCTTAAGAAACTAGTTCTAGTCACAAAGAAAATGATTCCTTGCATCACTAGCCTCCCCATGCTCACTAAAGCCAAAACCACCAAAACCCTAGATTGGGTTGAGCTAGAAAAGAAAACCCTAGTTGAGTGGGATGGTAGAGGGATGAAAATTAATGGTGTAACTAATGTAGAACTGAAATTTTGGATACATTTGATAGCTCACAAAATATATAGTTCGAGCCACCTTAATAGTGTATCATGTGAAGTTGTGGACTTAGCCTACAAATTTGTGAAGAAAAATTTGTCTTATGACTTGGCAAATCTATTCTTGAAATAATTCAACAAAAATATGAAAAGTATTTAGACTTCTAAGAACAACCCCTACAAATTTGTCTGATTTGTTTGTTCTTCTATGTTTATAATTTCATCCCTTCCAAAGGCATGATAGTATGGAGAAAAGATGTGCCTATAGTATACCAGATAAATGAATACATTGCAAAAATAAGAGAGAATTTTGTTAGCATTATGGATAACTACTTTGAAGTATTCAAAGAGAAAATGAATAACAGATTTAGAATACCTAAGAAGCTTGTAGAAGATTACAAAGATGATGTTTGTTTCATGGTAGATAGTGAAAAAGTCTACATTTAGGTAGTAAAGCCCAAAATTGTATTGGTAAAACCTCTTCCCTATGAGGTAAATATTGATGAAACAAAGGGCATTATTGAAGCTCTAATTAACGAACCTATTGATCCAAAGGCACCACACTTTGGAACATATGATAAGGAAAAGGCAAGGATAGAGCTAGAGATAAAGCTACCACAAGTAGTTAACAAAGGTAAGAGGAGATAAAAAAACTGAAATCAAGCACACCTCTAATCTTAACCGAGGGAAAAGGAGAAGATATAGATGAAGAGTTAGAGGATGAGTCTAAAAAAGAAGAAGAACCCTTGAAGAAGAAAGGAAAGGTGATCATCACCAAACCACCTAAGCCATCCACTACAGTCTTCACAAGGAGGTCCACGAAGAAAGGCAGTGATATTGTCTTTAGCAAACCTCCTCCCACCTTCCAAGAAAAGAGTCCTTGAAGAAAAATGAAGATAAAATGACTCTTAGATTTAATACTTGTTTAATTTTGATCAAGGATATAGAGAACATGGTTAAGAATACCACAAGCATGTGGAATAATGTTTATCATTTTCATAAACAAAGTGACTTCCCAGTAGATGTTAAGGATGATGATAGTGATGATGATGATGAAGAAACTTATACAGAGCCCACACATTTTGACAATGAGGAAGTTGAAGAAGATCAAGATGAAGAAGCTACTAAGGAAGACAAAGAATATGATGAGGAGACTGACCTTATGAAGATAGCAACCATAGTCATTGCCTCACTTCCTCACTCTCTAAGCAAACTAGTTGCTACATCAAGCTCAGAGACAGCTTCAGCAAGTTTGATTGTGACAACTACAAGTACTTCAAATGTCCAATCACTCTTCATCCCACATAGCTCAGCACATCATTGATAGAAGTGTTTACCACTTCATCTACTGAGCTACAACCTCCCTCTTATTTAGCTCCCGAGTTGCAATCATCAGTTATGAATACAATGGCATCTACAATTTTGAGCTCATCAGCAACAAGTACCTCAATTTTGAATACTACAATTTTGTCTACTTTAGTTTTGGATTCAGCAAGAATTCCTATTAGTATTCCATCGATTAGTACTATGTCAATTTTCACAACAAGCCCTAGTATATCTACAATTGTTTCCATCCCAGATTCAAAGGCATTAAGTACAAGAATAGTTGAACCTAAGGCTCAACTAAGTACAAGATTTTTGAGTAGAGGAAAGGAGATAGAAGAGGATATAGACCTAGATGAGAAAATAGAAATTCCCAAGGGACTTTGATAATCTCACTGCAAATCAAATGCATATAGTTGGTGAACTCCTCTAAAAGAAGGCAAAGCAGAACAAATTGAGAGAAGAAAGAGATAGATTCTTCTCAACCTATTTTATTATAATTAGCTGAGGCAGTCCAAAATTTTAATGAGGACACTAATGGTCAAGATAAGTTAGTTGAGAAAGCAGAAAATAAATTTGACAATAAAGTTCTTGAGAACATTGCTCAACAAATTATCATTCAACAAGTTGAGCTTTCCTCAATTTTGACCAATCTTGAAACCTCTTGCACTAATGTGACATCACTTTTTGTAAAGTTATGTGATGTTACTGGGTTCACAAAGGAGATAAAGAGAAAAATAACAAAGATTATTGAGGATCTAAAAGCCAGTGCACAACGATTGCAACTTAACTCTAGTTCAAGCTGTACACATCATATGAAGATCAGATTTCTATCAGACATGCACACAGGGTTGTTGAGAGAATAAGCAAGGATTTAGTCTACATTGGTAGATATTTAGAATATGATCCTTCCTATCATGGATATAATGCAGAAACACATTATTTACTCAAAAATCTTGATCCATGACAATAACTTCTCTATTGTAGATCACATGATAGAACTCTTTGTAGAAGTGCAAATTGCTCTACATACATGCAAAATTTTGCAAGAAAATTGGGATAAAACTCTAGCACTCATTCTTAAGGTACATTCTAAGTTTCTATCTCATTTTGGTGTCTCCATGTAAATAAGTTTTGAATAAATCTTTGGCATTATTGTCAAAAAAGGGGAGAGACTATCTATAGTGAGACACTATGTATATTGTATGGGGGAGAATCATGCAAAAGAAAGAAAATGTATACAGCACAAGAGAATTTTGTAGATATATTATATAGTATATTGTATATACTTACAAAGAATTTTTTTGAAAAATCTCAAAATAGCATACCCTACTGAGCCAGTATCACATGGTGATGTATCTAAGCTTTGGCTAATAAGTGTTTTTGTCACTATGCCAAAAGGGGAGATTGTTTACATATCAATCAAGTTTTTTTATTAGTGACAACACTTATTTAGATTTTGTATGGCTACCAAGCTCATTGAAAAATCTATAGTGTTTTCCATATAATTCAGTACCCACCAAATTCTGTAGTTGCTACTGAGTCTTTTGGACTAATTCAAGTGGCCACCAAGCATTCTAGTGGTTACCAAGGGAATTTAGTTAGTGTGAAGTGCAATAGGTCAAACCAAATAGAATTAGGCAATGTGAAGTCTAGTAGTTCAACCTGAGCACTTCAGTGGTTACCAAGCTTTGCATTTTCTACCAAGCTAGTAGTTCATGTAATGTGAAGCTAGTGTTAACAGAGCCATATGCAAAGTTAGTGTTTATTGAGTGAAGTTATGGTAAACTAGTAATTTAGTTTATGCCAAGTGACATAGTATCTACTGAGTCACTAGTGCAGATTGAGTTTGAGACTACTTTGAGGTGATTAGTATGGACCAAGCTTCTACTTCTATTGAATGCATGGTGATGTTGAGTAATGACAGTGGATCCCAAATATCATAACTTCACCAAGTCAGTCTTCAAAACTTGAGTGTCTTCATATGGGCTGACTTTGTAATATTGGTGTTAACTTGTATATTGGCTGACTTTGTAATTTTGTAATGGATTGGTATATATGTAATGTATTGTATCATATCCAATGTTGCATGCAAGATAATGAACATGTAAGAATGCAAATGAGATCAAGTAGGAAATAAAGTATATAAATTGAAGGCCATATCAGAAAAGGAGTAGCAGAGACATATCCATCACAAAAGTTGATCATTATTATCAAGGAATCTCTATCAGCAAATCAATTATAAGTCAAAGATCTATTGTTTCATTCTAAATAGGTGAATTACTCTAAATCCTTTAACAAGGTAGACTTAACAGTCTTTCTCAAAATCTCTTTACTGAGTGCATACTTTATTGTGTGTTTTTAAATCCTTCAACAAGGTGGACCTAGCAGTCCTAACTACTCCTAATAGGGCAAATCATCAGAAGTGATTAATGTAAGCCTTAATAGGCCAAATTTATGCTGTAGTATTGAAGTTTCATGGGTATCATCCCCACCCCAATTTTACTTTTTATTTGGAAGGTTTCTGGGTCACTAATTTATTGTGTTCAAGTGTTGTGGATGCTTTTATATTTTCAGTTTCTCATGCATGCAATTAGATCAATAAATGATAATTGGTATATTGCTATAAAGTGATAAATTTGATAAAGCTTTAGAGGTTACTAATTCACCCCTCCCCTCTCAGTAACCTAGCATAGTCTTGAATATTTCCAACACATTGAACCATTGCTAAGTAGTTTACTCATTCATAATTCATGAGTCGAGAGGTTCTTCTTGCAAAAGACACACATCCAAGAAAGTGGTACTATAAAGGATTTTTCCTTTCTTCCCAAGGCTCATGGGAAAGATACACATTTATTGGTAATTGATAGTAATATGATGAGGTATTCTTTAGTATGTGTGAAATTAAAGGAATGTTTAATGATGGAAAGTACCTTATTTTTTTAATTATACTCTTTCCCACAAGCTTTTCTCCCAAGGTTGCATGCCTTAAAAGATTTTTTTTCTTTTCATTCCTTTTGCCTTAGTTGTTTAAGGTTTTTAAAAAAAAATTCTAAAGATACAAGGAGATATCAATAGGCCACATTATCAACAATTCTTATATAGCCAACATGGTGAGTCCTCCATTTTCTTTCTATTGGTTGTTGTTTCTTTTCTAGATTGAATGCTTATCTATGAAATTCCTTTTGGTATTTTCTCTACTTGCTATCAGTCAATCTCAACTCCTTCATGGATGCCTTTTGTCCCAAACTACTTAAGAAAGACAAATTTTTGGCCATAAGTAGTTTTCTACCCAAGATTGAATATACATTCCTATCTAACAAGGAGATTGGCAAGTTAGTGGTTACATTATCCAATGCACAACCTATGTCAACATTTGAAAGGGTCTTAGGGAGTGGATTGTTTCAAACCTCTGTTTTTCTTGATGTTATCCCTTTCCTATAATTGGTTCCAGCATGTCATTATAATTATGATGCTATTGAAAGGTGTATCCACATATATAGTGGTGAATTCTTGGTATATGTAAATAGATTTTTTGTTATGGGTGCATTGAGAATTCCAAAGTTTATGAGGAATGAACTATCAACTCATCCAATGCCCTATTCACTACTAATGGCAATGAGTATAATAATGTAATTTCCAAGGGTTGGTTACTCAATCTTGAAAGAGGCAGTTTCCATTTTCCACATCCTTTGACTAGAGAGCACATGATCCCAAAAATTAAAGATGTCATAACCTTTCTATATAGAGTGAAAGGGAACTTTCATGCCTTCCATTGGGAAAATTGGATGTACTTTTCCATCCAAACTATTGTAGGAAAGTATAAATTTATTAATTGGGCTGATATTATAGGAACACAATTGCAAGAGGAGCTTTCCCAAGTATCTACAACCTCTAGGTTTTATATGTCATTGTATCTATTTTACATTCTATCTTGTGGAAGAGAATGGAAAGGCCTCCCTCACCAGGTATGGAACTAGGACCTACCCATCTATGAATACTACCCCTTATTATAGAAGGATAAAAACTTGGAAGGTTTAAAGAGAGTTCAAGATACCTCTTTGGCCATACTCATTTTTGAACTCCAAGGGAAAGAGAACAAGAGGTTGTTAGAGGAAGCAACTCAATTGGTCAACATTTTTAGTAGCTTCTTCATTTAGTTTCAAAAGTTCACTTACTTGAGAGTTGGAGGATATTAAGGAAAACCTTTAGGATTGCCCTAGCATTTCCTTGACCATTACATGTTAATTTAATTTTGTAGGCAATTGGAAAAAATTGAGAAAATTTGAAAATCCTGTAAAGGCTTTCATTATACCTTTCCTGTAGAAGTTGGGCATTACAGATGCAAGTCTTTTCAAGATGCCCTAAGCCTAAAGGTGGAGATTTAAACTATGAACCTCTCATCCTATGTTCCTCATTCCAACTTTGATGGTTAGGATTTTGCATCAAATTATTTTGAGATGCCTTCATCTTTCTCCCATGTTCCCCAAATTGAAGATTATTGGGAAGATTGTCAAGATGATTATGAAGTCAAGAAAAGATTGTGGTTGAGGCTTACCTTGAAGAAAATAAAATATTTCAATCTTCAACTCGACATCTTAGGAGTTATTGAGGAGAGGTAGATGATTTGTTGTATGTTGAACATATTGAAGCATACCCTCTACCTATTGTTGATTTCTTAACACTAGAGAAGGATGATTTGAAAGCCATAACTCTACCTATAATAACCAAAATTGAACAATGGCTCACAAGAAAAAGATGACCCTCACTGAGTTCCCTTGATGTTCAAAACACATCTGCTAGCCCTAGTTCAACTCACTATATTTGTGACACTAATAAAATTGTTCCCTCTCACACTATAGGTTTTCCAAAGTAGAACATTGAACTTGAACTAACTATTCAAAGTTCATTTCAAATCCCTCCCTTGCTCAAGTAGACTCATTCAAACTAGAGGAAGAGGTTGGGTTAGTAGAGCTCTAACAAGGAAACTTGTGCAAAGCCTATTGAGATATATTTAAAGGGATAATCTATGATTAATAGCTTGAGTAACAAAATGGACCAGGGGAGTAAGAAAGTGGTTAAAGGGGTAAGTACCTTGAGTTCAATGGTTCTTAGCACATCCTTTGTGTTTCAAACACCTCCTCCAATGGATAGTTCTTCAGTTCCTAATTGGTTTGATTTATCAGTAGGGAAGAAAACAAGTTTTGTTCATGTAACCCTCCTAGTTGAGGACATGGTGAGAAAATGCATTGGGAAAACTTCTAAATCCAAGAAGCCTAAGGTCAAAATTGTGCTAGATATTGATGATAAGACTGGAAATTGGGTAGTAGATATTCTAAAGTTGATAATTGATAAGATTTTAGATGAAATACTTTCTTAACATTAAGTCATGGAAAAGACCACCCTTAGTTCCACCTCTAGGACTGCATACATGAAGATATGGAGTGCTAGAAACTCTAGGATCTCTCATCATATATGGAAAGACAAAAGGAATAAGCAATAATTCAAGCAATCCCTACACAAGAGGGTAGAATATATTCATGAACTTCAAAATCCAGATACTTTGTAATTGATGTTACTTCTCCCACCAATAAGGGCTTCATTGAATAGGTAAAAAGGGACAGTTAGTTGCTCATGCTTATGATGAATGGTTAAACATGGTGAATGCTCAAGAAACTAGCTATTTCTCCCATTTCACCAACACCAATGCTAAAGAAATAAAGTTGATGATCACTCTAGAACCTGAGATGAATGTGTGGGATTCTGAAAAGGTAAAGTGGGATGAATACATCAGTGAATTTCTAAAGTTTGAGAATATAGAGTGAATAGATTTCTAGCTAAATAACATAGAGAAAATGTTAGTGTGGATTTCTTGTTCATAGCTTGATCCAATCTTGAATGGAGGAACATTGTAATTGATAAATCTTTGGATGAATGTGCTAAGTTATAGAAAGAAATGAACTATCTAAAAGAAATCTTAGCTACTGACATCAAATCTATTGATGTGAAGATCATGAAAAACATTGACCAAGAGGGAAAAACTTCTAAAGAAGTTGAATCATCTTTCCTTTCCTAAATGAACGCATTGAAATAGGAAAAGGAGATTACTGTTAAGGATCTCATCATAGTTGTTAGGACCAATTTTATGATGATCTTATGTGTTGATCACCTAGAAACATAGGTCAAGAAATTGGAGCACATCAATTGAATCGTGATGATGTGCAAGTTGTGCCTAAAAACAACTCAGAGTTCCTCAACAAAATGAACTAAATAACTTCCTAGCCATCCACAAAGCATGGAAGGATGTTGGTAGCTTTTTCTCTATGACGTAGGAACAAAATGCTAACATTGGCAATTTTGCTAGCGATTAGTTAGGGATATAGGGGCCATGAACTATAGTGGTTTTATTTTCTTTGGTTAATATTTTTCTAAGACTTGGTTTATTTGATAGTTGGTAACTCCTTAAATATTTAGTTTCTAAAACTAATTTGGAAGCCATGTGTGGCTAGTTTAGTTGAATTTGGTTATATCCCTAAGGTTGACTCTTTGAATGTAGAAATATTGATAATAGTTCTTTTTTATATAGTAGTTATCATATTTTTGAGCTGCATTATGACAATGAATTAATGGTGAATAGTGATTAATCATATGGTCATTGTCTTGTTATCACTCATATGATCATAAGGTTGTTTGAATTGAATGTAATTTTGTGTGGTATTTAATATCATTGTGATGGCTTATTTTCATCGATTTGCTAAAATAATGGGTGCATCTAGCTTTACAGTTCATTAAGTTTAATTAGAATTTAGAATAGCATATTGATATATGTCATGTGGCACAAATTATGGAATAGTTACTCTTTGAATCTACAACATTCTTTTATATTTATAAGAGAATTTTTTTAATTTCCTTATGTTCTTTCAAGTTAAAAGAATCATCTTTTAGAATTCTTTTGTAATTAAGCTTTTCATGATTAACATTTTGAAAAGGGAGTCCTACCTTTTAACAAAGAGAGTCTTTCGTTTTCTTTCTAAAGTGATAATAAGACTCATTTTTGGCAAGTTAGTTTTTTTTTTCTTTTGTTATTAAAAGACAACAACTCTTAAGAGGGGAAAACTATTTGCTAATAGAGTCACAGGACGAAAAAATATTAAAGAAAAAATAATGCTTCAAATACATTGAAATATTTCATTCCCAAAAGCAATAAATATAAGAAAACAAAATAAAAGAGGAACTCATCAGATTCTTTGAGTTCTAAAAGGAAATGCAATTATGTTCTTTGCTATTTTTGTGAGACTTACATAAGAATACAATACATACATACATACATACATACATACATGTATGTATGCATGTATGCATGCATGTGGAAGTTGAGAAAACCAACTTCACAGTTCACCAAGAACACCTACATACAAAATAACCTATTGCTGGAAAGAAACCAAAGAGGAAAAAGCGAAGCTTAGAAATCTCAGCAAAGTGAGAGAAAAATGTATTCCAAGATGTTAAAAACAATAATTACAAGAGTTCAACCTTAAAGGTGAATGAAACCCTAAAAAAGGAAAAAAGCTAGGTTGTGTGCACTATAATTAATATAAAATATTAATTATATGCACCTAAGAGACAACTTAAGTAAACTAGAGTAATAGAAAACTTAATTAATTAAATCAAAGAAATCTAATTAATAATTGTAAATAGATAATTACTCTAACACCCCCCCTTAAGAAAAGCTTAGGAGGTAAGCTAACCTAGCACAACTATGAATGTAAGAAAATGGGTCCTAGAAACAAGGCCTGATGAGGTACCCAATCACAACAAAATCTCTATGAAACAGAAAAATAGAGAAAACCCAATGGAAAAAACTCTACTTCAAAAAGAGATAGTTGAAAACCTAGTGAAGGACTATAGAAGCCTCCAACTAGAGGAATCTTCTAGAAAATAGGAACAAAGAGAGATCATGAAAAGCATGAAGAAGCTGCAAACTCCATCAAAAGGAAACTATTGATCTATAAAACATCCTTTGAAATGAAACACCAAAGCCTAAAGAGTTGATCAATCAAATCTAGGAAGCATGAGAAATAATAGGAAGTGCCCCCCCCCAAATGTAGATAAGGATGAGGTGATGGGAAACTAAAAAGGTGGTCCAAAAGAATTGCATGTCAAGGAACCACAATCAAGATGCACAAAATAGTACATAAGTGTGTACTAAGGTGATCAATCTCAAACACATCATGAGGAAAATGTCACAAAAAGGACACTCACTAGACAAAGGAAGATGGCAAACAAAGGAAAACATCAACCCCCCATGACACTTTATCAGAGTAGTGCATGTACAATAGGGCACAAGAGATAATGAATCCCAAGAATACAATAATCTATATGGGTTTTCTCAGATGACACTACTTGAATCAGAAGGCAAAACAAGGCAAACAACTAAATTGAAAATACAGATGCAATATGTCACTTTATCTGAGTCTGTTTGCATAAAAATTCTTAAAAATGATAAAAATAATGATAAAAAAGGGCAAAGAGTTGATACAACAAATAGTACAGCCCAAAATAAGAGATCCCATGCCATTAAAATGATCCCCAGACATGAAACACCCAAGATATCCACCATAGTGCAATAAAGCAAAAAAAATGATAGAAAGAGCATGGAGTAGAATCTAGAAGAAACTATAGCATTTCTAAAAAGTTGATGGAACCAGCTTTCCAAAAATATAATATTTTTGAAAAACAGAGATGGGACACTCAAGATATGCCCTCCAAAGTGAAAAATTGAACATCTAGCTTTGACTACCAATATAGGCAACCAAACTACATCAAAATAAAAAAAAATCCTATACCACTATCTTTGACTCAGAACTATCTTTCCACTACTTCTTTCAAATAAAAAAAAGACCTTTGTATGCTTAAGTTATGACCAACAAATTGACAGTAGATCAAAAAGGACTTGAAGGGCATGCAAGATTGTTGATGTTAGCATTTCATTGCAAAAAAATTGATAGCTTGGAGGCCATTGCAGAAAAAAATATTGTCACATGGTAGTGGGGGCCTAGATGCTAACTTGGCACCTAACACATGGCAGGTGCTAATGTGGCACCTAACACATGGCATGTACTAGTGATGCTATGCGGGCAGAGGCAATTGGGCTGTGGTGGTAGTGGAGTAGTGGCCACTGAGCAAAGGAGGGTGGTAGAGGTAGAGTTCCATGGTAGCACTACTGGCAAAGTGAAGGTTACAATGGCTCATCGGAGTCAGCAGTGATGGCGGCAAGGAATCAGTGCATGGCTAGAAAAAACTTGCCAAGTAGCTAGGAGATGTTGTAGTGGCACTAGAAAAGGCACCAAAGAGGCGTGAATGGCAACAGAAACACATAGTGGCACTGAAAAATAGGTCCATGGGCTGGAAAAAATCCTATGGCCAATTTTTTTATTTATAAAAATTGTCTAGTAACGCATGTAGGAGGTCGTACAACTTTATGAGTAAAAACAATTTTGCCTCTTAGATCAATGTTGTCCAAAATGGAAAAACTTTATATGGAAATAAGGGTTTTGACACCTTCTAAATCCATCTGTGAAGTTTTGTTTGGCCTCAAAGTGCACTAGAAAAAAGTGCCTCCTCTAGATTAAAAAAAAACAACCACAAAAAGCTAGGTTTTTTGTCTTTGAATCATGACTTCAAGATCTCTAGACCAAGTAGTAGTACAGAGGCTCTGATACCATTTAGAATTTGAGAAAACCAACTTCATAGTTTGCCAAGAACACCTACATGCAAAATAACCTGTTGCTAGAAAGAAACCAAAGAGGAAAAAGAAAAGCTTGGAAATCTCAGTAGAGTGAGAGAAAAATGTATTCCAAGATGTTAAATACAATAATTACAAGAGTTCAACCTTAAAGGTGAATAAAACCCTAAAAGGGGAAAAAGCTAGGTTCAACATTATAATTAATATAAAATATTAATTATATGCACCTAAGAGATAGCTTGTGTAAACTAGAGTAATAGACAACTTAATTAATTGAATCAAAGTGAATCTAATTAATAATTGTAAACATATAATTAATCTAATAGTATATATATATATATAGTTATTATGCTAGCTTGGTTTATAGTAGAAGTTGGATTGCCCTTGCTAACTTTCAATCTGGGAATGTAAAATAGATTTGCTTGAATGCTTGAATTATTTCACATACATTATCTTCCCCTTCTCTACATGACCTAATTGATGGTTCTAGAGAATATTCATTTACATATGAATCTGTTGTTTACATTTTTAACAACTGCATTAAAGGACCTTGTTGGGTACAAAATTTTATCTTTGATAGAATTCCTTTAATTGATTGTAGAGAAGTCTTAAAACAAATTTATATTTCTCTTCTTGTATACCAATTAAACATTAGTGCTATTGCACATAAAAATGCACCCACAATGGCATAAAGGAGTGGACTTCTTCAAGATTTAATTGAAGTTCTAGATAACTTTGCTCCCAAATCTTTCACATATGCAAGAAAAACATCTAATACCCTGAAATGTTTAGAATATTCTCCAATTGCAATAACATCCACTCCCTAAAGCCTTAATTGTCTCATCTTCTCCACATGACCCAAGGAGATGAGTTATCTTCTTTGGTGTAGTGTCTTCCCTCGTTCACATCTTTTCTGGACATTGTTGCTATTATTATCAGACTATGATAGACTGGTTTTATGTTGA